>VYZW01025374.1:0-359460 GCA_013401315.1 Balaeniceps rex
CTCAGCCTCTTCTTCTCCAGGCTAAACAACCCCAGGTCCTTCGGCCACTCCTCATAAGACTGGTGCTCTAGACTCTTCACCAGCTTCGTTGCCCTTCTCTGGACACGAAGGCATGCTGTGTGTGGGCTAGCGGAGAAAGAGCAGCCCATGTGGGGAGGGGTAAAGCTGTGTATTGATTTTGATCTCCCTCTGGGGCTGTTGCAGTTTCCCAGCACACCTAGTGGTACCTCATTTTGCAGTATGTGCCCTGCGTGCAGCCAAGCTCCATCGCTTCCTCCCAGGCCCACGACCAGAGCCCCTGCTCTGGCTCAAGGGTGTCTCTTCTGTACAAGACCAATGTGGTGGGAACCTGTGCGTCAGTGGTGGGGGTGTTGCCCTAGGGTTCTTCAAAATGTCTTTGCTGGGCTGTGTCTGAGGGTGAAAGGTGCTAAAAAGTGAGGAGCCATCTCTGGCAATGGGAGCAAAGCTGCAGGAGGGGAACAGACTTCCTTGAAGCTCACCCTCTCCAACCTCCTAAGCAGCTGTAGTGATCAGGTCTTCCCATATCTTTCTCTTTCTTCAGACTCCTGTCCTTTCTGAGACAGTGGGATGTCAGGCTTAGAGAGTTTCAGCAGAGATCAGTGAGCGGCTTTCTCTGCCAAAAACAGCTTTTCCCCGCAGAACATAATTACTTTGTCACAAGCTGCCTGAGAAGACCCATCGCCAGGATGAGCAATGCAATGAGACCAGATGAGATTGAGACCCTGCAGAGTTTCTGTGCGAGACAGAACGAGCTGGAGAATTTCAAGTGAACACTGAGGTGTGAGAAAAACACCCTGGATACTCGGGGAAGTTGCTTTTCTCCTTCATGCTGCTGGGCAGCCCTGCATCTCCACCCCAGCATGCTAAGGAGCCAGAGGAGATGGAGACAACAGCCATGAGATGCTTCCACCAGTCAGCAGTTTCTCTTGGCGTCATGCTGGTGGTTTGGTCCCCATCTCTTTCTCACCATGCTTGTGCTAGCAGTGCTCAGCTGACAGAGGGGACGGGTGGGCAGCGAGTGGGACTTACACTGCCCAGAGGGAACTCAGGGTCAGGGTAACGTCATGGCTGTGGCTGCTGGCACTGAAGATAAGTGGTGAGGGGAGAGTCAGCCAGGTTTGAGGCACTGAACGAGTGTTGTCGTGTGATGCAATCAGCACACGCTTAGGTGAAAGGCCCCTGAGCTGAAGATCCTGAGAGAGGAAAGGAGTTGTCCATCATTAATACCCTGTGAAGGTGAGGGACAGTAGAGATGCTAAGGGATCTGCCGCTGGCAGGGCAGCAAGGTACAGCTACCAATTTGTCCAGCAATACCTTGGAGAAAAAAACCCAAACCCAGAATTGGAGATTTACAGGGTAGGTTTACAGGCATTAAGGAGGCTTAGGCAAGAGTAGCTTTGGCCTGAGGAAATACAAATGTCTTTTGCATAGGTACCCTCATCCTTCAGGACGTGTATGGCTTTGCCTAATGAGAGGCCTCGTCAATTAACTTGAACACGTGCTCTCTTGTCAAGGGCTGCTTACTTGTAGGGAGACATCATTCAGAAAGCCAGGGAACCAAGACATTTGCATGAAAACTCAGGGAAGCAGTTGTGTCGCTGAAGGGCTGGGAACATTTATCTTTTCTCCCTTGTGTGAATATACTTTTCTTTGTAAAACAGACGGGTAAGAAGTAAAAAGTGGCGTAGAGCTGAGCTCAGAGTCTGTAAGCTGCACTCCTGCTCTGAACGGGGCTGAGGGTCCAGGACCCTGCGTGCTCCGTGCTGCGCTGTGGACAGGGGTCCCTCTTGGGGTTAATAAAAGATGACATGTGTTGACCTCGGAGCAGGCAGACCTTGCCACAGAAGGCTAGACCCTTTTGGGATTCAGCCAGAAGCAAAGGAGTTCATTTCCCTCCCTCTGGACTCCCAGGCATGGAATGGAAACTGCATCGCTCACGAAAGCACGTGGTGCCGAGCCGAACGTGAACCTCCTGTTGATGCAAATGCAGTTTCCATCCTACAGGTTCCTTTAGATCTAATTAGTGTCAAATGGTAAATCATCTCCAATAGCTTGGTGTGTCTACCTGACCTCAGCTCTGGGACTGCACTGCTAAACTCTGCAGACCTGCAAGAAAGCTGGAGTCAATAACTAGGAGGGCTTTCTCTGGATTTACAGGGCCTGCGACCTGTAAGTCAGCACCTATTTAATTCTATTTTATTGTCTGTCTCCTGTAGACCAGTTTAAATGGGAGAAGCAACTGCATGCTGAAAGCAAGTTCACGAAGGGCTCTCGCGCATGTGTGAACAGGGAATCTTTTTGCTTTGTTGTGGATTTGTTTCGTTTTGTTATGCAGAAAGTGCAGCTTAAGTTAATGAGGAGCTTTTGGGAATTCAGCAGCCAGCTGTCTGGGATGCCTTGTGTGTCAGTCCTGTCACACACAAAACCCTGTCCAGAGGCCTGAGCTCTGTTATTAGCAGTTGCAGATGGTGTGAACGCATCAACAACAACTGCTGATTGCCCTGACACCAGGTTAGGCTTGAAAACCTTCTCCCAGGCAATATCCGGGCAGTATATAAATGCCTATGTGACAGCGTGTCAGGGCTATCTCTTGGGCTGGAGTAAATGTGTGCTGGGGGATGGCAGTAAACCCTATCCCTGGCTCAGCTCATCTAGAAGGGGTAAAGCCAAGCCATCAACACTTGGGTTTGGGAAGACCGACAATGAGCCTGCCCTCCTTGACTCAGGGAGGGCAGAGCTGCAGGTTACTGTCACCAGCAAGGGACAAGCAAGAAAAAAAAAGGGACACAGAGAAATACAGAGACTGGGCAAACACTGGCTCCAGCTAGGAGGAATGATAAACCTGGTGGATGTGGGCTTTCCCTGGAAAGGGGGAACTGGGTGGGCTGCGGGGTCAGCCTGACCCTGGAAGGAGGCGAGCCATGCCCTGACAAGCAGCAAGTGCTGCCCATGTGGTCTGACTACTGAAAAAAAGCAGGAGAAAAGGCAATTCTCCACACTCAGCTGGGAAACCAAACCAGGACCAACTGTGTCTGAAAGCAATGCCTGCACCAGTGCTCTGAGCTGAACAGGATGACTGTTTTCCATGCCCATGTCTCCTGCCTGCTTTTTCTCCCCCAAGAAAGTCAGAGCCAGGGTCTCTCCTCAGCTCCCCCTCTTTCCAAGTGCTGCGATCCTTCAGGGAGCAGGGGGGTGAACTGTTCCACTGCAGTGGAGCAGGGGAACCAGGGATGGTTTTGCATACAGGGAGTTTTGCATACAGAGGGTCAGATTGCAAAACAACCTCAAAAAAATCTGCACGAAGCTGTGAGTTGGAATGGGGGAGCATGCTGATTTGGAGGAGAAATCGGAGGTGGGATCCACAAGGCAGAGAGGATGTCACTGCTGGAGGAAGAATTGGAGCACATCTGGGGGCCTTCCTGATATTCTTGGGAGGAAGCTCTCGGGAGGAGGCCAGCTCTCCTAAAAATGCCTTGCTGGATCACTGGAGAGCAGCGAGGGAAGGGTTACAGAAATGCTGCGCCTGGTAAGTGTATATGTCTGGCGCTTGTGCAATAAGGGCCTGAAAGGTTTGGTGCACAAGCTCGTCTATGGAAGGGGGAGCAGTGGAGCTGCATGGTGCCTGTCTCAGCAGAATTGGGCTGTTTGGCCTCATCATGGCTTGGGGTATCTGCAGCCTCATCCCCTACCCCTCCGAGGGGTCTGGCTGCCGTGCTTAAGGTCAGATGTGATCTGGTGCCGCTGTAACCTGGGGTCAGACTGGGAAAACAAGTAAGGTGTGACAAAGAGCCATGTGAGAAAGAACAGTGAGAAACCTCGTTGGCATCTCCTCTCCTTGGCTGTGGACCTGCATAAAGTCAGGTCCTTGCCTGAGCTGTGCTGTAGGTATGCCTGGGCCTGGCCCTGTACCTTGCTGATCTTCATGGTGCTTTGCTGATGTGGCTTCCCAGCTTGACCATCAGTTTGCCTCTTCATCGCGGACCTGTCTGGGGATCACTAGACTGTGGCATTACCTTGGGTAATGTCACTGGACCTGCTCTACTCTCAGTGTTCAGGCACTGTGGGACTGCACCCTGCTTGGTGCAGGGGGAGGACACTGACCTGTCTTGCTATCACCCTGGAGTCCCAGCTTCCCTTCCCTCAGGGAACAGCCCCACTCTTGGTGCTCCCTGACACAGGCTGTGAGGACACCATGAAAGCCTACACAAGAAAATCTCCAATAACGTTTTCCATCTTCCTGCAGGATGTGGTCAACAGGTCTTTCTGACAGTCTTTGGAAAGTCAGAGAGGTTGAATGTGGATAGAGTTGGTGCAGATAAGCCCATAGGGAAGGAAATCTGGAGCCTGCAGTACCATTGCAGGTTGAATCAATGGGGCATGGTGCTCCTAGCGAACATTTTTCACTAGCTGTGTGTGTTGGTCCTTGTCTGTAAGAACATCTTGATCATGCTGCTGCAGAGCCTGGCCTCAAACTCCACTTCAACACAGTATGATGGGGAGTACTGGGAACAGGGTCTCAAGCTGTCCAGTCCAGGAAGAGCTAGAGATACCTGGGTTTATAGAGAGGTCAAGGTAGGAAGGTGGCTTGAGGCACTTTTGGGGAGAGCAGGTTAAGCTGGTGTGTAGTTCAGCCAAATATAGACTTTTCATTAGGTACATGAAGAAGTTGTCATACCTTTCCAGTTCTAGAGCTCCACAGTCCTTGAAGAAAGCCTTTCTTCAAGGCTCTGGCTATGTACAAGACATGAGAACAAGGGCCCCCAGCACAGGACCTTAGTGGCATTGCGGTCGGAGGAGCATGAATGTTCCCCCCAAATGCACACTTCACATCCTGCCGGTGGGAGGGCAAGATGTGCAGTTCTGCCCTGGGGATTGGAGGGAAAGTACTGGACTACCCAAGCGCCGTTGCATCGCCTTCAGCTGCATCCACGTGGCAATACAGGCTGCCTTCATGGCAACCACAGTTGTCACCTACCTTCTGTGTCAGCTAAACAGACCTGTGTTCACAACACATGCAAGTCTCTCTCCCTCTTAAAAAATCCAAACCAAACCAAACCAAACCAAACGAAAAATCCCACAAAACCCCAGGATAGAATCATAGAATAGAATCACAGAATGCTTTGGGTTGGAAGGGACCTTTAGAGGTCATCTAGTCCAACTCCCTGCAGTGAGCAGGGACATCTTTAACTAGATCAGGTTGCTCAGGGCCCCGTCCAACCTGACCTTGAATGTTTCTAGGGATGGGGCCTCCACCACCACCTCTCTGGGCAACCTGTTCCTGTGCTTCACCACCCTCATTGTAAAAAATTTCTTCCTTCTATCTAGCCTAAATCTCCCCTCCTTTAGTTTAAAACCATTACCCCTTGTCCTGTCACAACAGGCCTTGCTAAAAAGGCTGTCCCCATCTTTCCTATAGGCCCCCTTTAAGTACTGAAAGGCCGCAATAAGGTCTCCCCGCAGCCTTGTCTTCTCCAGGCTGAACAGCCCCAACTCTCTCAGCCTGTCCTCGTAGGAGAGGTACTCCAGCCCTCGGATCATTCGTGCAAGATCATTAGATACAAGGGGACCAAGCAGTCAGTCTGTGTGTACGTGTGGGGAGTGCTGCATCTCTTCAGTGGTGCTCCTAGGACAGAGCCCATCTTGGGTTGGATATATATGGAATAGAAAGGACCAACAGGACCAAGAAGGTGAGGAAGCTGAGCAGCGGGCATTTAACAAATCAACCAAAGACCAAGACACCAGGGTCCCCCAGGGCCACATCCCTGGACGAGCTGGGTGAAGGCAAGGGCAGAGGAGGCTGTCAGCAGAGTTAGCAGAGCAGTGTGACTAATGGGTTGTCCAATTCCTCACCTGAACTCTGTATTTCAGGAAAATACTTTTTGTTCTGGACAAAATGAAAACTTTTCTTGAACCTGCTGAGCAGTGAAGATAAAGGCATCTCCCACTCCCAGCTGGGGGCCTGAGCCAGAGTTTGCTAGATTCATTGAAAGTCAACATTGTCCAGCAAATGGCTTAATGTGGCCATCGAATAGGGTGGGTGGACACAAGGTCAGTCAGAGGGGCAGATGTAAGATAATCTGTGCAACCTTTGGTGTTGGACAGTTCTTCATTTTTAAAGGACATTTCCATACTGGAAGCTCTTTCAGAGTGTCTCTTGTAAGCTATTGCACTGCCACTGCTAACCAGGAAACCATTCTCATTTTAGAGAAACATTTACCTCATGTTTCCACAGTAGTCAGATGAGGTTTTCAGAGAGTACAAATTCAGAGATAACTTGTGGAAATTGTCATTTAAAATTTCCCAGCTTTTAGATGCTCTTTCTTTTTTTTTTTAATTTCCACAGTATTTTAGCAATGTTGTATTAAAAGAACCCATGCAGTGTCAGAAGCAGGCGTTATTAATCTGGAAATGGTCTGGGCTGTACTGTGTGGGAGCATACCACTGCTGGTTCACATTACTGGTTACAGTACGGTGCCCACAGGCAGAAATGCAGTGATAAAGGTGTAAGAGCACCAGGACGGTTGACTTTGACTCCTGAAGTGGAGAGACCCATATACCCCTGGAAGTACTTTTGGGGTTGGTAACTTTGTCCACCCTTCAAGGGCATCCCACATGAATTACACTCAAGAGGCAAAGCAAAGAGCTTTGACCTGTGACAAGACTTCGTAGCCAAAGCCTGGGTACGTCATTGGGAAGAGCATCATAGAATCATAGAATCATTTGGTTGGAAAAGACCTTTAAGATCATCGAGTCCAACTGTACCTGTCCACTACTAAACCATGTCCCTAAGCGCCTCGTCTACCTGTCTTTTAAATACCTCCAGGGATGGTGACTCGACCACTTCCCTGGGCAGCCTGTTCCAATACTTGACAACCCTTTCCGTGAAGAAGTTTTTCCTAATATCCAGTCTAAACCTCCCCTGGCGCAACTTGAGGCCGTTTCCTCTCGTCCTATCACTTGCTACTTGGGAGAAGAGACCAACACCCACCTCGCTACAACCTCCTTTCAGGTTTCGGTAGGTTTTGGATAAAGCCTGTAGGCTTTGGAGCATAAAGTTTAACAGAAGGCAACTCTCCAACAGGATCTTTCCCAGCCTGGTGTCCTCATTTAATGCGTAGTTGTCTCTGATCTATTTGCATTGTGCTGCTTCCTGAACTGCTCTGTTATCCGTACACGAGCTCTGTACTTAGAGGTGCTCTTCACTTAATGGCTTCAGATTTCAGTTATTATTTGAGCTCAGCTTGTTCCTGGCTACATCATTAAAAAGAAAAAGAAGTTTCTTTGCCCACCTCTTCTCCTTAAACTTCTGTATTGCTGCATTTTATGCTGCACACATTCAGAGGGTAATAAATTCAGTCGTTTTTGGTCTAAACATAATTCCTTAGTAATTGCCATCTATTTATTTTTATTGGTAGCAATATCTTAGCTTTACGAATGCGAGATCTGGACTCTTCTGGCAGTGTCTTAGGGAAGGCTTGCTTAATAAAAGTAAAAATGCATTTGGGAAGGTTTAAATTAGATGACTGCAGAGAACTCTCTTTTTCACTGATCACGGCAGAATTCATTCCCCAAGAAGGCCATGAGGGGATGTGGGGGATGGAGAGCAGGATGGAACCCTTCTGTCTGTGAAGGTTTAGGACACCTCATCAGCTGAATGACTCCTTGAAAAGCACAGCTGGAATCAGACTCGGATCCTGAAAGCCTAAGCGTAGTGGCTATTTCAGCCTTGTCAACAAGCAGTGGCTCCAACCCAATTTGTGACCTTCCCCTTCTCTTCCAGTGCTGGGGGAGCCTTTGCATAGCTGCTGATGGCCTTTGGGGTGGGCTCTTACTGATTTACAGTTTCCTGATTCAAACTGAACATGGCACTGGGAACACTAGTTATTATTGCAATTTTTCCATCCTTTCCACAGTTTTCTTTCTCATCTTTTGATCTGTCCAGATTGAGAACAATAAACCCCCAAAATTCACACTGACCCACATGCACATGCGGCACAGAGCATCTTTTTGATAGTCACATTGAGCAAACTTCAAGAGAAACTCTGGGTAATTTTCATTTCCATTTTAATCTCCATTTCACCATCAGATCATTAAAATGAGACAAGTAAAACATCTCAGAATAAAACTGACAGACACAAAAGCAGGTCTTTAAATATTAGCAGCTTTAAAATTAACGTTTGATAAGATTCCATGCTGAATTTTGATTACTGGTGCCTTTTACAAAGTTCAGCTATAAGATCTGAATCTTTCATTGTGCATTCCCAGGAAGATAAAACACAGTTATTGCTAGTGCAGTTTGGCTTCTATACCCTTAACAAAAATGCCTGTTCCTTCGTTGCCATATGCTACCAAAAGGGATAAGATTTTATTACCAGCCAATAAAGTCCCTTCATGTTTTTCATGGTAATAGACCTAAAAAAAGTTATTTTTACTCACTAGTTATATAGTGCCTCTTAAAATGTCAGTGGTTAGGTACATATTGGGGTCACTGAAATTCAGAGAGGTGTTTATTGGCACATTACGTCTCCCCACCCCTCAACTCTCTGTTCCCTGGCAGTGGTTTCTGCAGAGGGACGCCCAGGATCCTGCAAACCCCATGAGTTGGGCTGTCTGGACTGTCACTTGTCCCATGCCAAAGCATGGGGACAGCACTAGCAGTTTACCAGTGGGACTCTGCGTGAGTGTTTGTGTGTCTGTCCATGCACAATATTCTATGTATGGTCTCTGCTGCTGTCAGGAATGCTTCCTATAGGGTCCTTGCTTTTATTGCTGCCTCTGACTGTGTCCAGGAAGCCATGAAGTGTAGTAGAATGTGAGAAATAGTTTAAATCCTATGCTGCGCATCAACACTTAACCCTGCTTTTCAAGAGGAGTACTTAATCAAGGGCAGGAGAATATGAAGGTTCTTCCAACTCACTTGGGCCATAAATGAGCCCTTTAGCAAGGGTAGAGTGGGGCACACAGAGGATTGCTGCTGTTTGCACTGGCTGAGAAACTGGCTATAATGACTGTTCTTAGACAACTCCATCTTATTAGGATGGTGGGTCTAAAAAACCACTTAATTCCTGAACAGAAGGGGACCACAACCCCAATGACGTGACTGATGCTAAAACGCTAAACCCAGACCTGTTCCAGTGCTTATTTGTAAAGCCTTGCCCCAAGCATCCTATCACTAGTGGAGAGAGGGGGGTGCCCCCAGACTCATGCCTTGCCTGTGGTTTGTTCTCGAAAGGTGCCTGCCTTTCTCTCCCTGGAGAGGGCATGGAAAAGGAAACCAGCCTCCCGACTCACATCTTGAGCATCTCCAGCTTTCACATCGCATTTGGAAGTCACGCTGGTGAGGTGAGGGTGACACAGAGCTATTCATTTAGACATTCCTGGGGTAAACCAAGTGCTAGGATGCACGCAGACAACACCCCAGCGGGGTGTGAAAGAAGATGGACAGGAGATGTTCAGACCAGAGCTGAGCATGGAGACACTGCTGCAAACACAGTAGTCTGTGTAGACAGACTGATCCTGCAGGTCTGACCCTGAAGACCTTCAGCTCAGCAAGCAATTCTGGGTCATTGCTCTGCACTAATTAAATTTAGCTGGGAAACTCCTGGGGGTGTTTCAGTGCACATGGGTGCTGCTCTGTTGGGGCAGTCATGAAGGAGCATTGCTTTGTCAGAGCCTCGGGATGCACGTGGCTGGATGAACATCAGCATCAGGGAAGCAGAAATTGCTTCCATTAGCAACTAAATGGTTCTGAGTCTGCAGATGACAAATACACTGCTTCTGATGATGGAGGGCATGCTGACATCGTTCTGGGAAGTTAAATACGTGCAGATTCAGCACTGGGGACACATGTTGTTTCACAGACAGGGGCGAATCCTGTTATCTTTACAAGTTACGTTCCAGGAGAAAGGTAATTTGTTTGCATGAGCCTGTGCGGGGTTTTACTCAGCTTTCTGGGGGACTTTGCTGCACGAGCAGACCCCAAGGTTTCATTTGGGCTGTAAGCAAGTCAGATGCTACTGGAGGTGCAGGAGCAGAAGCGGGTGTTGCACTGTGCCTGCAGCAAGCTGTGGGGAGAGGAAATAGCCGTGAATAAAAACATCAGCATCTGGCCCAAAGAGACTCCCTTGCAGCCAGCAGGCTGACAGCAAGGAAGTCCAGGGCGACAGCAGTCGTCAGTTTGATCGTGGCAGGCAGCTGATCTAAATTCAGCTGCGGCGCAAAGCCCTGGGTGAAGGAAGTGTGAGGGCTGTGGATGTTTGCTAGAAAAATAAACAGCATCATTCAGAGTTAAGAAGGTGCACGGGGTGTGCTGGACGTGGGCTGTTGGCATTGAGAGCAATGTGCTGGAACGGGGAGGATGTACTGCCTGCAGGTTCCTCAAACAGGGACATGAATGGTGACAACTGATCTGGGTCTTCTCCCTGAACTGGTTCATCTTGCTGTGCAAGGAGGTCCCGATCCTGCAATCTGCTCTGGACAGGGACAGCAGCCTGCCTATATGAGGCAACTTACAGGATCGGGACTCTATCCTCAGTTTAATCCTAACACACGTACCTACTTTGACGATGTGCCTTTACATACAGTCTGTGCCTGGGCAGAGGACACTCAAAAGGTCTCATTAGGGAAAAAGTTTCCTTGAGCCTGTTCTACATCAAAGATACTGAACTCTTTGCACTGGCCATGGGGTTTTTGTCTGGTTTTTTAATGATTCTGTGCATTCTCCAAAGAGATTAAGCCAAAGCCTGAGTCCAAAATGTCGCTGCAGAGGAGTAGCTATATTTCTTAGTGCTTACACTAAATCAATCAGTCTGTGTGGCACAAGAAAGAACTGTCTTATAGTCCTTCTGAATGTTGTATGGCCTTCGGGCTGATGGCTGTAGCTCACAGACAACAAATCAGCAGGGTCTTTTCCAAAAGCTGCTAAAAGCAAAGCCCCTTTAATAGGAGGCTCCAGGTAACTGGGACTGTCAGGAAGAAGTTGATTTTAAACGTCAAACGTGCAGGGCCAGTCTCACCCAGGAGAGACCCCAAATGGTCCCAGCTGCTCTGCACCCACCATGCACTGTCACCTCGGCTGGGCAGAGCACGCTGGGTGCTCGGTGAATGTGCCCTAAGATAAAGTCGTGTGCGTACCTCAAAGGGGAGAGCCCGACCCACCTCTTCTTTCCTCAGTTTCCTTTCTGTGAAATGGCAATCCTCTCCCACTGGCTTCAGCCCAGCAGCATACACTAGATCAGGCTGGGGGAAAGACGAGATGCTCCCCTGCACCCTGCCATTTGCCAGGATTTTGTGTGCACCAGACAAGTTGCAGCCTCTCTCGTCGCCGGCAGTCGTGCAGGGAATGGGCAGCCTCATGCTGGGTGCTGCTGCAGCTACTGCCTGTTGCGATAACGTTGTGTTTGCTCTCTGAAGTGGCAAACGATTCCTGACCAGGCTGTTAGACTCCCGTAATAGCGTGGCTAATAACCAACAAAGCTTTTGCATTTTTTTGCAGCCCGTTTCACAGCCCATCTGGTGAGCCTGGCTGTAGGTTTGCAGGCGGGTGGAGAGTAGACATCCAGCTCTAAAGACTTAACTTTAAAGGTGACTCGCAAAAATCGCGTGCTGCCACAAAGAATACCGAGAACATCTCTTAGTGAGTATTTGGCTCGGAAAACAAAACAAGCAAAGCCACAACAGCAACAACAATAAATCCAAAGGAAGAAAAGACCCTGACCCCTGTTCTGGACTTCAAAGAATCATAGAATGCTTTGGGTTGGAAGGGACCTTTAGAGGTCATCTAGTCCAACCCCCCTGCAGTGAGCAGGGACATCATCAACTAGATCAGGTTGCTCAGAGCCCCGTCCAACCTGACCTTGAATGTTTCCAGGGATGGGGCCTCCACTACCTCTCTGGGCAACCTGTTCCTGTGCTTCACCACCCTCATTGTAAAAAATTTCTTCCTTATATCTAGCCTAAATCTACCCTCCTTTAGTTTAAAACTTCCAAAGGTTCTTTGTGGTTGCTTCTGTAGCAAACCAGGAATGAACTCCATGCTACCAAGGTAAACTGCAAATGGGTGTCAGGGAGCTAAGCAAACAGTGGGGAACCCATATGGCATTGAACTAAGCCATCTACTATTATTTTGCCATTGCTAGGAGGAGACCAGGACAACCTAAATGCCAGGCTTTGCAAAGGGTATGCCTGCTGAGAGTTACATAGCTTCCTGACTGTGATTGCTCAGCGAGAGGGAGAGGTGGCAACAATTTATGCCATTAACTGGAAGCCTGGGATCCATGTGCGCAGCATCTCCTCCTGTCAGCTGTGGCTGAATTTCAAACAGTTAAATTTGATGGATGTGGGAAACAGCAGGCTGTGCTGTGAGGTTGGAAAAGCAAGACAGGCTGCTGGAGTGGTGGATGAAGTGCAGTTTATTGTCAGGACAGAGATTTAGCATCAGCATTTGGGACTTTTGCCCACCCCAAGCATGTCTCTGGGGTTCATGCTCTCCATGGTCTGTACTGAGGTCAAGGCAGCTTTGCTGGAGGAGTGTGCTTGCTGCCCAATGGATATCCAGAGGCTGTGAAGCTGGGGATGTCCTGAGATGGTTGTCGCTTTTGGGAATGAGGGCAGGAAGGAGAGAAACGCTTTTTCCGCTTGGCACATTGTGTCTGCTTGGGTGACAGAGGCAGATGGTGCCCAGCAGGTTGAGAGCCACCACTTCTGCCTTTGCTCAGCCTGTCTGCAACCACCTCTTGAATCCCAGATTGCACAACATCTTGCACCAGCCCCTGGGATGGGGGACTCCAGCCAAAATCATGCTACTAGTCAGAAAGATTGTGCTGCAGGGAAAAAGTGGAGTGTCCTAGGAATATCAAGCTGTACCATGCCCTTTCACTGACTGGGGGATGTGCTTTGGCCTTCTGCAGGGACAGGCGAGGTGGGTGGCTGTGGGTGTCCATCACTGCCCGGGGTACCTCTGCCCCGCAGCTTTGGCAGGAAGGCAAGCTGGGCCACAGAGCAGCTGAGGGCTTGGTGCCCAGATGCTGTCGAGGTTATTGAAGACACGCTAGTTTGCTCCAGAGCTTGCTCCATGATTTCAGTGGGACTACACTGATTTACAATGACACGGGAACACACCTGCTGCCCTTGGCAGTGCCGGGAAGTTCTCTGGTGGCCATCCATACCCGCTGTCTCCCAGCTCGACTGAGAGGTGAAACTCCCAGGTTGCTGAAGGCACAGAGACCACGTAGGCAGAGTAATGAATGAAACGGTGCAAGGCAATGCTTCCAGACGCTCTCCCATCACTGTTACTGTTACATTTTTATCATTCCCAATATGGTTTTTGACCAAGGCCAACCTAGTGCTTTAATTCTCAGTCATGAGCCTGGTAACTAAAAAAAAAGGGGAAGAAGATTATCACGGTCTCATGCCCAGAGAGCTAGTGGAGCCACCATCCCTGGAGGTATTCAAAAAACGTGTAGACATGGCACTTTGGGGCTTGATATAGTAGGCATGGTGGTGTTGGTTGAGGGTTGGACTAGATGATCCTAGGGGTCTTTTCCAACCTTAATGATTCTATGATTCTATGAAAGAGCAAACCTGTGATGGGACATTTCAGGAGGCTTGTGGGATTGTGTAAAGCTTATTATCGGATGTTTGAAGGGGATTGTAGGAACATACAAAACATTATGGGATGTTTAAGGGAAGGGTCAGAGGCAGGGAAAGGAGGGATCACAGCAGATTGGGAAGGAACAAGCATGGGAGAATGGGTAGGCGAGGGGAGAAAAGGGTCCAACTGTCTGTAAGCAGGCTGCTGACCAGTGTGCTTTTTTGGCTGAGCCCTGTGTCTGCACTTCAGCCTGGCCTGTCCTCATATTAAACCTGATTAATAGTTTTTTTCTTTCTCTCTGTGTCAGTGCATACGAATATGTGTATGTTTCACTGGCAAACTTCAAGCTCGACCAGTTGGTGAGTAGAAAACCAGAATGTGAAAGCCCAAGGCTGGACACAAGGTAAGTGAGACTCATGATTTTGGTATGGAGTCTGGATGGAGTAAGTGTCTGGGGTTGGAGGTTTCTGCTGATGCAGGTGTGCCTGTGGATGAGGAGAGTGAGGAACTGTGTGTGTCCACTGGTGACCTTCAGTCCTGATCAGCTGGAGGGGAAGGGGGGAACAGGTGGGGCTGCTCATGTTCTTCATGTTCATGTGAGTACTGCTGATGGTTTTGTGGGGGCCAGTAAAGGCACTGTTCTTTGTGTTGGTCTGCGTGGTCAGTTGCTTGTGTTTTGTGTGCATTTGCATCTTTGGGACATATGCTTTGCTGTGTGGAGACACCTACAAATTGGAAAAGTGGCAAACAGACTGGTGAGGAGAAGCTCCTTGGGTCTTCAAGCCCACTGGATTCAGCTTCTCCTAACATGATGCTTTTTAGAATCAGCTTTGGAAAATGCTGTTCCTCACTAGGCAAAGGTATTTCAGCCTGGTACCATAATGGCTTTCATGGAGGATTTGTTGCAAGAACTGCAGATTTCTGTAGAACAGGCGTTTCCAAGGTGGAGTCAGCAACTTGCTGTAGTTGTGGGGCAAGGTAAGAAGTCCAGCTGATCTGTGGAGCCAGATTAAACGTGGACCATTTCCAGTTAAAACTTTGAATGTGACTGGTAAGCTACAAAAAATAGGAAGCCTTCATCCAAAAATCTTGGGAAGTGCAGTCTAGCACCATATCTTCCAGACCTAAAACCTGTGCTCATACTCATCTTCTGCACATGCTGTATACCTGGTGTTTGATGGTGCATGTCTGAGGAAGGCAATGTTTTGCATAAAATAAGTGGCCCAGGTATGTTCTTTCTTGTAATGTAATTGTAAATGTATTTTGCTTCTAAAACACCATGACATTGATTTCCTACAAAGTGACAGTCTTGTCTCATTACCTAGATTCATTTGTTGTCTGATGGATTTTAATAGCAAAGATCTGAAATCTGATGATTAACCCCCACCCCCAAAAGAAAAAAAAAAAGTTCAGAGCTGTGTCACATCCTTAACAGGAGCTTCAAAAAGAAGCATGACAAGCAGTGTTTGGGAAGAAATTCATGCTGTTGGAAGTCTGACAGCAGGGAGTTTCAAACAAAAGAAAAGATTGAAGAAGGAGAAAGAGGGGAGAGAAATCTTGGACCGCAGAGGTATTAGCATCAAACAGGCAGGCACAGTGTCCCTACCAAGAAAGAGCAGATCTATCTATATGTCCAAATACCCTTTGCTCTGACTTTATCCCCTGCCTGTGCTGTGGTAATATTTCCCTGAAAGCGGTCTTTCTCACATTTGGGTCTTCACCCCCCTGGCTCCAAAAGATCAGCATCACTTCCCTAAGTTCGGTGTGGTATGGGATAACCGGGGTAATTTAATGCACAGGATTTTCCAGTGTGTCTTATGTGGCACAAAGAGCTAGATTTCCACCAGGATGGATATGACTTACGAACTTAACAGATGCTGCTTCTGAAATCCTGGGATGGAGTACAGGCCCCTTGTACTAAACACAGGAGAAGGAAAGAGGGAGTATAGCATGTGTACAGAATGTGCCAAGGAAATATAAGGCGGAGGAAAAACCAGCCGTGGGAGTGGGCAGGGATACTGGGGTAAGGCTTGTCTGCCGTGTTTTAAGATTTCTGTAACAGCCTAGTTATCTGGGACCTCTGGGCTCATCCCCCTAAATGTGGCAGCTAGGAAACTACATTCTCACTGTGAGTCTTGCAGGGTGCAAGCTGTGCTGCTTCATCAGCGTGACGGCTGTGGCTTTAACAAGCTGCATTAGCCCAAGATTCATTGTCCCATTCACAGCGTGAAAGATCAGTGCCATTTGCAGCAGTGAAGGTCTACCCTCTCTGGGGTTACTGCTGATGTGGGGGTGTCAGGCAGCTGCCTGCATGGCAATGCTGGTGCAGAGCCTGCTCTCCCATGGCTGGACATTGTGCTGGGGACTTGGGCAGCCGCACGCCTCCCGTGCTGCTTGCTGGGGCACTTGCAGCCCTCTCCTCCACTGGCTCAGTGACTGAGTGCAAGTGAGGATCGTTCATTTTGGGATCCTTTACGGGCAGCTGTGCAATCCCAGTCCCGTACGGGTGTTGTCTGCATGGGGCAGCAGCAGGGCTGGTTGCAGAGAGGGCAGACGAGACCTTCCTCTAGAGGAGTGAGCCCATATCATCTGTCCCAGACAGTGCAATTGCCTCAATGCAGCACTAGCCTTCTGCTCGTGGTTGGGACCAGAAGGGTAACTGGGACAGGGAGGTTATGGGGTCACTGATGGGTGCTATCACAACCCCCCCACACACTGTATTGCCCATGAGGCTGGGTCTTAATCCACTTGGGAAGTGCTTCCCTTGGCTGGTGGATGGTGAGCCAACACTGGCCTGCTGTCACCCCTTCTCTCCACCGAGCAGATGTGTAAAGGTCGGGCAGACCCTTCGACTCAGGC
The DNA here is from genome assembly GCA_013401315.1 of Balaeniceps rex. NCBI lineage: Eukaryota > Metazoa > Chordata > Aves > Pelecaniformes > Balaenicipitidae > Balaeniceps > Balaeniceps rex. The sequence goes on from VYZW01025374.1 coordinate 16,472, forward strand.
TGTGGAGGGGGTGGTGGTGGGGGATAGCAGGGTGCAGCTTTTCCGGGGAGGAGGTGCAGGCAGAGAAAACTGTGACCTGCTGCAGGGTTGGGCTCTCTCGGAAAGCACAGAGCATCAGGGATTGAAAGGCTCAGCACCGCACTCAGCCACTCTCAGTGGCTGAATACCTCACACGGACATCTCACACGAGGCTTCTGGGCTCATGCGCAGAAGTATTTGTTCTTCTGGGCTCTTGAAGCACTTCTACTAACTGGGTCCTAGAATAAGAAAGGTTACGTGCAGGAGAACAGAAGCACATGGAGAATTTATAGCTAAATGAAAAGCCAGCGTGCAGAGTTGTGTCTAACTGGTTGCTGAGACCCAGAAAGCCATGCAATGTCCTTAGGCTGTGCCTGCCTTTAAGTGGGAAATTTTTTGGGATCCCTGGGAGAGAGTGAGCTCGTGTGACAACAAATGAAAAATGTGAGGCCTGAAGCAGTGCCCTTAAGTTAACTTCAAGTTGGAGGAGACCCAAGTTTGGTGCAAAGGGTATTTGTAAGGCATGCTGGATGCAACCTTGCTGCCATGCACTGAGAGGCATCTGGGGCTTACTTCACGGCTGGCTGCTTTTTCAGGTGACTCCCCATCCCCTGCTCCCCTCACCCTGTGACTTGGCTCAGAGGAGGCGAGAGGCGTCAGCTTTTGTTAATTTTAAAGTGTCCTGGTTTCAGCTGGGATAGAGTTAATTTTCTTCCTAGTAGCTGGCATAGTGCTGTGTTTTGGATTTAGTAGGAGAAGAATGCTGATAACACACTGATGTTTTAGTCATTGCTAAGTAGTGCTTACACTGGTCAAGGACTTTCTTTTTCAGCTTCCCATGCTCTGCCAGCTGCACAAGAAGCTGGGAGGGGGCACAGCCAGGACAGCTGACCCAAACTGACCAAAGGGCTATTCCATACCATATGACGTCATGCTCAGTATATAAACTGGGGGGAGCTGGCCGGGGGGCAGCGATCGCTGCTCAGGGACTGGCTGGGCATCGGGCAGCAGGTGGTGAGCAATTGCATTGTGCATCACTTGTTTTGTATATTATTATTATTTTCCCTTCCTTTCCTGTCCTATTAAACTGTCTTTATCTCACCCCACAAATTTTACTTTTTTTTCCCCCGATTCTCTCCTCCATCCCACTGGGGAGGGGGAGAGTGAGCAAACGGCTGTGTGGTGTTTAGCTGCCTGCTGGGTTAAACCACAACATAAAGTCATTTTGAACGGATCCAGACAAATAGCTAACTGTGAAAGAAAAGTGAAGGAAGTTCTAGGCAGGTATTATAAGCATACAGGCAAAAATGGCAATGGTGAGGTGAAGTAGGGCATAACAACAGCAGCTGAATCTTTCACAGCTTTCTTGCTGAGACCCTGTGCTGGCAGGTCAGCATAAAGTCTGTGGTCCTGTGCTAGTTATGACCAAATTCATATTAACTGGGCTGCGTTGGATTTTACAACTGGAGACTGCAGCTGGATTCAAGGAACTGACAGTGAAAGCTGTGATTTCCCTCTTTCAGTATTTCAAGCTATTTTCAGATAAATGACTGATGTTCTTAGCTGATCTTCATGCTTTTAAGAGCCTATGTCTGACCATCTGTCTCCAATTAGTCCCTTCAGCCCTGCAGTCTTCTCTCTTTGAAGTTCTCACTCTTCTTTTTTGATACATTAATAATAAAAGGAACCTCAAAGCACTCTCAAAGTATCATTCACCCTATTCAAAGCAGGGTAACTTCACGCCTCTGGGAAGAGTTGGGACAAGACAAGTGAGGTGAATTTTTTTCCCAGACTTCCTTCTCTTAAGAACCATTATTTTTTTCTCTCTAAGCCGTACAAGTTGGCTAAGATAGTGTGGCAGAGGCCTTTGGGCAAGGCACAGAATCAGGATTCAGGAGATCTGGGTTCACTCTCACCTCTGCAGAATGACTCCTACCTGGTCACTGCATAACGTCGTCTGTATCGTTACTTTCTCTTGCTTCTGGTGCTGTCAGGACCTGCACAAACAGAAATGGGCTCTGCAAACTCTGCACCCCCTCCTGGGAGTGGGACTGCGTAGTGAGTACTGTAGACCTTTGTGTGCCAAATAACTCTGCGTAACTCCCCTTCCCTGCCTCTCTCATGAATTCAAAGGTCATCTGTCCATCTTGGTTCATTTTTTCAGGGGCAGATACCCTGCCAATGTACGTGAGGTGAAATTACTACCATTTTGTGTGTTGGGCTAGCAGTTCAAACAGTCTAAACACAAAATATTGCAATATTGTTTTTCACTGAATCCCAAATCTTAAGCTTTCCTTAAAATATCCACCTGTGCTAAGCTCCTGGATCTGAACTGGGGGGTTAGTGATTTTGTTCTTTTTGGTCTATTTTGTCCAGAAGCCATTAGGTGGAAGAAATTTACTTGAATGCCTCTGCAGAATAGGATTTGTTAGCTGACTCCTCTGCTTTGTTATTGACAAGGAGAGTCAGCTTTACTGTGACATGCTTTGTGCACAATGGGAAATAGGTACATACTGTACATGTAAAAGCCAAGGCCAAAGTAACAAAGCACTACCTTTAAATAACTCTTACGGTCTGTTAGCCAGACAATAACAGCTGGTGGGTAAAGCATACACTCACAGAGATCTCTCAGAAAACCCCGCAAAAAATGACTTCTGAAAACTCGTTGTAAAATTGTAGCTGTGTGTGTGGTTTGTGTAACTAGTAGACAGTATTGTTTGCACGTGGCGTGGTCATTAAGAATGATGTGTCCGGCCTCACCTTTGTATTGTGTAGGAACACTCTCTGAGACTCTGATCGAATTAATTGAACGCATACTGTCCTTCGTCATTTGGAGAACTCCATATGATATTCCCAGGTTTGGATGGTTAGCGAGTCCCGTGGAGTCCTCTCTTTCAGCACGTACGGCATGTTCTTTTATCTTCTCCCTTTCTGAGCAGAAAGGAGTCAAAGAGAAGAAAACGCCTATGAACATGGGCTGTATTTGGGGAGAAGCTAAGTCTTGTTTTCTGTGTATGGCCTTTCTCCGAGACAAATATGCAGGAATTTGTGTTGGTGGATCAGAGAGTCACAGAAGGCATCTCTGAAGACTATCTAGTCCAAGTCCCCAACCAGCATCAACTATAGCAGGTTGCTCAAGGCCTGACCCATTAGCTCAGCTGACTCATCATCCATCCCAAAGCTTCATACATTCCTACTTCTCTCTCATATAAAAGGCAACTCTCCATCCTTGCTGTTCTGGACAGTTCTGCCTAAGGAGCCGTATCCATCCATCACAGCCCTCCAGGCATGTGAGCCTGGAGGCACCGTGGGAGGTACCATGTCTCCATGATCCAAATGAGATCATAGCCCTGTAAATTGCACACAGACTTCTAATTTCTCCTGTTTGTTCCCCATGCTGCATGGATTAGTGTTCAAGCACTTCAGAGAAGCACCCAGTCATGCTGATTTCAAGTAAGAATGTGTGAGAGCTTTCTCCATGATGCTGTCCTGTAGGAACTTCCTTAACTGTGTGCATACTCTGGGGCTGAGCCCTCTTCAGCCCTGCACTGTTGATTATGAGGTCTTTCTTCTCCATATCACCCTGCAGACTTTGCTGTCAACCCACTATACCACTTCGTTACTTAGCTGGGGGTTCTCATTTCCCCCTCACCCCATCCGTCCTAGTCTAAAGCTCTCCTCACCAGGTTACCAACCTGTTGGCACAGATACTTTTGTTCCACTTAGGTGGATTCAACCTCTCTCTAGCAGCTCTTGATCCTCAGAGATTGTAAAAGCCCTGTTGTCGTCTCCAGCTTTGCAACAACCTGTTGATTTGCAGGATCGATCCACTCTTCCAAAAGCTTTTTACCCCCTTCCCATTCCCTTTTAGAGGCAAGGCTGAGGAGAATGCCACTTCAGCACCCATGTCCTCGGCCATCATCCCCAGACCCATGTAGTATTGCTTGATACTTTCCAGGTCTCCAAAGGCAATTTTGTTGGTGCCCACATGGATGAGCAGCAGGGGGTAATAGACTTCTGAGGCTTTTCTGGCCTTCAGACTATCCTCAATATCCTAGATCCTACCAAATCTCCTGAGGCAGCATCAGGCGGGCAGATGGAGGCCTCTACCCCGCGCAGCAGGGAGTCTCCTATTGCTATTACTCACCACTTTCTCCTGGTGCTGCCATGTGATGTAGGCTCACTTGCCACCGATGCTGCTCTGAACAGAGCTCCTAGCCCTTCATCTGATACTGTGGCACCAAATCTATTCTGTAGTTACCCATCTGCAGGTGGAGCAGCAGCCTTCCTCCTGGTGCCAAAAGTCACCAGCTTCCAGCCTTTTCCATCATGGGAGTCTCCTTTTCCCAACCCAATGAATACAGACTCTGAATGCTCCTCCATCTGTGCAGCTGGGTGTTCAGGCTCTTGTAGGGTCTTGGAGAAGATCCTATGCTCTTTTTCATAATCTCTGGTGCTGCGCAGACTTCCCACCTCCTCCTGCAGCTCCTCAACAAGTGCTCACCTTCTGCAGGCAAGAAGACCATTTCCCCTGACCCAGCCTCACTGAGGGGCCCCAGGCCTGCAGCGCTGCATCCTTCCTTGGGAGCTCAGCCTGTGCTGAGGCCTCTGATGTGCCAGGAGTAGTTGCTGCTGTTGGTGCTGGACTGTGCCCTGTGGTGCATCTCCACCAACGCTGAGCACACATACGCTGTCCTCAGTAGAATTTCTGGCTCCCTTCTGTGTGCTCTGCTGTGCAAAGTGGTGCATCTGTTTGCACCTTCTGCTACAGCAGCACAGACTGATTTTTGGTGCTGTGTGACACTGCAAACTCCAAGTGGTGGGGATGAAAAACCTTTCTTATTCCCAAGTTCAGAAGCACGGAAGTCATGGAGCAGGAGGAAGACTCAAAGGGCACACCTGCAAAGCACAGGTTTGTTCTCCTTCAACCTCCTCCTGGCTGCATAGATCCCTCTATATAGAGCTTCACCACCTTTTCATCACTTCCATTTCAGTGCAGCTGATAAAAGCCCAGGCCTAGACACTTATCTGACATACAAAACCTTGGCCAGGGCTCATCAGGTCAAACACAGCATGCTTCACTGGTAAGGCACTAACCACAGTAGGACAGAGGACTAGAGTAATTTTCTTCTTCCAGCATGCCTGGCTCCTAAGAGCATTACATTTGATGACTCCTGTGAAAAATGTGGGCAAGTGCAAAATCTGAGCTGGCATTTGAAGGGGAAAGAAGCAGTCCCATCAGAGCTGTGATAAAGAAGGAGGGGCTTCCCTGCTATATACAGGGTCGTTCCTGGCTGGGGTGTGCTGAAGTAACACTGCTACTTGTTGAACCTGTTTTAGAGGTATCTCTGTTGCGGTGGGTCCCAATTAGAACAGCTTTCTTCCATGTGCAAACATAGACCTTGCTGATACTGATGTGTCCTGTGGGTATCTTTCACAGACAGCAACTGAAGGAGCAATGAAATTCTTTTCTGCACAGTGATGGCTGAATGAGTGAAGCTTACTACCCAAAGTCTAGGCTGGATGGAAGTGTGGGAGCTGAGGACCGAGCAGGTCATGATGATCTGTGTGTCTGCTGGGGTGAGGAAGGAGAGAAGAGAGAACTTGGCTGAGGAGAGAGGTGGAGGACAGGGAAGGAAGAGTCCTTCTGGCAATAAATAGAGGAGAAACCCAACCTTAGTCTTTGGGCTGAATGGAAAAGTAGGCTCAGAATTAGCAGATCAACTGTTTTCTCTCTGAACCACACTTCAAAGACATAGGATGTTGAGATACACTCTTTGTAAACAGATCAGCATCCAAGAAAATCTGGCTTACGTGTTTGCTTGCTCTTGCTAATACAACAGCCTGAAAAACTCCAAAGATGGGTTTACTGCTTACTCCAAGAAAGTTAATAAAATCATGCTGGGAATAGCTTCGAGTCAGCCAGGGCTTAATGTAACATGGCATGTGTAAGATTTCCGAACTTGATGCCATCTGCTCACAGAGAGCATTGGATCGCTGTAAGAATGTCAACAAATAGGCTTGAGAAGCTTGTGAAAATGAGGAGGGAAATAGCGAGCTCCATGGTGTAGGAAAATGATTTTTCTGTGTGACTGTTGCATTCGTGAGATTGGTTAGTCTGTTTTTTTAATCTGCTCCCTTCCCACTGTCTCTGGGGAAATGCCTGCAAGAGGAGAGACATGAATCCTTGAGTTAAACTGAGAGAAATATGGCGATGAGACTAGCAGGCTAATTAGACAAAAAAAATAACTTCCACATGGTCTTTGGAGACATCACTTGTGAACCCCCAGAGAATTGGGGTTGGTGGGTTAGTGGGGGAAAAGCAGCTAGTGGCATTGCAGCTAGTAGCTATAAGATCGCTTTAATGCAGCTCCCAATATAATCTGTGAGTTTTAAACCTAGTTTTGAAAGAAAGATATATAAAAAATGTGAAATTTGAACCCCAGGTGCTAAACCTAATAGGAATGTTCTTTGCTCCAAGAGTCAAGATAATTGTACTTTGAAAAATTCTTTTGGTATAACATTAATTTTGACCTTTCTGTGAAGTGTGACGTGTTTAAAATGGATATTCATGCCCAAACCATTTCCATTATCAGCTAAAAAGATTTGGGTGTTACGTTACAGTTAAGCTGTTTTAAGTAAACAATCTCTCTTGCTGTGCTGTTTTCATGCTATAACGGAGGTGCTTAACAGACTGCACAGGTTTATCTTTTCTTCCTCCTGTGTAGAAAATAAAACTTCGCTGTTTTCCAACAGCTGATGCTTGAATACATACAAAGTACTTTGTGTGTATGCAGAATGCCTGTCACAATGTTTAGCTACTTTAAATTGTTGCTCACTAAAGACTAATTTTTTTCCTGAACCCCTGTCCTACTTTCACCTGTGACAGGTGAAGAATAGTTTATTCGTGATAATAAGGATTATTAATATACATCGGTTTCTGATCGCTGTCTTATTTCCCCCATCAGCTACTTGAAGGGCAGTTGCATGGATGATGGGGCAGTGCCAGACAACATAAAAACATGTAATGTCCACAAGCTGAGGCGTGGGAGGTTGAGTCGGTTTCAGGAGCAGCCCTGGGGCAGGTCACTGGGGGCAGGATCTCCTTCCTTGGAGGTTTTCAAGGCTCTGCTAGACAAAGCTGCAACTGATCCGATCTAGTTTTGGTGCTAGTGCTGCTTTGAGAGAGATGATGGACTAGAGACCTGCAGAGGTCCTTCCCACCAATGCTTCTGTGAGCGTATGACCACACTCTTCCTCTCCTCTGATATTCTCCAGAGTTGGAGACCAGCTTCATTATCTTTACCTTGTGACACCTAAGAGTGAGAGCAAAGGTGCAAATGTATGACAAAGCCTGGACTCATCCTTCTCCATCGGCATCTGCTCCTTGGTGATTCCTGCAGGGACAATTCATGCCCAGTGTTCCCTAGAAGTCAAGGGTAAAAGACTTTTGCAGGAGTCTCAAAGCTGGGGCTCAGAGTAGGCGTGTGTTTGAAGCCATGGTCCTCCACGGAGCCCAGGGGGTGGCTGCCTTGCTGTCTTGGGGGTAAGAAGGGGCCCATTTCCATGGTGCCTAACACACGATTGTGTGCGTGTGTAAGGTAAAAGGGCTAAGGAGAGACTGGGAGCCAGTGTAGCGCAAGGGGCAGTTTTGGAAGTGTGGGAAGGAATGAGCAAGGCTGTGAAACTCATCTCCATAGTATGTGGACTGCAGATCATGGGCTTACTGGGGTCAGATCCCCAGCCCATTGAGCTGAACAGCCTTAGCTCCTGGGAAGTCATCCCAGAAAAACGTGCGTGTCTACCATCTGTTTGTAGCTCAATATTTCTTCCTCCATCACTATTTCTGTGAGTTACTTTGATGTGTGGCTGTCCTTGAAAGCCAAGAGGTGGAACAAAACAAACAGATGAAGATGAGGTTACAGTGGTGGTACTGCTGGAAACTAATGTTCTTTAGATCAGTGTAATGGTAATGTCACTTGGCAGTTTACCAAAGTCAGTTTTTGCTTATTTTAGTTGCTCTCTGTTTCACTCCAAAGTCATTTTTTCAGTACTTGTGATGATGTGTCCTAAGAGAAATGTATAAGATTGCTTTAAGGATTAGCCATTAGATCCAGCTACTTCAAGAGTGTAAGCACTGGAAGTAGAGAAAACTTGATTTATGCTCTCAGTGCCTGAGGCTAGCCTGGGTGATTTCTGAACTGTGAAGAGAACTTTTCTTTGTGAATTCAAGGTATATATTTTTGTGAGAGGAACAAAACTATAGTTTTTCTCGCTGACTCTTGTTTCATTTATTTTTATGAAGTACTTTTGTCATGTGCACAGGCCACTGAACGACTGAGTTTTACCTGAAGTTCAATTAATGCATTAATTTTTAGTCTGTTATTCTCTTCTGCAGCTCAGTATTTGTTTGCATAGTGTGTTATCAAAGCTGTAATTACCCAGAAATCCCCTTACACTGCCGTCTCTTCCAGTTACCACAGGTCTGCAAAGAAGATACACACAAAAAGCAAATTTGGAAGGTGCCTGAAATGCATCATGGGGTGGGGAAGGAGGAAAAATTACAGATTTTTTTTTTTGACACACAGATTTTGAAGACAACTTTTTAACAGACCTGCTTTTATACTAATGTTCTGTACTATATATACACACTATTATACTATACTAATCATACGGTATATGCTGGAAAAACTGCTTTGGTGAAAAGGCTTAAAACCTAACCCAGTGCTGTCATAACACCCAGGCACAGTAGCATGAGCTATGCTTGGTGTTTCACCAAGAAAGCTTGGATGAAAAGATTCTGGTTGCACTGTTTGGAGAGCTCCTTTTTTCATACTTCAGTTGTACAGTAAAAAACACCTTTTAAAGAGCGGTGCAGGGGAGCATAGGGGTACTGGAGAGCAGGCTGCCAGTGCTGAGTTTGTCATTTGAGGCACCTTTCTGGGTCTGGTGCAGAAGGGGAAGATTTGGTGCAGGAAGTGATGCTGGAAAGAACAGAGGCTGTGAGATAGGAGATACCACAAGCAAAGCCAAGTAGCCCGTCTGCTAGAGTCTGCCTACACCTTAGCTGGGTGTGGGGTACAAAGGAGTGGGAAAGGGCAGAATTGCAGCCCTTACAGCAAAGATGTGGGCATGAGGTAGACCGGTTCCAGCAAAGCCATGGACCAACCTCCCAAAATGACTCTCCACTCAGCCTGTTGCTGCCAAGAGGTGATGCTAAACTGCTATCCCTTTCAAACCTCTTGCTTTGAGACCTATTTCTTCAATGCTTTGACAATTCTGCTCCTCCAGCAATCATCCAGCATTGCTCTTTTTTCTCTCTCAGGACTCGTTGCTCTAGTCACCTCTATTGGTTTAGGGCCTGAGCGTTATCTCCTTTCCCTTATATTCAGGCGAAAAGTCAGACTGGGTTTGGCTGTTGTTGTTTCTCTTATGTGTTGTAGGGGTTGGGACCTTCTTTAGAGACTTCCACCCACAGCTCTCCTGGGGCAAGCCAAAAGGGACTGGCCTTGTTTTGTTTCTTTTGGAGATCCCTCTGTTAGCAAGGGCTAGCCTCCAAGCACCCATGAGCATCTGAGTTCATCTTCTCAGCAGCAGGAGCAAACACATTCCCTAGGTGTCCCGGGCTTGATCAGAGTAGATCAACCCCTCTACTGCCCCTCTACTCGGCTCTGGTGAGACCCCACCTGGAGCACTGCGTCCGGCTCTGGAGCCCTCAGCACAAGAAGGACATGGACCTGTTGGAGCGGGTCCAGAATAGGGCCACAAAAATGATCCGAGGGCTGGAGCACCTCTCCTACGAGGACAGGCTGAGAGAGTTGGGGTTGTTCAGCCTGGAGAAGACAAGGCTGCGGGGAGACCTTATTGAGGCCTTTCAGTACTTAAAGGGGGCCTATAGGAAAGATGGGAACAGTCTTTTTAGTAAGGCCTGTTGTGACAGGACAAGGACTAATGGTTTTAAACTAAAGGAGGGGAAATTTAGGCTAGATATAAGGAAAAAATTTTTTACAATGAGGGTGGTGAAGCACTGGAACAGGTTGCCCAGAGAGGTAGTTGGAGGCCCCATCCCTGGAGACATTCAAGGTCAGGTTGGACGGGGCTCTGAGCAACCTGATCTAGTTAGAGATGTCCCTGCTCACTGCAGGGGGGTTGGACTAGATGACCTCTAAAGGTCCCTTCCAACCCAAAGCATTCTATGATTCTATGATTCTATGAACCTCTCAGCCTTTCTGCCCTAACAAAATGCAATCTCCAAGTCCCACTTGCTTGGATGGAAGGTGGAAGACAGCTTGAGAGAAAGCAGGAGCATCAATACTTAAGCTACTAAAGACTTAAGTCTTGAAGTTGTTGGCCTTCCTTTTGACCTGACCTTGCACTCTCTGTAATAGCAATCAGTTCTGTATCCACTTCAGTGGCCTCAATTGTCCTCTGAGCCTGCCCTGTGCTCATGAACAATTTCTTCAGGATGTAGAGGCTGAAAAATTCAGCCCAGGGCTCCTGGGGTCCTTTCCTCACTGCCTCTTTGATTCAGACACTGAGGTCATGCTGAAAGGAGAACTTCCCTGATCTTCCTGATGTCCTTTCTTTCAGTGTCCTTGCTTTTCCTTTTGGACACAGGAAGCTCCTGACACCAGCGTAGGAGAGTGATTTAGAAGATGCTCATTTCTGCTGGTGAGACCCAGGCCTGGGACAAAATAGACAAAAGTTGGACCTCCTGCAAGCAGCCCCAAGCTTGTGCCCTTACAGACAGAAATGGCTGGCACCAGCGGGACTGCAGGATGGAGGTGCATTTCTCCATAGTGGACAAGATGAATGAATTACTTGTTTCTAGTAATTTGGGCAAGTCCAGCTCAGGTGGACAGCGCAGGCCCCAGAAGTTGGTGGGAGCTCTTCCTTCCTTCCCACAGTGTCAGCAGTGTCCTCGAGATGTTGCTTTCCTGCTCCCTCAGCAGTGGCTCCAGTAGTCTAGGGAGGTTGTCCTGGTTTTGGCTGGGATAGAGTTAATTTCCTTCCTAGTAGCTGGCATAGTGCTGTGTTTTGGATTTAGGATGAGAAGAATGCTGATAACACACTGATGTTTTAGTTGTTGCCAAGTAGTGCTTACACTGGTCAAGGACTTTCTTTTTCAGCTTCCCATGCTCTGCCAGCTGCACAAGAAGCTGGGAGGGGGCACAGCCAAGACAGCTGACCCAAACTGGCCAAAGGGCTATTCCATACCATATGACGTCATGCTCAGTATATAAGCTGGGGGGAGTTGGCCGGGGGGCAGCGATCGCTGCTCGGGGACTGGCTGGGCGTCGGTCGGCGGGTGGTGAGCGGTTGCATCACTTGGTTTTTTTTCCTGGGTTTTGTTTCTCTCTCTCGTTCTCCTTTTCATTGCAATTTTATTACTATCATTATTATTATTATTTTATTTCTATTATTAAACTGTTTTTATCTCAACCCGCAAGTTTTCTTTTGCCCTTCTGATTCTCTCCCCCATCCCACTGGGGAGGGGGAGGGTGAGCAAGCGGCTGTGTGGTGCTCGGTTGCCAACTGGGGCTAAACCACGACAGAGGTGAGGGCATGGGATAGCAATGGGATGTTTTTTACCCCTCAAGTAATGCCCCACAGCCATTGATAGTGGAGAGCAGAAGTATTGACTCGCCAGCTCCCACGTGGGGTGGGTTTTGGCCAGCAGCTAAATGAGCCGTCAGGATTATCATGCAGTGCTGGTACACAAGGCTAGAAAATGCAGTCCAACCTCCCTTCCCTGCATTGGTACCACACACTAATTAGGCATCTTTCTGCTGTCAAATGAGTTCTCAAGTCTTCTTTGCTCATCCCCCTCCTAAGGATGAAGCCCTTTCAGTGCCTGTTGCAGTTAACTTTCTGCCGTGGCTGATTGGATTTTGCACGGTGCACAACAGCATTTCAGTGGTGGGGGTGCGAGATGTGGTAGTGCAGCTTCTGACTATGACAGGACAAATTGTGTCTCTGAGCACATGCCGAAAGTCCATCTCCTGCAACATGTCAGTCTTTCCACATAATCACATTATGTGAGGCAAGTGGGCTGTGCTCTTCCCAGTGAGTGAGCAAAGCAACACGCTTTGGAGCAAGATGAGAAGAGACACCCTTCTGGGCTAGTCTTGTGGTTGGGACAGTGCCTTGCTTTCATGAAGAAGTGCGACGAGAAGACATCACTAGCATCGCTATGTCCTGGGCTGTTGCAGGCTTACTGTCCACGTGTGTTGATACAGTTTGAAAAGAGCAGGCAGCTCCGTGCTGAAGGTTTTCTGCCTGTTTGTGTTGTGCAGCAGTGCATGGTTTGGCACAGGCGTGCAGAAATGAGTCGGGGATGCTCAGGGATCCCAGATGAGGAGCAGCTGGCTGTGGTCCCTGTGCCTTGCTTTCGTTGTTGAAATGCCCTGTAGCAGGCTACACCCCAGTTTTCTTTGCCAAGCACGGGGTTGCTGTTATGGTACAGAGCAGGATGGTTTCTGACAGCGCAGCAGGACATGTTGGGAGGCTCGGCAGGAGTTTCTATCTGTCACCTATTCAATGAGATCTGTCAGAGGGTAGAAGTGCAAGTTCCTTTGTCTCGAAGGGCATGAGTTGAGCTTTCCAGCAAGCTGGGCACTGTTGACTTGGTGTGTCACAGGTGAAGCACGGCTGGGTTGCAAGTCTAGGCATGACTCTGCAGAGGACAAATTCATGAGTGTCTGGCCCTGGGCTCTTTGGGCAAATAGGGAGCAGAAGAACCCACGAATGATTCCTCTTATCCTCTGTGCAAGGGGTATTCAAGCTTTTTGCAAACAGGCTGCAAAATAAAGAGACAGGTCAGTGGGTCCTTTTAGTAAATCTGTAAGCATGCAGGTTGGGCCTTTGGCTGCTTGGGCCTTGGTCACCCAGATCAAGGAGGCACGGGAGGGCACTGGAGCTCCTGTCTTGGGCTGCATGTTTGTCTTGCACTTGTATGGCATCCAGGGTGATGGCCTGTCTCCAGCTGTTGGGACCAAAATGTACCTTGGACATAGATGTGTACAAGACCTGGGCAACGTGCCAGGGTTCCCTCACTGGGACAATCCCTCAAACAGGGTCTCTGGCAACATGGCAGGGGTTAACCTAATGAGTATTATTAGCTTTTTACATTGGTATGGGGAGGCGATAACTCTTTCTAAAGTCTGTGCTGAAGTGGGCACTGGGAAAGGCTGACATTTAACTTTCCGAAATAGTTCATTTCAAGGAGTAATTCACTGTAGTGCTCTTCAGATTCATTTTAAAGCAAGTAATCTAAGAAGCCTGAGGAAAGTGGAATTTCAGGCAGTCCAGAGAACAGGAGAGCAGGGGATTACAGTTCTGCAGAGGTGGCTGGGAGTGCTAAACTCTGCACAGAGGGGATGACTTTCAGGAGCTGGTTTGCTTCTGGTACATTGGTTAAGTTATGTAGGTGGGAGACAAATGTGCTCCGGATTTTTAGAGCAGAAAATGTTTTTCTGCCTTATTAATGTGTCAGGCCCTATAACTACACAATCTACAGAGGTGTTTTGTTTTTTTTTTTTTTTTAATTTCAAAAAGGCTGAATGGAGGTAAAGAACAAACGGCTCCTTTCTATACACCTTCCAGAAAGAGGCAGAGGGAGGCAGTGCTGTGTAGACCTGGGTCCAGGTCTCTGCCAAGGGACCTGTTGAGTATTTCAAGCTGGGACCGCTCTGCCCTAAGGGAGTCACTGGTTCCTGCTTGCCCACATTGCCAGCTGGGTGCTTTGTCACGGTTTGCATGCAGCTTTTTATCTGGTAAAACAAAGGAAACTTTTAATGTCCCCTGCTCTGGATAAGGGTATGTTTCTGGAGCCTGCTTTCTCCTCTGTAGTGGCCAGGACTCCCTAAGATGAACCCCATGCAGGGACATTTATCGACATTAGCTGTCCATGCAGGCTTCCCTTCGCTGCGCTGCCTGGTACATGGGGGCATACAAAAGGGTTCTTGCACTTCTCCAGGAGTGTGGGCTCTGTGTTACATTCAGATGTGCTAAAATCAATAGGCCACCTATCATGTATGAACAAGCAGGGCTTCCAGCAACAAGGAGAGGTTCCTTGAGTGGGTCACACTGATGAGCAGAGCTTTGTCTGAACTCTTCAGCCTCTGAGATTAACAGAGTTTCTAGACATACAAAGTTAACTGGGACTGGACGTCCTGACCGCTGGCAGACAGGCTCCCTCTGGAGAGGCCAGCTGGGTTCTTGCTCTGGGTTCTTGCTTGGTCTCCATTCAAAATGCACCTTGCAGTTCCTGGGGAGAAACGCAGATTGCCTTCCCCTCCCTGTGCCAGGACACCAGCTGCCCAGACAGTGCTACAGGCACGGCTAGCAGGCATGGCCTCACCTATATACCCAATGTGAACCCTGTGTCATTGACTGCTTGGAATCCTCTTACCAAGGAATGGAAAGGAGACAGCCAGCAATGAAAATTTTTTTTCTTGCAATGAGAATCTGCCAGCGGGGGAGGTGCTCCTGGATCTCTTGATGCTAGTGAGTATGTGCAGAGAGATCTCAAATTGAGACAGGGATGGTACGGTTTGGATGGTGGAAACAGCAGTGCTCTGCAGCTTCTACAGGAGAATTTCAGAGATGCTTTGGGAGCACGTCTGTTCTGACAAGTGCAAGCTGGTTTGGATGGGAAAGGGCAGAATCCAGCCCCACATCTTGCTGGGTGAATGGATCCAGGCACTGTCTGTGGAAGTCCGCCTGAGGATATCAGTTGTATTTGTCCAAGGGGGATCATAGCAAGTCATGTGTCTTGTTTTGGGGTGCCTGCATGTGGTGTTTAGCAAAACAGCATCCTGGTTCCTAATGCTTCCTCTGACAACCTATGATGGTGAAAACTGGACCTTTATAGTGTAAAGTAACCATTTTGCAAAAGCAAATGATAAAAGCATTGACATTATTTCCTCCTTGGCAAGCCTGCCTGTCCTTGGGAGCTCTGGTGTCTCTGTGGAGTATATCACTGCTCCAAGCAGGGTGGCTGAGCAAAACCAGGAGCTGGGGTGTCCTTTGACTGCCCTTTGTCACAGTGGTTGGGTGAAGGAGGGTGTTTAGTCAGGTCTTTGCAGGGCAGGATGAAGAGAATTTGTAGAAGATGGTGGTCTCTTTTGCTACTTGGACGCCTGGCTCCAGGGGTCAGCAATCCCACATTAGGGCAGTTCCAAGAAGACAGTGACTGTCATTTTACAGAGTTTTCATTCTGCATGTCTTTCTACATGTTACCCCGGGGACTTACCCCCTCCTGATGCCAAAAGGGAAAAAGTGCTCTGGTCAAACAGGGGAGTGATGTCTGCTGTGAAACTTGAGATAAAACGCCTCTTTGACATCTGCATCCCACACCCCAATCTTCCCTTTTTTGAAAGGCCACCCTGCTCTTCCGTGTGGTAGAATAGGAGTGGTTAACTGTGAAGGGACAAATCCCTTTTGCTCTGGCAGGTTTCTCAGGTAGGAAATGATGTTCCAGCTGCGCAGGAATTGGGGGTGTGGGTGTGATGAGAGGGGGGAGAAGCTGATGGCACTCAAATCCACTAAATCCTAGACCTGCTGTTAGCCACAGTGGGGAAGGAGTCTGTCTTCTGAGTACGACCAGTGTGAATCCTGTTGCCTTGTTGATTTGTTCCTGTAGGGTTTAGAGAAGTCAGTCCCTAAGCCAACAGAGCTGTGTTCGTCCAAACTGTTTTAATTGCAGTATCCAGCTCTTCTGTACTTAAATGCTCTGTCAGGATGG
Organism: Balaeniceps rex; assembly: GCA_013401315.1. Lineage (NCBI taxonomy): Eukaryota > Metazoa > Chordata > Aves > Pelecaniformes > Balaenicipitidae > Balaeniceps > Balaeniceps rex. The sequence continues at coordinate 32,238 of VYZW01025374.1, forward strand.
TGGCTTAGTGTGTACTTCTAGTGACCTTCACTTTAATTGTCTAATTGCTTGCAGTTCATTTGGCTGATTCCAGTAGTGCTGCTAGCTCTGATTAAAACTGGTTTCTTTCCAAAAGTATTAAGTTTCTTCCTCTCACTTATTTGCATAAGTAAAATAAATATTTAGATGCATGCTGAGGTATCCTGAAACATTGCTATGGGATGGATGGATGGATGGATTGAAGAGCTGAGGTACCTCACTTCTTACTGCCTTGGGGGACTTGGGGTCAATTGTTGCTATCTGCAGGTCCACGACTTGTGATACTGGGGTCCAGCACGTCCCAGCATAGGTAACGTGCTGCACAGAAAGAGTTATCTAGGAGAAGGAGCTCTGCTCATGTTGCACAGGGAACACTCAGGGCAGGAGTAGCTGAAGCAAAGGGAGCAGAAAGAGGGGCCGACACTTTAGCAAAGTGAGTGTTGGACATCCCCTGGGCTGGGCACTCCAAGGGACAGGAGAAGACAGCAAGAGATGGGGGTTGCTGGGAACTTCTGACCCTCTGCTCCAAACCTGAAGAAGAGCTCTCGTTCCACCTGGCAGCTGGCAGGACACCAGCAGGAGTCCTTGCCTCAAAGAGCAATTGCTCGCTGTGCCCACAGGTGCTTGCTGTCTGATCAGAGCTCAGGGATGTGTCCACTCCGCTACCCAGTGGGGAAACGGAGGAACAGAGAAGGGCCGGGACCTACCTTGTGTCACCCAGAGGTGCGGTGGCAGAGCTTGAGTGCATCCCCCTCTTCCTGAGGGTTTGGCTGCCTGGTTCAGGGTCAGCTTAGGTATGGTGCGGAGAGCTGCTGGAGGAGGTGCTGCTAAGAAGCTCAGTGGGGACTCCCCTTGCCTTTGATTGCATTTGGCTTTTAAGCTGAAGGTCTCACTGGGTCTGTCCTCCCTGCCGTACTAGGATATGTGGGACTGCCTCCTTGCTGGTGAGGCTATCGCCTCTGCTCAGAGGTGACTCAGTGATCTTGTTCAGCTCCTGCTCCCCTTTCCTCATGGAGCAGCCATCCTTGCTGCTCCCTGACACTGGGGAGGGTTTGGGAGAGACCCAGCCTTCCTCACGCCTGCTTTAGCGCTGTGGGACAGGAACATGGTGCTTGGAAAGGGTCTTGCTGGGAATTGCCCTGCACTGTGTCCTTGCATACGTGGTGGTGTGGGGAGAGGCTGAATGTAGTTTGGAGAGTGTAGGCTGCTCTGCAGGTGTTTCTGGAAATCAGATGTCTATGGTTTTTTGTCTCAGTTCAGAAAGCAGAGTGGAGTTTCACATAGGCTTGTTGGCTTCCGAGAAGTCTCACAGAATTTCAGAATGATTGAAGTTGGAAGGGACCTCTGGAGCCATCCAACCCCCTTGCTCAAGTAGGGTCACCTAAAGCTGGTTGCATAGGACCATCTTCAGCTGACTTTTGAATATCCCCAAGGGTGGAGACTCCACAACCTCTCAGGGCAACCTGTGCCAGGGCTTGGTCACCCTCACAGTGAAAAAGTGTTTCCTGATGTTCAAACATAACTTCCTGTGCTTCAGTTTGTGCCCGTTGTCTCTTGTCCTGTCATTGGGCACCACTGAGAAGTACCTGGCTCCAGCTTCTTTATACTCTCTCTGTCCTTGGAGATCTCCAACACGCACCTGGACAAGGCCATGACCCTGGATGGACTCACTTGGAGCTGGAGGTTGGACCAGAGACCTCCAGAGGCCCTTCCAAACCTTCATCTTCATGTGATTTTTATGGCAGAGCCTAAGGACTGTACCTTAAGGGTACCTCCTCTGAGACCAATGAGGGGACCAAGCTACCGCTCACCCAACAGCTGCAGCACTGAGTGAAAGAACAAAATTATGGGCAATTTTGCCCAGGTTCCTCTTTAGTCAGAGCATACTTCTTTTTATAAGAAGTCTTTAACTTTGATTACTGCAAACACTCCAGTCAAAGGCACTCAGCAGGTACCTATGGCAACCCCTGAGATAAGTGGTCTAAAATATACCAGGTAAAATAATGAGAGGATAATAATACGGTTTTAGTTCAAATAAACTATTAAGCGTGACTAATGGTTTTACATTTAAAAAATGTTCATACACCATATTTCTGGGCTATAAATTAGTAATGGTTCGAGGCCCATTGTTCACCCACTACTGTAGGTGGTCTCCAAAGAATACTGTTAATATATGCCTCCTGCATTTGTTAACCCAGCACTCAGCAGGAGAAAAAAAGTCTTGCAGCTCCACAAAATAAAACTGTTGAAGGGAGACGAGAGAGCGGGGAGGGCTCAGGGAGGAAAAATTACCCATGCAGAGAGAGGTACAGCCTCTTCTCAGAGGCTGACCTAACTAATTTAATGTGACTGTCTCCTCAATACTTTTTTTTTTTTCAAACCGTCTCTATTGGATCCAAATCAAGCCTAGCAATTAGCAGCTGGGTGATAAGTGTTGTGCATACTCAGGATGGGACAGTCATTACCGAAAGGAATGCTTATGATTTAAATAGTTGAATATATTTTCTTAACTTGTGGCGAGGAGAAGTGCAGCTGGGATTCTCTGTTCCCGAGGAGCTGGTCTGCAATTACTCCTCCAGCAGGACTGCTAGCCTGCGAGCGATGGGAAATTGCAAGAACTGCTGGAGCTACTCATGCTGTTTATGGTGGGTAGTAAACCTTTAGACATCTTGATTTTCAGAACATACCCACAACAAAAATGGGAGGCCGTCTTCCCTCTTACCCTCCTTTTCTCCATATAGGCTTTGTGTCTTCATCCTGTCCTGAGCAGAGCCTGTCCCTTCTAAGCTTTCCTTTGCGTTTTGACTGTGGGTCACACAGAAGCAAATACACCTGTCCTAATTCATCAGGGAAGAATTCATCCTTCAGACCTCGCAACTACCCCAAGGATTTTGGATCATAAATCCTGCAGCAATCCTTGCCGCTTATTTAGTTGGTCCACCTTGAAGCATCTAATACATAAAAGATTATGATGTTTTTTTTTTTCCAAAGTACTGACATTATGAAGTGGACATAGTAAACAAAAAGTTGTATATGTCAATTTTTTGGGTATCCTCCCTCATTTCTAGGTAGTCACAGAAAATCCAGAAGATCATAAGCAAAGGGACTTTGTTGAGTTAGCTTTTTTTATGAACAACAAAAAATATATTTGAGTGTATTTTAGGCCAATGGAGAGGACGATGTGAGGAAAAACATAGTTTTCCGTCGGGTTGCTTTTCAAAATGGACTTTGCCATTGAGTTTTATTTTTCAGAGGCTCTTCCTGACCAATTTAAATTACTCCTCTGGGAGCTCTAAGTATCTCTGCATGCTTGTTTTTGTCAGGTATTGCCTCTGAAAGAAGTTAGCTTTGTATCACAGCAACGGTGTCTTAATGCAGCATGCAGTGTTTAATCAGCCATTACCCAGGGCAAGATTTTGCAGGTAGGGAAGGGAGGAGAAGGAGCAGAAGATGGGAGTCCTTCGTCCTCTTCAAGCAGTGGGTCCCAGCAGATGGGGACAGGTACACTTCCAGACCTCTGCACAACCCAGCAGTGTTTCCCTTTTGCCTGGTGGGCTCTCCTGCCCTTTCCCGACTGCTGCGTTTCACTAATCATCCTGCAGTGCTTTGGTTCCATTGCTGGTTGAGGAAGATTTGGACCATCCTCCTCCCCATTAGTATTGTTCCCTGCTGTCTCTAAGGCAGTTTGAGATGAGGGCTCGCTTCCTCGTAGAGGTCTCTGGGCAGCCATGGTCTCAGCAAAGTAGGGTGCTTTCTTAGACCTGCGGTAAACTGGGGATCAATGTTCTGCATTTGTCTGTTAATCTGGGCTTCAGCCTCCCTTTCCTCATCGAGTCTCACCCTTCTCAGCTTGACACAGTGTGGCTTGGATGTCAGGATGCCCAGGACCACGAGCAGTTCCTTTTCAGCCCTTGTGCTCTTTCGTCATTACTGCCTTTTTTTGTTTTTGTTTTCTCTAATTTTCTTTTGCTGCTTCCATGCTGCCCCTCGGACTGCAGTGAGGCTTTGTCAGTCGCTCACAGGCTGTTGAAAGGCTGTTCATACAGTGAAAAAAGAAAGCCAAAGCTGGGATCCGCCGTTGAATTTTAATTCACGTGTTGGCTGGTGGCAGGGAATTAGCCTGTGAAAGTCAATGGACACTGACACTTCCCTGCTGGCCAAGTGCTAAGCTGAGTGTTTTAGCAACGACAGCCAAGCCATGCACTCCAGTCCCCCCAATCTCATCCTGCTCTATCCCTTTCCCCCAACCCTGGGGCCAAATCTGGCTGGGTGTCCCTCCCCTGCCTCTGGGTGCTGACTCCCCATTAGCTGTAGTGTGTGCAGCAGGAGACTGGGGCAAGTGTGGGTGGCCCTGTGTCGTGGTTTAGCCCCAGTCGGCAACTAAGCNAAATAAAACAAGTGACGCAACCGCTCACCACCCGCCGACCGACACCCAGCCAGTCCCCGAGCAGCGATCGCTGCCCGCTGGCTAACTCCCCTCGGTTTATATACTGAGCATGATGTCATATGGTATGGAATAGCCCTTTGGTCAATTTGGATCAACTATCTTGGGCTGTGCCCCCTCCCAGCTTCTTGTGCACCTGGCAGAGCATGGGAAGCTGAAAAAGAAAGTCCTTGACCAGTGTAAGCACTACTTGGCAACAACTGAAACATCAGTGTGTTATCAGCATTCTTCTCATACTAAATCCAAAACACAGCACTATGCCAGCTACTAGGAAGAAAAGTAACTCTAACCCAGCTGAAACCAGGACACCCTGCAGGAAAGGCTGGTGGCATAAATATTTTATATTTAAATAACTATTATCCACCAAGACTTATTTTTGTGTTAATGTCAACTAAAAGCCACAAAATAAGGGGTAAATAAAAGGAGGGCAGAGGGGATAATTCTCACACCAGTGGCAATTGCTTCAAAGGAGGAACTTGCCATAACACTGGAGCATGCAAAGCCATGGGAACAACAGCATAAAAAAATCAAGGTGGAGAATACTGCCCCAGAAGCTCTGGACAACCCTGCTGTGGGAGTTTTGGTGAGAGGTTGCAGATCTGGGAGAGAAAGGCAGGCTGCAGGATTGCAAATGGAAGGCCCTGAGCGTTGCAAAGGTGAAGGCACTGTGCAACCCCACAGAATATTGCCCCTGCCTTGCTCATTTGTGCTCACTCCTGTAGCTGACAGGTTCTGAAGAACAGCCTGACTTAATGGGAGTGCTGGGAAATGGCTGTGTCCCAGGCCCCTTGCCTTTCTGGGCTCCAAAAGCATCAAGCTGCTGCACACCGAGAACAGCAGTACTGGGTGTTACTCGTCAGCAACGTCACCCTGTTTCTTGGCTTCTGCCTTGACTTGGGTTTTGTCTGGTTTCTGTAAACGGGGCTGTATTGTATCATCCTCTGTTTTTGTTTCAGGGAAGGATGTAGTCTCGTCAAAATCCAGCTTGCTAGTAACCTGTGTTAGTAAACTCAGCACCTCCATATTTTTCATGAAGCCAGGGAAGCCTTATGCTTTCCCAGGACATAACTGTGCTCACCAAAAATAGCAGTCACTGTAAAATACATGCTCGTGAGAGCGTTCCTGCGCAATGGGCAAATCTTTTCCAGCCCTTTAGTGGCTTGTCACAATGCTTATCTGGGCTTGCTCAAGCAATGTGCAAAACATGTTGCAACAAACAAACAAATACCAAAACACAGAAGAAAAAAAAAGGAGCAAAAATCTCCTCCCCCAATCCCAAAACCGAAGTAAGGAAGAACTGTGCTAATGATTTCTCAAGCAGATGAGGGCGGAGAGAGGTGGCAGCTTGTGTAGGCAAACAGATGTGAAGGTGCACATTTTTGAGGGCCAGAGAGGAGCGAAAATACATGAATGTTGAGAGACAGGTTAAATTTCCTAGGCTGTGGGGCAGGGTACCGCACAGAGACTGCGTCATTAGACCATAAATTGACACGGCAAGAGAGACCAATGGACTGACACCAGAGCTGCTTTGCGTGAAGATGATGAGCCCTGCATGGGTGCCGTGCCTCTACTCTCCGCTTTGTGCAGCAGGGAACATAAAAAGATAGTGGAAAGAATATCGCATGCTTCAACATCCTTCCCTGTTAAAGCACAGCTGATGTGTGTCTGCTGCAGTATGCCATGCAAACATTTATAAAATCCAGCAGTTTATTATGCACACTGTTAGGTGTATGCGTGAGCACTTCAGAAGGTGAAGTGCTCTTCACTCCCCCTCTGGGCTATTTGGGGACTCCCTGTCACCTTGAAACAGGGCAAGGGATTGCTCAGTCCAGCTGACAAAAGGTGATGGCATTTAATATTTGTTCTGTGCTATTGATTTTAAGTAATCCAAGCTCTGTTTAGAAGTAGGAAATAAAACAAAGTGAGAAAAGGTTTTCTGAAAATGTCTGAAGTATCTATATGCTGATGAAAATGTGAAATGTGGAAGATTTTTGCAGCTGTTGTCTGAACCACCCCAAATCAATTAGCTATGGAATTGGCCATTGATCTTTTTTCCCCCCTTAATTAAAAAAGAGACTTAATCCATTTTGATTTCAAAACAATCCCAAATAAGAAAGCAAAGTATGGAAGGAGAGGAGTGGGAATGGCACATGGCAGCTGTGTTATCAAAACTGCCTCTTTCCCTAAGAATACTTTTGGTTTGTTACAAACTTTCATTTTTTTGGTGGAGGGAAGACTATGAAAAGAATTTCCTGCCTGGCTCTCATTGTTGCTTCAGTGGAGAGAGACCGCAGAGAGGGAGCTGGTCAATGTGCCTTATGGATGCCCACTCAAAAAGTGTATTGCATTGCTGTGCCCCCAGGAGTTTAAACACCTTTCTCCTGCTCTTCATTGCCACTGTTTTCTTCTTTCTTGCCACACTGGTATTTCTACCTAGTTTTTCTTTCCTGTGCCCTGTGGTTGCCTCCTGTCCACTCCCGACACTTCTTTCTATCACCAGTCCCAACAATGGTGACAAAGAGCAGAAGCCAAACTGGGTGCAGTTGGTTGTGTCTCAGGGTGGCCTTTCACAGCAGCTGCAGAGCTCATCAGCTTCGTTATGTGCTTCCTCCACCTGGTGCATTACAGCTGGGGCTCTACAGCTCAGTGAGTGGACCAAACGCCCTACGTTGTTTGTTGTACTTAAAACCTATCCTAATTCAAGGGAGAGCTCCCCATATCCCACCTTGCTTTAAGCAAGAGTGAGGGAATGCTTTGTTCAAGTGAAAGACCCAAAAGAGGCCGCTTCTCAATCTTTCTGTAAGATGCCAATGAATAGACTGCTTCAGAAAATGTATTCTGGGCTCCACAAGTAAGTGCTTTAATTCTGGGGTGGAGACACGCATAAGAATGAGACTGATTCTCTGCTTCCAGTGCAAATTCCTTCGTAATTGAGCTGCTATTAGCAACTCCGGGGCGGTGCACTGTGTGTTTTTATGGACCAATTATAGATGTCTAGGGTGATTGGAGGCAATCAGCCTTCAGCCTAGAATTTTACAAAGCCCCAGATGTGTAAAATGATAGGCCACTGAAGTCTTCCCTTCTCAGACTTATAAATACCCCATGCTCCAGGAGAGCAGGCCAACTGCTAACTAATGGGGAACCGGCAAAAGACCTGTGGCCGTGGTGTTGTGTATGGCCTGGGCCACTGCCAGCTCAATCAGAAGGGTTGTCCTGTTTGCTCTGGCCCATAGTGTCCAGCTGGGGTTAACTGCACCAGTTTGAGTGGTAGTGAATGGTATGAACCAAATGGGGCATGGTAGATGTGGCAATGGTCTGGCAGTCCCTTGCAGTGGCAAGGAGGTTTTGTGTGTTCGAAATGTCTCAGTTTTGCTAGAGCAGGGCATGACCTGTCACAGAGGTGAGGCTCGTGGCTAGTCTGGGACCCTGTGTAAATGCATTTTCCAAACTACTTTTCAGGGCTGGGTATTACCACTGAGCCTGCAGTGGAGGTGAGCCTTGTTGTGCAAGAGTATACTTGATTTCATTGCAACACGCATGGGTCCTGGAGCACAGCCATACAAAATAGTATTGAATTTGGAGGTGCTTTCTATGCTAAAAGCAGTCTTTGTGATCTGGAATTGCCCAGTATAAACCAGGACATCTCTTGCTGCTGCCTTTCTTCTGGTGCCCAGGAATGGGCCAAACGTTGCTGTCTTCTCTCCGTGTTCAGCAGCCACGGGTGCACACAAATCTGCATGTATGTGGGGAGCTCAGTGGTGGTGTTCAGAGTCCAACAGTGCAAGTGGGCAGTGTGTACAGCACCTAGGACAAGCGGGATCCTGGGCTGAATCAGGGCACCAGTGCTGCTGCCCTGGTGCTTCTCAAAAAACCCAAATGTGTTCCATTCTCTAGCAGGCAGTGAGCCTTTTGACTTTGAACCCATCTAGCAAATGGGAGAAATGATGGACGCTAATATAAAAAAGATTCAGCTGATGGAGGGAGCAGAATGGGGAGGCATTTCATGTTTCTCAGGTGAGAAATCACTAGGCAAAGAGGGAGCAAACTGTGCTTGAAAATAGATGCTGAAGTATTTAAAGCCAGAGGAGAAACTCAAATCAAGGCATTCTCCATTTTGGAAGTGCAATGAAGACAAATTTCCAATACGTTAATAAAGAGGAGTCTATTAACCATAGCCTATGCGTACCAAGGGCAGTCAGTTGTGCTGTAGTGGTGTGAGATGGATAACTTTGCAGTCTCTCCCTGAATTGATACTGCACAGTGTTGTTAGATGCAGCACTAAGATATTCCCTCCCTGGCAGCGCTCTGCTTCATCCAGGATGGGGCTCGTTGCTTTATACTTTCTTTTGTATTCCTAGCTGAAATCAGGTTTCAGGTGAGACTGTGGGGTATTGGAACAAGCAGAGGTTCCCGGTGCAATTCATGCCTAGGAGCTTCGTGAGACGATGAAGGAAGATGTGCTATGAAAACCCTATCTGGCTCAATGCTGGGTTTCTCTTGTCATGTTTAGAGGTGTAGGGACTTCTGTGTAAAAAACCCAGCTGCTGATTTAGAGGTATTAATACTATTAAGAGTCCAGTTAATTAAGAAGGCTCCTAAATCTGATCTTAGGTGCCTTAGCCTGTAGGGTGGTGGTGACTGGGAGTTCTCCTTTTTTGACTCTTTTCCTTTTCCTTTTTTCCTTTTTTTTGTCTGTTGGCAAAAGTATTTGCTCCGTGTACAAAAGCACCGTTATCTGTGGCATATACTGTAGTTAGTAAAGTCAAAATTTTGTTTGAGAGTGTTAGTTGCTCTGTTTCTCCCCATGTAGCAAGGGAGATTTTGACTGTTTGGAAGAGAACTCTGGCTGGAAGGCAGCAAAGAAGTGCCTTTCAGTTGAAGAGCAGGGAAGGAGCAAAATGAAACTTGTGCTGGTCTCTTTAAGACATAAAAATAAATGAAAGCATAAATCTGACCCCATTATGGATCTGCAATAAATGTGGCGATAAATCAGAGGCAGCTGATAATGTAAGAGTAATGCATGTTTGCAATACAGTCACCACATGATATTAAAAGATAAGTGTCCATTTACAAAGCAATGATGAAGCAGTTCTGGATGCCTTGAAGATCACCTTGTAAAACTGCTAAGTGAAAGGAAAAGGTCCCTGTGTTGGATCCAAAGGAAGTGTCAGAGACACTGGAATATGTGAAAGAAGGTGAACTGCCTTTGCTTGCCCAGCAAGGCTGGCCTAAGCAATGGAGAATCTGAGCTGATCTCCCCAACTTGCATTTCCAAACGTGTCTTCGAAATGAAGGATCCTACCAAGCGAGAAGGACAATAGTTTCTTTGCAATGCTGCCAGATTGAAACCGTGCCTAAAAAGTACTGTGAAACCCTCATAAAGCATGCAGTAAATATAAACATCAGTTGTGATTGTGATAAGATGAAATGAAAGCAGTAACTAACAGCCAGGATTAACAACCAAACATTTCGTGTTGCTCTATAAACCTTGGGCTAGGCAGTGAAGCAATGAACAGGGCTGCATAATTGCAGCCATAAAAGCGCAAGTGTTCTCAGCACACTCAGAGCAGAAGAGTCAGATGAATACCGCTGAGCTTGGGAAGCTGTTAATTTGTTTCATTTCTGTAAATTTCCATCCTGTAAGCTGTATCCTCAGCTGGCGTCCTCACTTACTTAGCTTAGACCCAGCGTACGCAGTGGAGTTCTGGGGACTTGCATCCGAGACAATGGCTGCTGCCAAAATGAAAGCAGAAGTAACTGCATTATTCATAGATCTTTACGGCTGGATGGGGTCATTATGAATCTGTATCCTGCCCTTCTATAATAATTCAAGCTTTGAAACTTTACCCAGCAATTTCTATATCTAGCCCATAGCTCCTGATTTAGTTAGGATGCATCCTTTAGCCAGCTGGCTGTAGACCTCAGGTGATGGTGATTCTACCGTGTCCCAAGGGAAGTTGCTGAATGATTGATTTACCTCACCGTTAGATATGTTCAGCTTTCAGTGTTGAACTGTATTTTGCTTTTTTTGGAGATGGAAGAATTCATACTTCTCAGTAACTTTTATAACCCACATTGAAATAATTTAATACAGGCAAGAGCTTTGGAATACAGTTTTCTTTATAAGGCATCTTTTCCAGAACTCTGATAGGCTTTTTTGCTCTTTTTTGAACCATTCTGTCTTCTTTAAGCTCCATCTGGAAACACAGATACAGGATATGTTACAGTCTAAAAGCACTGCTTTGTTCCTATCTGTTCCTATGGCTGGACAAGAAACATTTAGCCTGAAGTTTTTCTAGGGGGAAAAATTTTTTTTTCAAATGTGAATTTATTTCTTCTCTTCTGTAGTCAAAAATTCATCTGAGGGCGGCCAAAGTTTTTGCTGAAAACTATAATTCTGTGAAGACAGAACTATTTTTAATGAGCTCTTTGCTCTCCTCTATCTCCTTTCTCTTTCTGTCATGGTTTGCAAGACACCGTCTATTAGAAAAGTGAAATATCTGGGTCATTGTTTTCCCTGTCTTGACCCATTCATTTTGCCGTCTGTCTTTGAGGTGGGCTGGCTTATTACCAACTGTGCTGGTTTTGGATGGGATAGAGTTAATTTTCTTCATAGCAGCTAGTATGGGGCTATGTTTTGGATTTGTGCTGAAAACAGTGTTGATAACACAGGGATGTTTTAGTTACTGCTGAGCAGTGCTTGCACAGTAGAGTCAAGGCCTTTTCTGCCTCTCACACCACCCCACCAGCGAGTAGGCTGGGGATGCACAAGAAGTTGGGAGGGGACACAGCCAGGACAGCTGACTCCAACTGACCCAAGGGATATTCTATACGATATGATGTCATGCTCGGCATATAAAGCTGGGGGAAGAAGAAGGAAGGTGGCGATGTTTGGAGTGATGGTGTTTGTCTTCCCAAGTAACCATTAACCATGATGGAGCCCTGCTTTCCTGGAGATGGCTGAACACCTGCCTGCTGATGGGAAGTAGTGAATGAATTCCTTGTTTGGCTTTGCTTGCGTGTGTGGCTTTTGCTTTACCTATTAAACTGTCTTTATCTCAACCCACAAGTTTTCTCACTTTTCCGGTTCTCTCCCCCATCCCACTGAGGGGGAGTGAGCGAGCGGCTGTGTGGGACTGAGTTGCTGGCTGGGGTTAAACCACGGCACCAACCAAAGTAAATAGCTCATTAACAACCTTGACAACACTAGCTAATGACCTTGGGTTCTTCTAGAGCAGATGAAGATTGAATTGCTGCATGTGATCACAGCACTAGTTGTTCCTGTCTCATTCCTTTATGCTCTGGGACCCCACTTAGTGGTTAGCAGCACCTAAGAGAGATGCTCTGATCAAATAAAAGTATCATGTCAGGATTTTCTTCTCCCTTGTCTTCTCTGGTCGCTATAGGTGTTTGGCCTTGTATTGAGTGTCATGTCGTGGCCTGATGATAAGCACATAGAAGGTATAGGACTGGAGAGCATCTCCAGTGTCGTCATATCCACTCCATGTTGAGCTCCATCATCTTGGAAGGCTGATCCAGAACAGCCTGATATTAACATGATACATAAAACCAGGGGGAGAGCCTGTGTTTAATTTACAGCTCTGATTAGACAAACTGTGTTTCTTTCAAATTTGCTCAGTTTCCTCTTGTAAATAATAGGAATAGTATCTGTCTTCTCCTTGGTAGTGAACTTAGAAATTAGAGAGTGGAAAAAGGCTTTAGAAAAATAGACTCTAATGCATATGCATGAGGAGTTGACAAGCATCCCTTGATCTGATTAGACATGTTTTGAGCAGATAGATGGGCTAGCTGACCTCTGGAGGTCCCTTCCAACCTAAATTGTTCTAAAATTCAATGACTATGAGTCATTTGAGGCTGTGTTGTTATTTTAACATGTTTGTATGTTTTTATTCTGAGACTGGCAGTTGTCTTTGCTGGATTCACTTAAGCAACTGGCTTGACATTTTTAATAGTTCCAACTTATTTTTTTCAAGTGCCTTAGCAAACCAATAAATCGCAATTTAAAAAACAAACAGATAAATTACATAGTGGAGCCCTGCCCCATGCCAGCTGATAAAACAACCAAGGTGCTTAATGCTGTGTGACCTGAGCCAGTGCTGTCTCAAACACTGAACCAGAGGGAACCTTTGAGACCTAGGTCGGTCTCCCTTCTCTTCAACCTGGATCATTCAAATCCAGAGCCACTCTGCTTTATGCATGTGTACTGGTTCAGGCTCCAGCCCTTGGCCTTTCTTATTCCTTCTCCTGAGAAGAGTGTGTTGGGAGCTGTTTGTTTGCCCCTGCCTTTTTGTTCCTCAGAGGCAGCCTGCAAGCAGTCCTGCTTTAGATTCTGTTTGTAGCATAATTCTCTTCTTTCTAAAGTGAAGAAGGGAATAGCAGTTTTGCTCTTTCAGATGAGCTAAGCAGTGGTGGGTTAGCCTTGTCTACCAGTCTAACTCCCACCCAGCTGCTCGCTCCCCACCAGTCCCAGCAGGATGAGGGAGGAAATAGGAAAGAAAAACCCCACAGGAACAAGAAAGCTCATGGGTTGAGATAAAGACAGGGAGATTGCTTACCAGTTACTGTTGCAGGCAAAATAGACTCAAATTTGTGAAAATTAATTTGTTGCCACTTCTGACTCGTCTAACTTTCCCCTTTCCCTCCTCCCCCAGAGCAGTGCAGGGGGGATGGGGAATGGGGGTAACAACTTCTCTCTGCCACTCATTCCTCCTCACACTTTTCCGTTGCTCCTGCATGGGTCCTCTTCATGGGCTGCAATCCTTCAGGAAAAATCTGCTCTATTGTGGGCTCCTCCATGGGCCACAGTTCCTGTCAGGAGAACCTTCTCCAGCATGGGGTCTCCACAGGCTGCAGTTCCTTCAGGGGATATCCACCTGCTCCAGTGTGGGGTCCTCCATGGGCTGCAGTGTGGATATCTGCTCCAGCATGGTCCTCTTCACGGGGCGTAGGGGAATATCCACTCTGGTGCCTGGAGCACCCCTGAGGTGAGGCTGACCAGCCAGTAGTTCCCCAGATCCTTCTTCTTGCCTTTCTTGAAGATAAGAGTGACACTTGCTTTCTTCCAGTCCTCAGGAACCCCTTCTAATCACCATGATTGTTCAAAGATTATTGAGATTGAGCACAAAATGACAGCTCCCTTAGCACTCATGGGTGCATCCCATTAGGGTCCCTGATCTTATGTATGTCCAGTTGGTTTAAGCATTTCCTGACCTGATCCTCTTCCACCAAGGGTACGTCCTCCTCGCTCCAGACTTTCCCCTTGGTCTCCAGGGTCTGGCATTTATGAAGCTGATCTTACTAGTAAAGACTGAAGTGAAGAAGGCATTCAATACCTCACTTTTCCATGTCCTGTGTCACCAGGTCCCCCGACCCATTCAGCAGCAGACCTACATTTCCCCTCATCTTCCTTTTGCTATATATGCACTTACAGAAGCCCTTCTTGTTGCCTTGACACCCCTCGCCAGGTTCAGTTCCAGGTGGTATTTGACTTTCCTAAACACATCTCTGCATGCTCGGACAGTGTCTCCCAGGTTACCAATCCTTGCTACCAACTTCTGTATACTTGCTTTTTATGGTTGAGGTTTGCCAGGAGTTCCTTGATTATTCATGCAGATCTCCTAGCACTTTTGCCTGACTTTCTGCTTGTCAGGATGGACAAGCTTGAGCTTCTTGAGCAGCAAGAAATGAAGTCAGCTTAAACAGTTCCTGTACCTGGAGGTTTAAATTTCTAATATTTCTTCTTTTTTTGGGTCTTTCAGGTCAAACTTTCGAGTTGCTTGTTCTCCATGGCAGCTAGATACTTACCTAGCAGAACAGAAAATTATTATCTTGGACTCAGTGGAGTCCAAAACCTGGGACTTCAAAAAAAACTCCAGCAAATACAGATTTTGTCATGAGATGGCAGTCCTGTTTGTGGAGAGTAATTTATGCCATTTTTAAAAAGAATTTCAATTCAGTTTTGCTTTGATGGTCAAATTCAAGCTTATCTGAACTTACCCTGAAATTTAGCAGGGCTATACCAGTTTTGATCAACTCAAGATGTAATCTTCAGTTCCTATACACTAATGCAGCGCGTTGGTTGTGCCTAGAGTGCAGCATGAGGGGTATGCGTCCTCCATGTCTGGATTTCCTGGTTTGAACTTTTGTACATTTTTCTTGAGAGCTTATTCAGAAGAAAGTGGTTCAATAATTTAAATGTGGATGAAGCTATCTCTTTCTGGCAAGTGTGATCGTCTCTGCCTTCCTTTTTTTTTAGTGTTCAAGATCTACTACAAATTAGTTTCTCCAGGGAATATTTGCCTTAGCTTCACTCAGAAAACTTACTTGTTGAAAGAAAGAAACTGTGTAAATAACCCTCCAGCTCAGGCACCCTGGCCAAGTACCTTATAGCATTTTTCCCTTAGAATTTAATTTGTTCTAGTGATTTAGAGTGCAGCGTTCACACTGAGCTCAGAAGCCTCTGTGCTTCCTTTCATCACTGTCTTTATCATGATCAAATGAGCCCTTATGGTGTACAATGAGACTTCTCCGCACTATTAATAACAATTCAGACCTATAGAGATCCTGTTTGATTCCCTGGCAGGGGAAATCTATCTGCGACGGCTCAGGAGCAATTGTAGCCCTTTGTGCTTGTAGGTGAGCATCAGTCAGTTTTATACACACTGCAGTTTTGCATAGCCCCTGCCACCTCAGCTGGCGAAGAACAACACAAAAGGCAGAAATATATTTTTCAGCTTGGCTGAATCCGGAGCCTTCAGCAGGTGTTCGTGGGCCATTGCAGGGGAAAAGTCTGCAGTGCAGTCGCTTTGAGCCGTACCTGATGTTCAGGCAGTTAAAGACAGCTAATTAGCACTCTGCTTTCTTTAGCTTCTATAAGCATCCTATAAATCCCTTTCAAACTGGAAATTTGGGCTGACTCTCAGGCCGATCGACCGACAAACATCCGAGGAAGATTTGCAGGGTCTTTTCACAAGTAATCATGCTCAATCTCAATAACTGAAGTATGCAGTTTTTTTGATGTGTGCATTTATTCATGTTTCATAAATGTGATCTACTTGCAAGAGAAGCATTCATTAAAAGGCTATTGGAATTCAGAGGTATTTATCATGTTTTCAGGTTCTTCTTCTTTGAGATGTTGAAAAAACCATCCCAGCCTGCAGGAGAGTCTACTGTTGCCACCTATTAAGTATACTAAACCAGACAGTGGTTTAAGACTTTCACACGTGATAGATTTCACAGGTATAGATGGCTGAATTAAGTAAAGAAAAATAATTTTCCTCTTGTTTTTCCCCTATTAAAATGTAATATGTTTACTTCCAATATGGCTCTAAAGAATTTTTCTAATGTGAATATTGCTGGCTAGATTTAAAACTGAGCAAGAAATGAGTAAAATAAGAAGAGACCTGGGTTACAATGATAGTTGTGTTCAAAATGTCCATTGTAAACATTGTGATGAATTTTTAATCAGAATTTTGAAAGTAAGGGACAACTTTTAGTTTCAGTGTTGTGAGCAGTACATTTTAGGTTTCTGAGGGAAGATCTGTGCCATGTGTTTTAGAAGTGCAAGGGTTGGCTCTAGGGCAGCTGTTTGTTCTCATGAGAAGTATGAAAAAAAAAAAAGATTTCATCCAAGCGATGCTTCAGGTTACAAGCATGCAGGCGTAGCTTGCCACATCGCACCATACAGCTGCCATTTCAACCCTGCCGACCCATACGCAGGAAAAACATCCTGGCCATCTCCACAGACAGCTTTTCCACAGTGTGTGATTTAGGATTTAATTTCTGGCAGCTCCCACCCAGACACCTCCTGACAGACAGCCCTGTTACCTTCCCAGTCCTGATGAAATTCCCTCCTGAATCTTCCAGCCCTTGGGTGCTGGGGCAAACTTCAGTCGCCTTGGCCAAATGAAAGAAGACCCAGTTGCATCCCAGTCTGTGAGACATGTGGGGAGGGATAAGACAACTGTTAGCTTTCTAAAATTTTTTAATGAAGCCTCTTACTTGATCTCCCACATAACAGAGAGAGATTTTCTACACATGCCCCAGTGTGATGAGTTCATTGTTCACCAACAATGAAGGCATGATTATAATGAAGATGCGAAGCCTGATACTTACTGCGGGGCAGCGAGCGTGTTTGTTTCCGCACATCCCACTGCAATTTAGCCTTCCCTGAGATGGTAACTGTTGTCGGTGCCTGCTGGAAAATGGCCTGCGTAAGTAATGCTGACTGCGGTGTGGGTGCTGGAGGGGGAAATGAGACAAAGATATGGATGGGAGACAGCTTGGTTCCAAACAGACAGCTGATGAGGAAGGGCCAAACAAGAAAGCTTCCTGAAGAGCCTTGGCCCTGGTTGTGCTGCTAAAAGAGCTGCCGTAACTTGAGCATGGTCTTCTCGGTAGTAAAGTTCCTCTGCTCTTTCACCTTTTCTGTTGTCCAGCTCTATGAGAAGGAGGTTGATTCTCAAATATTTGAAGAAGAAGCCACTTGGCTATATAGTGCCCATTTTCCTTTCACTTGTGCTGTTTTTATTTCAGCCTCCTTTGGGCTGCTCCAAGTCCTTTTGGTTGTTGGGGCCCGTTTGCAGCACTAATTGCTTGTGCTGCTGGAGAGCTCATTTGGCTTTGTTTGCTGCATATGTGTTGCGTCTGTTGAGCCCAAAACAAGAAGAACTGTAGTGTATTGCCACGATGACCTGCAGGTACTTGGAGGAGCTGCTGGCCCAGCAGGAATGACACACAACCCAGGACTTCGGTGAGATGAGCTCCAGCCATGCATGGGTGATGCTCTGAAAAATCATCCTCTCATTTTAAATGCACTGATAACCAGCTTCCCTATCTATAAAGTGTCCCACTTCTGTAAAGAGGAGCACAGAGGTCCTAATTTCCCTTATGTCATCTTCTCTGGCAGGACAAGGGTCCACGAGTGGTGTATTGCATCCATAAGGTCTACCCAGTGGAGTGGAAGATGCACCTCACACATGGGCACCCTAAAAGGCTTGTTCTCTGCGGCAGCTGGAAAAGGAGAGAAGGCAGCTCCCCAGGTAGGGCCATCCATGTGGGAAGATGGATGTCTCCTCACAGCTGAGTTTTCATCTAGCAGAAAGGGGCAACAACATCGCAAACAACCAAAGCAGGCGGGCTCTGTGTTGGAAGATGACCTGAGCACACACCGTCCTGCCTACCCTGCAGCCTGTTCTGCTACCTGCAGCAAGAGGGTCCTTTTTCCACTCTCCTCATGGCTTTGAGGCAGGGAAAACACTTCCCGAAGGGCACATAGGTATGAAGAGTGTGTTGGAGAGGTGAAGCTGAAAAGCTGGATGGCAGGATGGAGTGGCATAAGGGGCACTTAACAATTTGCAGGGTCTAAGCTTGTGATGCTGTTGTGCATCCTCCAGAAAGCTTCCTGCCTGCATTTTTAGCAAGGAGCTGCAGCTCTCTTAGTGAAGGGCTATAGGTTGCTATTTTCCTTCTCTTTCCTTACTGTATTTCTTCTTTTATCTTAGTCTTTTTTCTTTTCCTTAAAAAAGCAACAAAAGAAAAGAAACAACAAAATCTTCAAAGTAATTCAGTCTGGCAGTCTCAAGATAGCACTGCTAAACTCACCTTGGCAAGCTCCACTCGGTTATAAGACACATTTGGCAGCTTCTTGCTGCTTTTCTTGAGGAAAGTCTGCCCTTTTTGGTTTGTTAAGCACCTAAGAGATTACAACGCTGTCTTTTAATGATCCCAATAGAGGCTGATGGTACTTTTTCAAGGCATATACTGCCCATTTTGTAATTGGTAGCAGACAATTGACATGCAAGTGTCTCATTTGGGTAAAATTGCAAATTGGAATGGTTACGATGCTACAAATTAGAGAGAGGTAGCACAGCCCATTATTCCCAGTCCTGCTTGTGTGACAGTGCACTGCTGAGGCTTGAATATCACCGAGACACTCCGAGTGACATCTGCAGATCTCCCCTACCTGCAGCGAGGAGCTGTGTGTGAGGCTGGGTCTGGTCTGCAGACTCCATATGGTCACAGGGCTGTGTCAGCCCAGAGGAGCCGGGCTGTGGGTGGGCACAGCCTTTGCTCACCATCTTGGCTGTCCATCAGGAAGAAAGAGGAGTCCTTGAAGCTGAAGGGCAATGCTCAGAAGAGATGAGGATGTGTAGGGTGAGGGTGAGGGCCTGCCACAAAGCTCTCAGCAGCTCAAGCTGTGTGAGCCTCTCTGCTAATGCACTCCTCTCCCTGCCTCCCAGTGCCTAGATAGTTTAGGTAGCATTTTTCCTCACTGTCTTTGACTTTTCCGTGCTTTCTTGCTCTCCAGATGCCAGAAGGCTGCATAGTATCCCAGGACTTGTCTCCTCATCGCAGCATGAAAAGTCACATGTGGTCTATTGGTAGGCAAGGATTGCGTCTCTTTGCCAAATCCTTGTGCTGGGAGGTCACATTCAGTCCTGTGGCCATTGGTACCCCCATTTCAGGGTACAGTCCCTGTTCTATGTGTTTCTTCTTGCTAGACACATGCATATTCAAGCTGACTCTGTGTGAGCGGTCCCCGCTCCCTCAGCAACCCAGATGTCTTCGTATGGCAGCCTCATCCTCATCACTCTCTACTGAGCCACTGGCATTTGCATCACTTGCCAATTTTATCTGCATCAAGTCCCAGAGCACAGCTGAAAGCAGCAAACCATTCTGGGCATAGTCCTGCTCCTCGTGCCACCTCACTAGAGCTGTTCCTGTTTAATACTGGTTTCCCCTGACTGGTTGCTGCTTGATATCTGTCAGGTAGGCAGTTCCTAAATCTGTTTAGTTCATGCTTTATTAATGCTATGTAGTACAAACTTTTTAAAGCCAAATGTCATTTGATACTAAGTCAAAAGCCCTCCGAAGCTCTAAGTCTATTACATCTGGACAGTTCCCTTTATCAACCAAATTTGTAATCTCATCACAGAGTGAAATCAGGTTTGTTTGACAATCCCTATTTTCCATAAAAACAGATTGATTTGCCGTGTTGTATTCCCTTTAATTCTTCAGAGAATGGAGGTCCTGTATGGAGGTTTCTAAAACATTGTCCTGGATTGATGTTACATATCCCTTTCGTTCTGCTTGTGTTTTTGCAACATTGGCAAGACGTTACTACCCTCCAAGGCTGCTGGGTGGGCTGTGCTGCTCTGGGAAGACAGAAGAAGTAATTTCTGGGAAACCAGACTCCCAGCTGTGCCTCAGAGCAAGGGAGGCAGTTTGAAGGGCAAAGGAGCTTAGGAAAAGGTGACAGGTGTTGAAGGACAGCATCCTCCGGGTGCAAGAACAGGCCATCCTGATATGAAGGACCCACAGGACACCTTCCACCAAGGCACTAGGAGCCAGGTGGCAGAGCAGGTAATAGTCTTTCTCTGCATCCCCTAATGAGTCCCATACCCCTAGGCAGTAACCCCCCTTATGACCCCCAGAGATGGTTGCCCTCTGACCCATGGGGCTGATGGCTTTCCTACAATAGCCCTGGAAGGAACTGGGGCAGGGTATCATTCGGTGTTCCTTACCTGCCACTCTTCCTCTGTGAGCTGGAGGCAAGATTTTGCCACATAACCTACAAACTGACACTCGGAAAGACAAACAGACGCATCAGGAGACTGGCTCAGCTAGGCAGGGGAATCATGATCTGACCTGTTTCATGCTCACCAAAAATGGAAAGGAACTGAACTGAAACCAGTTGTTTTGTGCGAAGTGCAAATTCAGAGATGTGTTTTTATAGCACTGAGCACCCGGGGGCTTTGGGCTGGGATGGGGATGATGGGTGGTTACTGCAGTATAGACAACTCATGTGACTGCTCTTCAGTTTGTAGCTGTCCTTAGTCTCCTGGAGTGGGTGAACCAGAAAAACCCATATGAAGGTGCTCACTTTGATGGGAACCAAGGCGTTAAATTCTTCTTGCCATCTTTACCTTTGTTACCTGTTCAGAATAAAGCCAAGCCCAACACATCAGCAGTGATGGTGGGAAGCCAGCCTTAAGGAGACCTTCTTCTAAGAGCTGTCAATAAAGATTACCTTTTGTAATGCTTCACAGGTAATCTGCTCCCTGCCTGCTTGCCGGATGATAAGACAGCACAGGGAAGATCACAGCCTGTTCAAAAGTAATACCCCGATCAATGCAGACTGCCCATCTGTGTGATGCAAGACAGCTTTGATAAGCAGTACAGGGAGGCTTGGTGAGTCTACATACCCCTCTGCTACTGCGTAGAGTTCTTTAAGTTCACCTGTGACCATGTCTTTTTTCCCAGCTTTCCCTGGAAATCCCTTGTTAACCTGAGCTATTCCAATGTGTGATTTTGTCCACCTGTGATGTTCTCCTTTTGGGTTACTCCCCAAGCTACATAAAAACCTGGTGTTGGGATAATGCCTCCCAAGGCTGAGCAGAGAGCCTTCCTCACTGTACTGGCAGTGTTTAAAAGGATGAAGAAGGCTGATGTGCTTGAATGCGGCAGCTCAGATACTGATGCTAGGCACAGCTGCTTCAGCGCAGCGGCTTCTCACCCTCCCTATTATTGCTGCCTGCAGTCTCCTGCGACCAGATGTAATGGCTGCAGGGCAGGTAGTAATGTTCATTTTCAAGCAGGGGAGGGGAAAAGATGCTATGGGGGAGGTGGAAATACACTCAGGAGACTGACCATGGTTGTCTGTCTCTCACAGAAGAACTTTATACTCTTGTGGTGTTTTTTTGTCAAAAGGAGGTCAGTTTTTGCCCATCTTATTTACTGAAATGGTCTTGTATGTTATAACCCTTTCTCATTGCCAGTGGGCTGCCAAAATTTCCAGATATGCAGCTTAGGGAAGGAGAAAGGCTCACAGAAGAGGAGACAATAGAGGGCAATGTTAGACTTTAGGTAACATTAGACATTAGAGTGCTGGAGACTGGAGGTGGTGTTCATGCTGGAGTCCAGTGCTTTTGCTATTCAACATCCCATGTAGCTTGATAAGGAGGGCTGGGTCAGACCTGAATGCTGAGGAGTCCCCTTCTGAGAGGTCCAGCCAACTTACAGAGGTGGAATCATGTTAGATGGAGAGGGTCTGTCTTGTACAGGTGGCCTCAGCCATGCCACTTGGAGGGATGAGAGGAGTTTGTGCCCCACAGCTGCCTCTTCTCACAGGTGAGGAGTGGTGGGTGGCTTATCCTGCATCAGTCAGAGGCAGCTGGATGTGGTGTGATGGAGGTCAGCGCAGAGTCCTCCCCAGTTTGACCTGTTCAGCAAACAGGAGATGTCACAAGGAGCTGAGAAGCATCTAAGCTTCCCACAGGGCATAGGGAGAGGCTGGGAGAGAGGAAAGGCACTTGACTGCAGAGGACACCCTGTCTGCAGTGTGAGACATAACCTGACTGTGACTGATTGCTCTCCACCACTAATGAATATGGCCTAAATTACTGTCAGACAGTTTATATTGATGATGCTGAGCTCAGTTTTAATGACCTGTACGTCGTAACTTGGGCAGCACCCGCAAACAACAGAGCTAGAGCACATGTGAGAGGAAAACATGCCACCAGGAACAGTTGAAATTGGGGCAGCCACCCCTGAGGCACAGGGTGTTTGGCCAGCTCCCCTCCTCCTGTGGAGCTGCAGTGCCGTGGTTTGAGGCTGCTATCTCAGCCCAGGGCTTTAAATCCCATTTTCATTCTTGTTCGTGGATATTCCTGAAAGCGCAGGTCAGCAATGGCTCCAGCCAGTTAACCCTGTCATGTACCCATCTACATCCAGGTTTCTTCCCTGGCCTCATGGAGGGCTTGTGATCTCTCACCCAGCAGAAATCTGCCCCATGGGAAAAGCAGACCTGAAGGGAGGGGAACAGACTGAAGTTTGTGGGTGACACCTCCGAAACCACCTGCTTTCAACCTCAGAAGTCCTGTTCATTCATCTTTTGGACACAGTAACTGCAACTTTAGCCACCTTCTCCAAGACTAATTTAGGAAACAGAGCTGCAGGTGTATTAGAATTCCTTGACTGACCTTTTTTTTACAATTCTCTCCAAATCACTAGTCATCTCTGTTGTTAAATGCTTCATGCCTGTCTTCAGCCAGCCTTGGTAGCCAAGCACATCAGGGCTGGGTGTCACCACCACAGGGGACATCGCTTTTCTCCTTAGCCCTCAGGCAGTGGGGGGAGGCCTGCAGCAGCCAAGCTGTGTTTTGTGTTGATATTCACATCTATACAGATATCTAGATGTCTATAGTATTTATACCGTATCTACCACCATGTGTGAGCAAATCCGGAGACTGTCCATGCTTGGGAACATCCCTCTTCCCCCCCCCACATCTGCCGCAGCTCTTTACACTGCTGCTGATGCACAGTAGCTCATGTCTTCTTTCTTAAGTGTTTTGTCTGCTTTAGTGACTCTGACACAGGGTCTGCTCATTGCTGTGTTCATGTACGGCAGCTGTTACAACCAGGGTGAAAGCCTGGCAGGACTTCAGCTAGCCTGTGTCATCGAAGATGTTCCCACCACCTCACCTGGTGCCTGAGCCAGCTCCTTTTGGCCCTTGTCTTCTCACAGTATTTATCAGCCAAACATCCTTTTCATGTAGCTGGAACTGCTCACACAGGTATCATTGGAGATGGAAAATTACTGTAAATTTCCTCTGAATGAGGCTTAGCTAATTTGCAGTTTCTCTTGGCATCAGAAAGACGTGGTTTAACCAAAACAACCGCTGTTCTGCTTGTTTTCTTGGCAGCGATACTGAGAAACTGGGTAGTGGGGCAACTCCTTGACTGACTTTGCACAACCAGACATTTATGACCTTTCATTAGAGTCAAAGAAAGGTGGGGGAGCATGAGTGTGTTCACAATGTATTTTATTGTTTTTTATAGTGGAATTGGTTTGACTGGAAGTTTTCACAGCGTGTTTGTTTATGTGTTGCATATGAGTAGTAAAGCAGAGGAGGAAAACTTTGGGGTGATGTTTTACAGCAGAGTCTGAGTCTCTATTTGGAGAGTCTATTTTTGGAGTCTCTATTTTCCAGACTCCTGAGACTGATGACTAGAGCCTTGGGGTGTTTAAGTGTCAAAGGAGGCTACTGCACGCTTCTGGAAGTGCCTGCAAGAAGGTTTGCAGCCCAGCTGGGCACCTCATCCAGGTAGGCTCTTGAAGGACTTCTTATGACTATAACATGCTTAGGAAGTGCTAAAAATACTGCTGGGAAGGGAGCTGCACCTGTAAGTCCCCACAGCAATCAGAGAGCTGGTTGCTCTTCAGCACAGGAACTGAGACAGAGGTGGTGTTGGGTGTTGTTTGAGTCAGCCTCCTGTGGGGAAGGAGGCTTCAGTTTCAAGCTTCATATTGCTGAAAAGCGTGTCTGTGACCGGTGCCTCCAAGCCCTGTCTACAATGCTGGGGTATTAAATCCTTGGATCCATCGCTATTTTGCTTTTCCTGTCTATTTAGAGGAAGATACGGTCTCTACTGAACACATACACAGCACCAGGCACTCAGGTCCTGGTGGGCGCTTCTGTCCATGCTCCCCTTTACTGGTCTAAGTTAGCAGAGGGTTTTGCAGATTTTCATGCGGTTTGAAGTTTTGCAGCAAAATCACAGTGAACTGTGTGATTTCAAGTATCTAAACTTTGAAGATTTATCTAATACTGAGAACAGGATTACTTGGCAGCTCCAAGGTTGGAGAAAGCTTGGTGGAAGTTAGGGAAATATATTATTTTGGCAGGGTTTTGAGAAGTATAACTTTTGGCCACAATGGAACACCACATAGATGACAGAGGAGAAATAGGCAAGGATGCAAAAACTTCTTTTTTTTTTTAATTTAAAGGATCCATAGAAGGCAACTTTGACAGTTCCTTTGCCATACTCTGCTTATTTTGTTTGACATTTGCTGTTCGTTCATCTTGACTTCAAGCTTTATCCTCAATAACTTAATTTGCCTGGGTCTTTTTTTTTTCCCTTTATGAAGCAAAGAATGAAGGAATCAAGATAAAACCAAACCTCCCTTATCTCAGGAACTTTTGCAGCCACAAATTTTGGAAAATGTGACTACTTAATACTCCTTTAGCATTTTAAAATAAAATTAAATAACCTAACAAGAGAATCCCATTTGTAGCTTGAAATTAAGTTAGAAAATTAAATGCCACTTTTTAGGCTAGGTTTTCAGCCAGTTTAAACTACTCCATACGAGTCAGAGATACGCTAATTAGCAGGAGCTGAAAAGCTCTGTCTCTGCATAAAACCATATAATGCTGTTAGCTGATGTTAGCTGAGTTTTTATACTAGCTTTGTACTTTTTGTTTCATTAGCTAAAAATACATGCATACATATATATATACATGTACATATATACACAGAAAGAGAGACTACTTCAAGAGAATAAATTAATTTCTCTGTAGCCTTATCATATTCAAACGAAACCTGTGTATCCTAGGAGATAAGAAGATTGCCTTCTGTGACTGGTTTTTTACAAAATAGTGTTGGGTTGTATAGCCATTATCTTAAAGAGTAAAAGCACTTAGCACAAGCGCATGGAAATAAAAACGAGCATTTCAAAGTCCTCTGCAAGTGTGGGCTGTTTTAGCTTTGGATTTGCAGTATCCAGGATGTAAGGATGCTCAGAAGATTCCTGCAGTTTTTGCCACAAAGCTGATGGCTGGAGGGTAAGACAGCTCTCCCTGTGTCTGATGCTAGATGGTTTACCCAAAATTCTCAGAGCCCCACTATGACGTGACTGTCTTTAAAGCTTCCTTGTTTGTTTGTTTTTCCTAAATAATGATAACTTGGGGTTCTTAAGTGACCAGATCCAAACCTGTAGGCAAAGTGATGTTTCTTATTTCTACTAGATTGGCATGTGTTGCTGATAGGTCGGTGTGCAGCAGAGCACCCATCCTGTGGGTTTGGGGTCGACAGTACTAAGGTGAGTGACAAAAGGCAGGGAAGGAAGCTGAACCAGAGTGCAGTGATTGCTGCGCAGGGTTTTTAGCAGGAGGCCTGAGCTTACTTTGGCCATGCTCAGCACAGCCTGACATGTGTTAGTGCCTCATCCAAATCGAGACAACTGCAAAAAGAGCCCCTAGTACTTCAGGTTGGTGGCTGGAGTATGAAACTGATACAAGCCCCACTGAGGCTCTCTGGAGTCTTTAAAGGCACTGAGGTGCTTGTCCTAAGGACAGAGTGCAAGCTGTGCCCTTGGTCCTACTCATCCCCTCTCCTTTCTTCTCTTTGTCCTCCTGTGAGCATGGCCCACAAAACTTCCTCTTCATCCCTTCCTCAGGCTGGGGGGAGGGAAGTACTGCTTTGGCCTCCTCCCCAAATCTGCTTCTCCCCACCTCCATCTCACAAGAGGGAAGGCAGAGCAAGTGGAGCCTGTTTGTTGTCCTTCCTGGGGTCAATGAGTGGTGGCAGTAAATGGATCCCTTTCTGTACTGCTGTGCTTGAGTGGCTTGTAACCCAAGAACAGCAGGAAAAACCCAGTCCATGAGCTCTCTGGCTGAGTAGGACAGATGACCGTCTAAATACTGCTCAGCGGCAAATGGCTTTCCAGCTAAGTGGAAGCTGCACAGGAAATACTCTGTTTTCATAACGGAGGAACATTATTTTTTTGTCCAAAGGAAAAGAAACTGCAAAGAAACTTGTTATTTTTTAAAAAAAAACACAACACCTCTGAAAACCAAAGAAAACAAGGTATCACGGTTGATGCACACTTGCATGGAGCAAAATATTTCTTGCCAGGCACTTGTATCCTACAGGTATCATGGTTTGAGTGTTTGGCTATCCGAGCTCCATGCTGGTGCATTCAAAGCTTTCTTGCTGATGCAACTCACATCAGCAACAGTGGAGTAAATCAACAGCCACAAAGGAAGAAAGAAAAAACTGAATTCTGAAGAAGGGAACAAGGTATAGAAAGAGGCAGGAGATGCTGATATTTCAGGTTCTGCCTGTGTCTGAGCTTTTGAAATTCATAAGGACTCAGCTGACACTCTACGAACAAAAGTACATTTGCCTTCACTCAATTTTTAAATTCTCCAGAGGTAACAAATGTTGCAAACAGACAGTTCTTGGTATTAGTTCTATTGTGCATGGTGAATGCATGCCGCACTCCCACACTTTCGCAGAAAAATTGAACAGTCAAAGCAGAATCTAGTTATACATTCCAGATATATCTACTGCTCAGTTCAATATATTCATTACCTTGTATTGTTCCATAGACGCTTTCATCGATAGACATGAACAGTGCAATATACAATAAAGGTAAACTGGTATTGGTTATGTAGGTTTGATAACTCCCTAAGCAAACCGTCAGTGGAAGTCCTCTGGAAGGGATGAGCTTCCACATTTCTCAACAGACTGGGTGCAGATGGGGTCAGAGTATTGCAAAGGCTGCCCCATTTCACAGGAGAAGCTGGGAATCTGCTTTAGCTGTTGCACTGACTCACGGGTTTGGGTCCAAAAAGCGTGGTTAGAAGGGGAGCCACTGAACTGTCCCATTACTACCTGTGGCTGTCCAGCCAGCTTGCCCCATGCGTGGGTTTCAGTGCAAACCCAAGAAGAGCAGCCTCGCTCTAGGAGGTGTTGCAGACTACCTGCAAACCGGCGTGCAAGAGTGTTGTCCGAAAAGCGGATTCTTTACCTGGTGTGCAATCAGCCAATTCTCACACACTCAGGAGAGATATTGCTTTATTGCATTTCTGCGCAGAGATGGGTGCTAGGTGGTAATTCCACAAAGCTAGCACACCCACAAAAATTTTCTACAGTAATTTATACATACCGTTCCATCGTATATACCTATCTAATACATATTAATTAAACTACCTTATCATTTTCTTTTTCCATTGGCCTATATCTTCTCTGCTTCGATTTAAAGCTACAGTGTGATTTTAATTCACTGCGCATGCTCAAGGAGAGTGGGGGGGCTAGTCCTCTTGGCCTCAAATTGGGTCGGCGGTCACGATCTCCCCTTGTCGGAATTACCTTTCCCATAGTTACTGTGTCTTCTTGTTGACACCAAATTCCTGGTGAAGATAGAGATGTCTCCAGTCTTATCTTTGTTATTCCTTCGAGTGTTCCCAAACAGTTCTTTGGCGGTTACTAAGGCCCTGGAATGATTTGTTACATAGCTCAGAGATTTAGCACTTTACCTCTTACTCTATCCTTCTAAGGTTTCTACATATACCTATGCCACATATATCACAATTCCCTTACAAAATATATGAAACTTGTCTACTTCAGGCTACAATCCGGTATCAAGAGACTCCCACCCACACCCTCCTGTGTTCAGCATCTTTGGTTCCACCGAGCCAGCCTGAGCAGCTCTCCTAGACAATCCACACAGCTGGGAAGTCTCTTCTAGCCACCAGCCTTTGCTGCAGTGCTGGACCTGAGCTGGGGCAGGACAGAAGGCCTAAATCTTGGGCGACCTCAAGCCTGGTGGCCCCCTGGAGAAGAAACAATTACCATGAGAGATTTGGTGCTTATAAAGAGCAACACCTGCCTAGAGTTTGGTCATAAAAAAATTTTGCAAAAAGGTATGTTCTGAAGGAGCACCAAAATAGCTTGCTAGTGAATCACACGTGAGGAGCTCCGGGGGAAAACTGCTGCCCCTGCCTGGTTTTGGTTGGAAGGTGCATGCAGGAATCATGGGCTGGCTGGTGTTCGTGTTTCAAAGGTGGTATGTGGCCACAGCACCACCTTGATTGCATGGCAGAAGGTCATGTGCTAACTTTTGGTAGACTGCTGATGGGGGTGAGACAGACAAGATGTTGGATGCGTATTTGGCCTTTCCCAGGTCTAGAGCAGCAGCAGCAAGCTGTAAGCCAAGAGAGCTTGGGAACAATTGCTCTGAGTTTCTGCATCAGGTTTTGCCACCAGAAAAACATCTCATTACACTTGTCTCACCCTGCCTCAGCATCCAGGGCCCACCTCTGCCCCAAGCATCACTGAATGGACAGGCAGCCTTGTGCCGGGTACCTGTGCAAGGCTGGGAAGTGGAAGTAACTCCTGCACCTAGTCCTGGCCCAGATTTATCCTCATGGGTATTACCTGCCTCTTGCAGTTCTTTTGCGAAGTACAGCAGATGGGCAAGCAGCCTGGACTCTCAGCACTGGTGGCAATTGCTACTCTTTCTTGTTTTAAAGGACTAATGCCCAGAAGGTCAAAGGGCTCCCGCAGAAACCAGCTGGCTCAGGACTTAGGCAAATTTGGGCCATTTCTGCTGGGCAACCTCTATTCAGAAGCATCTCCCTGGCTCTGTTGGTATTGCTCCTGCCTACCCTGCCTGTCTGACAGCTCTCGCCTACCTGTGCAGGGATGCTGCTGCACCCCCCATTTCTCATGGCTCTGCTTTAGGAACTGAAGTCAAGGAGTGTCACAGGTTTGGAAATTCCTGTCTCCAGAGGGATATCTAACACGTCACTTACGCAGTCTGCAGTGTTTGCTTTCCTCCCTGTATAATTGAAGTTTTGAGCCTCTGTTTGCAGACATGTTTCTTTGTTTTCCTACTGTCAGAGGGCACTAATAGGCGCTGAGCAGGGACCTCCATCCATGCACCCTGCCCATGAACAAGGAGCCCATTTAAACTCAGACCTGGGTCCCTGGTCCCTGCCTGAGCTGTGCTGTAGAGGTGTCTGCCTCCAGTCCTGTCTCTGCCTCCTGGAGGGACCCCTCCTAAGTACATTATAGCCTTGTCTCCTACCCCATCTCCTGCTCCAGGCAGGGCTCCCTGGAGGGGCCCTGGTCCCGGTTCATCCCCTCGCTGTATCTGGGGCTGTTGATGGACCACCCCTGGCTCTGCTGGATGTGCTGAGACCTCATGGGACTGTGCCCTGTTGGTGAGGGTATGGCCATTGCTGGAGTCCTCCCGGCTCTCCTGCTTGTGCTGCTCTCTGGCACCCACGAAGCTTGAAGCACAACGCCTGATGCACAAACCCTGGCTGTCTTCCTGCCACCAGTGGGGTCCCTTCCTCCGAGTGAGCAGCTCATCCTCTTCTTTCTCTGCTCTGGGTCTGCCATGAGCTGAAGTGCCACTGGAGCAGGGGTATCTACAGCCCTGTTTTACCACCGAGGTAATGAGACAAAATGACCGTCCAAGGATTTCATGGGGATGTGATAGCAGAGCTAAAGATAAAAATAGATCTGTAATTTCTGATATAATCTACAAGTAATCTCTGAATAGACCCCACAGAACATATGATCATCCTTTCACCTTTGGCTAATGACAAAGGCAAGATATTATCTTTCTTGGTAGAAGAATTTGGCAGGACAGGGGTATACAATCTTGATGGGTAGAGAGAGGTCTTCTTTTGCTGGGGTGTGTGCTGTGACAAACACCTGGAAGCTCTGAGATGGTTTATCCTGGAGGGTGGTGTAATTATACAGACTTGACAAGAGCATCAACCTCATCTCAGGTTTTGGTGGCATCATGGGCTAGCATACGCCAAACTCATGTCCAAGTTCTGCAAATCCTGGTTGTGTAGTTTTGAACGACAACATTTTGCAACTCCAGCATTGTGCATTTCAGTTTGCAATGTTGAAGTAAACATTGCATTAGGCAATGGAGAGATCAAGGTTCCCTGGTGTTCCCCAGTGTATCCACTGGGAACTATGGATACTGTCCAGGATGTGGAAAGGCCTTCTGGATTTTAATGAACTGGAAAAGGAAACTAAGCAGATGATCACACAGGACAGAAAAACAAAATAGAAAAAAGGCTGCTGTCCCAGAGCTGTAAAATAAGTCTGAGTCTGAAGCAGAACCAAGGTGTCATGGAGCCTGAAGAGGACTGCTTTCCATCAGAGAATGATGTCCTTTCTGGAGAAGTAAGGGTTTCCAGCCCACACACCTGCTCTTAGATGAGTTTTGCCTGACATGGCTCCCTTCTCAGACTGCCTCAGGATGGTCTCTCCTTTCTTTATACCAGTATCACTCCACTCCCCATGTGCTGTTGCTTCTTGATCACAGCCCAGAGTCCTGCCTTGATGCCTCTTCAGCCTGGAGGAGGTGTTTGTACAGCAGCAGGATCTGGGTTCTCTGAAATCTGTCTGTACTTCAGGAAAGCTTGTATCGACTTTGGCTGTGTTTTCCAGGTTTTCCCTAAAGTTAAAAAGTCAAGGCTTCTGGGAGTGTTAGGCAGGCACAGACAGATTTTACAAGCCTTGTGGGGTTTTTTAAGTGCTGTGTCACTGCAGAAATAGCTGTGATAGAGACACTTACTGTAGGACAGGTAGAAGATGATGGTGGAGATCATCAGGCTGGAGAAGCCAAAGGAAAAAGCAGGGGACTGGAGTTGCCTGGAGAGAGCGGGGCCAGTATCCAAACTGGCTCAGCTCATGTCTTCAGCTCCCATGCAGGACATGGATCACACACATGGCCTCCAAAGCAACGTGAACCATAGAAAAGGTCTGCTTAGCTCTGGATTGCCCAGGGGTATTTAATTGAAATTCAGCCCTTGCAAGCTGGAAGGAAACATGCCCTGCAAGGCCAGGCTGAGGCATGAGACCTTGAGTGGGGCTAAGGGATATGTCAGGGGACCTAGATGAGACCCCCAGCCCCTGGAGTGGGGGCTGGAGGATGGGTAGGTCGAAGGATCCTCCCTGATGGGAGCCCTGCATGGCCTCCTACACTGGCCCAAGGGGCACCTTCCCTCGTCACACAGAGCATCTTACGGGCTGGAAAAGGGATGCTCTGGAGAGTTTCTGGCAAATCTGTGGAGAAGAGCTTCTCCCCCCAGCTCTCCCAGGGGTCTTCTCAGCTCTGGTGCCCTTCCCAAGGATAGCCCCACCAGGTGGGTGCAGGCAGCAGTGCAGGAAAGAACAGGCAGCAGCCACAACAGGCAGCACTGTGGGCAAGCGGGGACGCCGGAGACCCTCCCAGGCTCTCCAATGCCAGCCTAGCCCAGGCTGTGTGACTTGCTGCCCAGAAGAGTGCTTTTATAGCCCTTTTCCCCAAGTGTCAAGTTTCCCTTAGATCATTAACCACACACTTTCTGGCTGCAGTGTAAAATAGCCAAAAGAGACTCTCCTGAACGTCTGTGGTTTCCTGTCTTTTTCCTGAAAGGACAGGTTTTTAACTCTTCATTGCTTCCTTTTAATCAAGGCATTGCTCAGTGTCAACAGTTCAACCAGGCACACGACATCAAAAGCTGACTTTGGATCCTTTTTTTGCCATGGGGAGGGCCTTGCACACAAACCCATCCCCGGCAGTGTTGGCTGCTCGGTGGGTGAAGGTCACGGCTAAGAGGGCAGGACTCCTTTCTGGCGCTCCTCCAGCCGTCTGTGCCAAGCATAAAGCCTTAACACCCAAGTGGGATAAAGCCTTAACACCCAGGTGTGCTGCTCCATGGACGTGAGTTCCTGCCTAAGCTCACCACACGTTTCATTCGCATGTGACTCTCGGCAGGATAGGAAGGGCTCTTCAGTGCTGGAGGTTCCTCCCCTCTTTCAGGAACAACGGCCGATTTCCTTCCTGTTGGACCTGCCTGCATTCCAGCGCCTTGGGGATTGCGAGCTGGCACCGCCTGTGTGCCAGAGCCATTCCCCCAGCTTGGCTGGTGTCCACCAAGAGGGGTCTGTCTTTAGCCACGACGGTCATTTCCAGGGAAAACAGCTGGTTTGACTGAGCAGGACCCTACAGGGAGAACACAAGAGCAGGGATGCAGGCACGACATTTGCCACAAGTCCAGTGGAGCAGGCTGCTCAAACGCAGCTGGGCCTGTGGGGATGCTCGCAGGACAAAGGATGAAACCTGAATGACCTGCCTGAAATACAGCTATCGCTAGCCTTGCTGTGCCAAGGCTATCGCTAGACCAGCCCAGGAGCTGGGCCTGAAAACCACCAATCCAGGACACAGAAAGCTTTTAGCCACTGTGGCTACTGTGGAATAGACTAAGCCATGAGCATCCATGTCTACTAACAACCCTTCTGCTATAGCTGAAAAAGTGTTGGAGATCTTGCTCATGGCTAAAGGGGGATGGTGGCCTGGGCCTGGGGCTGAGGGTTGCATTGCCTATGCCCAGCTGTGCCCACGGCGTGACAGAGGGAAGACTTTCCCTGGGGAAGAGGCACCAGCAAGTGGTTGAGGTGGAGGAAAACTTCACTGCTGTTTTGGTTGCAGGTGGAAAGTTCTGCACCAGAGAGGAATTCTACATCTTCCATACCATAGCATGGGTAAGTGGCTGCACAGCCAGTTTTTTTCCTTGGTTTAATTTTTCCTGGAAGAGTGTTATGTTGGTACCGAGTAGAGGCAGAATGTCAGACAAAGTGGCTCATTGAATGGGAATGATATAGGGAAATTTCCTTGGCTATTAGAAGCCTGATTGCTCTAGAAGTTGACTCTTTTTCTCTTGCCCTTTTTTTTTTTTAAGGAAGGGAGTGTGGGGAAGGCCATGGATGATTTATCTTCATATAGCTCCTAAAACATGCATTGTAGCAGCCAAGAGAGAACATGCCTTTGTCACGTAACTTTTCTTTTTTGAGCATGGTGAATTCAACCTGCTGATCAATAGCCCACTGACGGGTTCAATAGACACCTTTGATTTTTATCGTTTGGCTCCAGAGCTAGATGCAACCTCCTGTCCCTGATGTTAGCGCAATTAATGCAGATAATCTGCTCTCTACTCTCTGATACATAGGCTACCTACTATGGAACGATCTATGCGAGAGTACAACCTGGTCCAACCTTACACATAACATCAGCACTATGAAGAGATGTGACATTCAAAGGAAAAAATGAGACAGCTTGAACAGCTTTTAATAGCTTGTAGGAATAAAAAGGGGAAGCACTGTCTATATAATACAACAAAATCACATGGATTTTCCCCTACATTTCTGACCCTTCCGTGACAAGTTATGTCACATCAAAGTGCATGTCTGCGGCGCTGTGCTCTGCGGGTCCTGCTCACCTTCAGCGATGTGGATGATGGGGCAGAGTGTGCCCTCAGACAGCTTGCAGATGGCACCCAGCTGGGAGGAGAGGCTCATGCACCAGAGGGTGGTGCTGCCAAGCAGAGGGACCTTGACAGGCTGGAGAAAGGGGCTGACAGGAACCTCATGCAGTTCAAGAAGGGGAAGAGCAAAGCCCTGCACCTGGGGAGGAACAAGCCTTTGCACCAGGATATACACCAGGGAGGCTCTCAGCGATGCTGAGCCCGTGCTGAGCGCGGATGTGTGGCTGACCTGGGGCCGCAAGAAGAGCAAGAGGCGCCTTCTCCTCCTCCACGAGGAGCTGGTCATCGCCAAATTGCAGTAAGACCCTCAGAGCCCAGCTGCCTTTCCCCCAGCCTTGGCCCTGGCACCAGCTCCAGGCCCCAAGACCTTGGTGTTGCATGCACCCATGTCCGTCCCAACGGCGGGTGGGGGACCCCAAGGAGGCCACCTCCAGCCCACTGCCTGCCTCTCCTCTCTGCAGACGTGGCACCAGCATGCGCCCACAACTCCACCTGCCCCTGGACCAGCTGCGGGTGCTGAGCAGTGGGAAGGAGGCAGCGGGGGAAGAATAAGAGGAGGAGGAGAAAGGCAGTCCTGAGGACAGGACCTCCCTCCTCCTCATCTGGCCCACTGGCTCCTGTGTTGCCACTTTCGGGTGAGTTGTGGTGGCACCTCCCATGGCAGGGCAGGAGAGGTTCCCAAGCATGCCCACGCCATCCTGTGAATGGCCTCTGCCCTGCGTGCAGAGCCAGGGCAGGAGAGGTTCCCAAGCATGCCCACGCCATCCTGTGAATGGCCTCTGCCCTGCGTGCAGAGCCTGGGCAGGGAGCAGGCAGCACACCAGCAGGGAGGGATCGGGGGGCATTTCCCCGTGCTGCATCCCCTGGGCACCTTGCGGTCCCCAGAAGGGAAGGGCAAAAGCAGCTGCTCTGGCAGGACAGAGGGAGCCAGGGCTTGGGCAGCACCTCTGTCCTGCCCCACAGGGCTTCGTCCTGCCCCTGCATCCTTCCCCATGGGGCAGGGCTGTGCAGGCGCCTGCCTCTGCCCAAGGGCTGCGGGGAAGCAAGGCCTGACGCTGTTCCTCCTCTCTTTCTGCAGCTCCCGCGCGCTGAAGGAGCTCTAGGTGGGCACACTGCCGGGGTAAGCCGGGGTGATGCTCCAGGTGCAGCCGGATGGGGGAGGTGCCCCTGTGGCTGCAGATAGCTGTGAGGCGGCTTGGGGCTCACCCAGCTCTCTCCCTCTCCCTTCCTGGTGCACAGGACACCAGAAGGAGCAAAGAGAGCCAGCGTGACCTGTCTCTCCTCCATCAAACTCCTGCAGAAGGAGCTGAGCTGCCGCCATGCCATGAGTGTCTCTCTGGTCTGGGCTCTGTCCCCAGGCACTGCTCCTCCAGCCGAGCAGCAGAGGAATCGCTGCTCACTTTCTTCCACTCCTTCTCTCTTGCCCAGTGGAGGACCTTGAACGCCAGGAGCCTGGAGAGGCTGATGGAGGGCCAGAGAGAGGTGAGAATGGCTGCCTTTCACCCGCCTCTGGCTGTGCTGGGGTGCCAGGGATGTGCGGCGAGTGGGGTGAGCTTGTGTGGGAGCGAAGGAAGGAGGGAGGGAGGGAGGATCCTGCGGTGCCAATCAGGGAGTGGAGAGGGTTGGGCAGCCACCAGGAACGCTGGCACGTCCTCGCTAGCGGTGCTGGGAGGAAACCTGCCGTGTGGGGCAGAGAGCCCAGGAGGGCAGAGGCTCCCAGCTCTGCCATGCTCAGGCTGCTGGTGCTGGGTGGCAGCTCGCCGGTGGCCCTTTCTGCCGCAGGGCTGCTCTCTAAGCGCAGCCTGCTTTTTGCAGGATGATCCCAGGCAAAGCCTTCCCATGGCCCCATCTGGCAACAGAATGGGACTTTGCAGGTCACCAGATAAGTTTCGGAAAGAAAGGCAGGGAGGGCCTTCTTTTCTCCTGAACCGGCACATCTGCAGAACTCAGGATGCTACTGCTGCTGCTGCTGCCACTGCTGCTGCCGCCGCAGCTGCCCTTCAGCCAGAGGAAGTGGGTGCCCATCATGCTGCTTCAGGAGAGAGCTGAGCCCTGGGGACCCTTCGACAGTGCTGAGCGCTCGAGCTGCTGCCTGCCTCAGCTGTGTGCCCAGAGCTGGGTGGACGGGTCCCTGCTCCTCGTCCAGAGCCAGAGCCGGGAGGAACTGTGCTCACTTGTCCCTTGAGTGTCGCCATGCAGGTGTGGCAGCCCAAGGGAGGACGTCACCTGGAGGAGCAAGGACAGGCATTGGGCAGCGGCCACTGGATGTGGTTGTGCAGGGACATGGAGACTCTGTTGCTGCCCACAGCTTCGAGGAGGGCAGGGCGAGGGCTGGGCCAGGCTGTCCCGGTGGCACGCCGGCTCTCAGGAGCCTGCGAGCTGGAGCTGCTGAGCCGCAGCCGCGGTTCCAGCTGCTGACTTCCTTCCTGTCCTGCTGCACCGCTCAGCACTGCACTGCATGCAGGGCAGGGCAGGCCATGGGAGTGCTGGGCTGGCAAGTCTCCATTGATGGGTCTTGCTCTGTTTTCCTTTGCAGTAGGAGGGAGCAGCAGCAGGAGGAGGAGGGGGCTGCCCTGGCCCTTTGCTCTGCAGCGCAGCCCAGACACTGCCCAGGCGCCAGGGCAGGCGGCCTCCAGCAGCAGCAGGGCACTCTTTGGGCAGCCCCTGGCAACCCTCTGCAGGGAGGATGGCACGCTGCCCCAGCCCATCCAGGTAAGCCAGCCTGGACAGGGGGTCCCCAGCCCTCGCTCCATCTGCTCCGCAGCGGTGCTGGGTGTCCCCAGGAGCTCCGCGGATGGGGGATTATTGGGCTTTCCAGCCCCAGAACACACTTCCGGTCCCAGCCCTTTTTTGGGGGCAAGGAGCCGCATGTGGGGCAGTGCTCTGGCCACCACTCTTGGAAGGCATCTCCTCAACCAAGCACCTGTCCTTCTGCTTCTCCTGCAGGAGCTGCTGGCTGTCCTGCAGCAGGAAGGGCCAGCGATGGAGAGCATATTCCGCAGAGCTGCCAGTGGGACAGCCTTTCGGGAGCTGCAGGAGGCCCTGGACTGCGGCACAGATGTGGACCTGGGAAGCCAGCCTGCGCTGCTGCTGGCCGTCATCTTGACGGTGAGCGCTTCTGACCTGCAGCTGGAAGAGCTCCCAGCTGGCCTGGAGTGTTGGGAGGCTCACCTGGAGGCCTTGGCATTGCAGGACTTCCTGCGAAGCATCCCCGCCAAGCTCCTGGTGACAGATCTCTACGAGGACTGGATGGCGGCCATGCAGAAGAGCAGCAAGGAGGAGCAGATCAAAGAGCTGAAAGTGTAAGTGTGGGCAGCAGCCTGCCTGCTGAGCAGGAGCCCTGAGCGCTGGCTGAGAGCACCTGGAAAGCTGCGCGACACAGCCGCTGGCTCCCAGCTGCCTTGGGCAAGCCTGGGGGACAGCTGTGGGCAACATCGGCTTTATTGTTGTGTTCCTGTTCCCTCAGGGTGGCCGAGAAGTTGCCTGCAGCCAACCTCCTCCTCCTCAAGCGGCTGCTGTCCCTCCTTCAGCACATCGGCCACAACGCCTCCACCAGCAGGATGAGCTGCAGCAACCTGGCCATCTGCATTGGGCCAAACCTGCTGAGCCCGGCCAGCAAGGACCTGCTCCCGCTGCAGGCCATGCTGGAGGCCAGGCTGAGAAGGTACGCTCTCTTGAGGTGCAGCTTTCCCAGCTCATCAGAGCTTGGCTCTTGAGAGGGCCC
The DNA here is from genome assembly GCA_013401315.1 of Balaeniceps rex. Taxonomy (NCBI): domain Eukaryota; kingdom Metazoa; phylum Chordata; class Aves; order Pelecaniformes; family Balaenicipitidae; genus Balaeniceps; species Balaeniceps rex. Next base: position 69,346 of record VYZW01025374.1, read on the forward strand.
TGGCTGCCTCCTGTCTTGAGCAAAAGCTGGTGGGCTGTCTGCCTGGAAGAGCAGCCCCACAGCCACAGCCTTCTGCGCAGAGGCAAGGCTCAGGAGTGGGAAAGGCTGCTTGATACATTTTCAGCCACCTGCGCTGAGACCTAGCATGTAATGTGTGCAAGTGAAGGTGCTGGTGGAGTTCCTGCTTGAAAACCAGTGTGAAATCTTTGGGGAGGAGATGACTGACAATTCCTGTCCAGCAGCTGAGGAGTCGCCAGCCCCCACAGAGAGATCCATAGGTAGAAGGAGGGACTGAGGGCTGTCACAGCGTGAGCAGAATGCTGGTGTAGGGCTTCGAGTGGGTTTTACTTTAGCTGTTGTCCACTTCTAAGAAGTCACTTTGCTGCTTTTGCTTTCCAGAGCTGCCTTTGGAAGAGCAACATGGCCCTGCAGGCAAAGGCGACGTGGAGCACCAGGCAAAAGCCTTTCTGGACACGCCACCCTCTCTGCTCGTCCTCCAGGAAGCAGCAGGGGCAGACGCGGTGGCGGGATCAGAAACGGCAGAGGTATGGCAGCTCCACAAACCCTGGGACAATGTGCCTTGTGTAGGAGGGTACTTCCCGATGAGTCCAAGTAGCTGCTGTGCCTCTTCCTGGCATTCGATCTCTTGTGGCTTTGGGTGGGGGGTTTTATCCCCCGGAACGGTACATTGCAAGAAAAAGTGGCAAGGTTGTTTCTCAAATGCGTTAGGCTTAATCAAAGGAAATACCTACAAAATGCCTACAGAAAGAGAGATTTGAAAAGCAAAGCCTCCCGCCGCAGAAGGTGGTATTGCACCAAAGGGACATGCGCAGAGCTCTGTCTCGGGAGGACAGAAGAAACCCCGGCAGAATGAAGTGGGCAAGGCCTTTCTTGCCCGGAGGGGGACCACAGGCTCCCTGCTGAATGGCCCCCCCCAAATGACCCGAGTGTCACACAGCCGTGTGAACATTGTGTTCCAAAGTGAGGCCCTTGGAAGAAAGGGCTAATGCAAAGCAGCCGAGGGGATCGTCTCTGTGGAGCTAAGGGAGCCATTTGCCAAAGAGTCGCTTGCTGCTCCCAGGCATCCCTTGGCACCCGCTAACACCAGCATTTCTGGTTTAGGCACCCGTTGCTTTGCCTCCAAGCACCCCAGAGACCATGGTGGACTCCCTGGGGTACGCAGAAGAACTAAAGGACCTTTTGGAGGAAAGAAGGTAAAATGAGTCAGCTTTGGTTAAATGAAACCTGATTGCAGTTGATGCTGGCTTTACCTATCTAATCACACTGTGGGATGGGAAGGTTTGCAGGCTCCCCCCAGGAAACTGAAAAGTGAAGAAAAAGAAAGAGAGAAGAGGCCTGGGTAGAGGAGAGGGAACGCCAACAAGAAAAGAAAAGAAGGAAGAGAGAAAAAGAGGGGGACTGAACAAAAGCAGGAAGGTCCAGCAGGTCAGGAAGCCCAGGTGTGTACCAGGCTCTGCTGCCCATCTTTGCCAACTCCGAACACTGCTCTAAGGCAGTCCAAGTGGCTGGCAAGGGACGATGAGGGATGGTGCTGCACAGGCTTTGGAAATAACTCCGTGGCAGCTCCCCAGGGGTTCCCCATCGAGCCCTGCTGCGTGGCACAGGGGCCCTGTGCATCTCTGCACGCCCATGGGTCTCGAAGGGCATTGCCCACGGGGGTGAAGTGCCAGAGCCATGCCGCGGTCAACGCCAGCAGTAGCTCTCTCCTCTGGGCCCTAAACAACTCCTTATGCATGGTGTTCCCCAAAGAAAGGGGAACAAAATCCTGCCTCTTCCTGCCTTTGCAGGTTTACCAGAGCTTTGTGACTCTGTCGTTGCAGGTGCTGATTCATTTTCACTGGCTGAACCCCTGTGGCTCCTGGGCCCCCACACTTGATGTCCACAATAAAAGGATGTTTTCTCTTCTGACTGTGTCTGCCCTAGGATATTGTGGAGCGGGGAGCTGTTGTTTTGTGACGAATGCTAGTGGAGGAGTTTGGGATCATCCCTTGTGCCAGCATCCTTTGCAGCGGGCATCAGGGCTGAGTTGAAAGGCTTTAGGAGTGAAAGCAAAGCACAGAGTGACACAGGAGGGTGGAGGTTGGAAGGGGCCTGTGCAGGTCATCTGCTCACGCAGGCTCACTTAGCGCAGGCTGCCCAGGACCGTGTCCCCTTGGGTTTTGAATATCTCCAGGGACGGAGACTCCAAAAGCTCCCTGGGCAATCTCTGACAGCATTTGACACCCCCCCCCCACCCCCCCGACAGTAAAAAGTTGTTTTCTCGTGTGCAGCTGGAATGCCATGTGGTTTAGTTTGTGCCTGTTACCTCTGGTCCTCTCAGTGGGCACTCTTGCCAAGAGCCCGGCTCCCTCATCTTCATTCCCTCCCAGCAGGTTTATAGATAGGTATTGATAAGACACCCCCCCCACACACACTTCCCCTCAGGTTTTCTCTTCTCCCAGCTGAAGTGTGCCAGCTTAAAAGCACCAGGGAAAACTGGGCTTCCCTGATGCTCATTGTCTTTTGTGTAATGTATGTGTTGGTGGTTTCCACCATCTTACATAGTGCCTCCAGTGCTGCTCCTCTCTCTGGAAATGGCTCAGAAAGGGAAACAAAGCTACAGACCAGCTTGTGTACAACGAATAAGCTAACTGGCCTACATCTGTTCAGCTGGGAAAAAATGGCTACGGGAAGACATGCAAATGGGTATGAAGAATGATGAATGGCAAGGAGAAGTCATAAAGGGACTGGCTTGCATTTCTACTTCCAGCAAAAGACCCAGCTGTTGTCTAGGTCAGAGTGAACGCAAAGAGGTGGTTCTTCATAGACCGTGTAGTTCAACTATTTTCTGCTAGACACTGTAGAACTTAAATGGTGTAGAATCACAGCTTTTCTTGTTAAAAATCCTCCAGAAAGAATTCTTCTTAAAGGTAACCACACCTGGGAACTGTGAGCCCCATTCCTCTACCTGATTTGGGGGAACTGCCCATCTCTCACTGCACAAGAGCCTGGAGCATAAGGTTTTTTCTCTTCCAAGTTTGGCAGCTCATACAACTGAAAACAGAAAATGGTCTCATAGTAAAACATGAACATTTTAATTTATGCATTGATATTATGCTGTAATTAAATTATATTCCCATGGTGCGTATAACATCAGGGCTGTAGTAATACAAATAATTAGTAATTAACTCTAATCAGATCAGTTAGCAAATGGGATATTCCAGACGAATAAGCTGGCCAACACTGTGTGTGGTGAAGAAAGCGAAGGAAGAGTGAAGAAAAGATGATTTGTGCTGATGGATAAAGAAAGAAGTGAAAATAAATGGAGATTCATTTTCAAGAGAAGTCCCCTGCCAAAGAAAACGAGAATGCAGTCTTAAAAGATCCTTTAGGCAATAGTCATCACCCTGCAGCTCAGTTCTTGGACGATACTCCACTTTGACCTGTCACACCCTGCCCTGAGTCCCTCCCAAATGCTCATCCCTCTTACTACGCTTTCGTGCTGAAGTAAACGAAGGGCCAGTACAGCAGCATGCACAGAGCACCTTCAGCCAAAGGGACCTTCCTAAACTGCCTCCCACCTGACAATCCCTTGATGATGACAAGTGATGCTGGCACTTCAGTGCCTTCCTCAGTGTGCCAGCGGCACCTTGGCATGAAAATTTGGGAATGAGTTCCTAACCAGTTGCTCCCACTAATCTCCAGGTAACTGCAGTGCTGCAGGGGCAACTTTGAGCTGCAGAAATGGCTGGAATAGGAAGGCCCAGGCATATATGACGGGAAGAGCAGTCTGAAAACGCACCTGGGCATGGGACTCAGGAAAGACTACAGCACAGGTCATAGGAAATGACAGTAAGTATCTTGATGGTGCTGCAGACGCACAGAGCCCAACTTGAACACGCTAGAGTATGTCTCCCAAGGCTTCCTCTCTAGCGAGCAGAGAGTCACAGCCCTCCAACACGTAATTCAGAGCATTAATCTCTTGCTCCGAGTTGCCCTCAGGAGGCACTGATTTCTCTCTATTAACTGCTGCAGGAGTCAGAAGAGACTAGCCCTCCTGGGCTGAAGCTGGTTGTCAGGAATCCCTTTCCCTGAATGAGTCCAACAGGAGTTCAATGTTCTGCTGCAGTACAGGCCCCAGAGATACAGGCATGATCTTCATGTCAGTTCTAAGAATGCTGAACCAGCTCCTGAGCAACACGAGAGCTTAGCAAATAGTTGCAAGTGTTTGGAGTTCAGGGTCTGGCGAGATCCCAAAGGCAGGAAAAATTCTGCTGCTTGTTGACCTTGCAGAGCCAGATCAGCTGTCTAACCTTCAGAAGAAGATTGATGTCAGGACTGGATGGGAGCCAGGGGCTTGGTCAGCGTGGGCTGCAAAGAGGGAGCATGTGTCTTGGTGCCTGCAGCTTCTCTTCTGACAACACCAGCGTGGAGCTGCTCTGCTGTGTCCTTGGTGCCATGAGGCCCCAGCTCTGTCCAGTGTGAGCCCCATCGACCAGCACTGAGGTCTTGTTTCTCTGAGCTTTTCTTTTCACTTCAGATGTGTGGGAACAGCCTCTGTGAGGGGAGACCAGGGAATGAGAAGAGTAGATAAGGAGAAGGACATAACCAAAGGATTCGGCTTAGAGCATTTTCACCATACAGATCTCTCTCAGGCCTCTACTGGCAGGGCTAGGTCCTCTTCAAACCTGGGGAGTCTTTAGGGTAGGGGAAATTTGTGGAAGGTATATGATAGCAAGCAAAGAGGCTCTGCCATTGCACACACTGGGAAGTCTTTCCCAGACAGAAGTAAATACTCCTGGAGACACAGGTAGCAGAGGCCAAATCCTGCCACAGGGAGACTTCTCAGTGCTTCCCTCACACTGTTGCTGAATGGGTCAGCTGATGAATCCTCAAGATGTGTTTTGGGTTGGAAGCAGCTTGATTCCCCCTTTACATCTTCCACTGACTGAGAATATCATTCCACTGCTCTTTCTTTCCCTCCCGAGTCCCTGCCTGTCTCTCCACCGGGTGCAGGCTGAGCCTGGGCAATGTGGCTTGGCCCCACTGCCAGCTGTGCTGTCTTTGCTTCCCTTCCACAGTTTAATGCACAACACAGTGTGTTAGGAGACCATCCTTCGGTCTGCACCATGGTGGCACAAGGAGGGTAAAAGCAGCTACATCTGCCTTTGCAGCTGGCCATAGCAGAAACCCAGCCCCACGTCCCTGCTGAACATGGGCACACAGCAGGCCCAGGATCTGTCATAGATGACTCGGGACTTTCTCTGCCGCCTTCTTGGTGCAACCGTGTCTGTGTCGGTTCAACATGTTTTATCTGTCCTCTTTCTGCCTGACTATATCAGGAGGGCATCTGTGCATCAGTCTGCTAGAGCGTCTAACCCTTCAGCTCCAGGATCATGGTCTTCACTGCAGAAAAAGAGGAGTATGTGCTTCCAAGGATACATTACTTGATGCAGAGGGCTTACGACAGCTATTCTTCACAGGGCCAGGGAGAATTTGTCTGCAGACCAATGAAGTATAAAAGATCTGGGAATGGGACTTCCTATGTAGTACATAATACTACGATCTGAGCATCTGTTTCTGGCTTGAAACAGAGCAAAATATTGTATTTTGGTAGTGCCCTCAAAAAAAGTAAACAAAATATTTTTTACAATTTCAGTTTGGATCTGTGAAACAAAGAAAATTCAAGATGTACTCTTGCCATCTGGACTGCAGTTTGATCAGTATCAAATATTTTAGATACAGATAATTTCAAAAGAAAATAGTCTGTGTTCCATCTCAAAAAGGTCAGTGTGAAATATTCTACCATTGTGAAAGGGTCTCACTTTTTATTTTTTCAATTATAAAATGTCCTTGAAACCGACATCTTCCTGCAGCCAAGCTTTCCTTTTGATTAAATGGCATTTTCTGATGGAAAATGTTCTAAGCAAACATAAAATGATTAGAAAATGTGACCAGCTCTAATTGCTGCCGTGTGCCAAGAGTACGCCAACAGGTCCTTTCTTGGAGGGCAGCGGGAAAAGGGAGGTTGCCGAGGCTTTTTTCCATTTCATGATTCAGCAAGTCATTGGTTGCTTGAAAGCTACTGGTAAGAGCTCACAGGCAAGGCTCCAGAAATGGTCAAATGAACTAATTAATCAAATGAAATAATAAAGGAAGGTGAGGACAGGTCATAATGGGTAGACTCATTTTAGTTCCTTTCCAGAATCCTACAAAACTATGAAGAAATGGGAGAAACAGATATATTTGTGTGTACCGTTTCGGGTGGGAGCAATGCTGTACAGGTCCATATAACATACTAGACTGTGGTTTATCGAGCTGTTTGCCAACACTCCAGAATGCAAAGGAGCCTTGCAACAATGTGTATTTGTGCATCACTCTACCTGAACATGTAGAAGTTTATTGAGCAATTTGCTGAACCAAGCACTGCCTGCATTTTCATGTCTGTCTCCTTTCTTGGTTAGAAAGGGTCTCCACAGCTTTGATGTGATGAGGGAAGTTGGCATAACAAGAATTTGCAGTACCCCAGTCTGCTACCAGATTCAGTGTTAACCATTGTCCTCAAGGCTCAGGTCACCTAATTACTTTCAGATATGACTTCTTCTGCAGCTTCTACTTAACTGACTGTTTCCAGAAGTGCCACTGTTAGGTGTCATCTTAAAAGTTGTTTTCCTCTTGCATGCAAGCAAGTGTTCAGCCTTCATGAGATGTTTTGGGTTACTTATTTCATGGTTCAGTTTTGTGGGTTGCCATTGGCTACCAACAACATTTGTCCCTTGCATACCTGTGGCACGGGAGTTTCTTGGGGCTACTGGAGCCCATTGTCCCTGGGACCACTCCTCAGGGGCGCAGGGAACTGGGACTTGGGATTCCCAGCCTTCTGACTGAAATCCAACAGGTCAACCCATCTGGCTTTCCAGTGTTTCACAGAGGAGTAGAAACCAACAGAAGTGACAGAAAATTCCTGGGATCATCCTTCTCACAGGGATGCTGGTAGACTTTTGCCTTAACCACACATGCCAGAAGATCCTGAGGAAAGAGAATGGTGTGGTAGTTCATACTCACTTTTTCTTCTGCATGAACCACCAAGCACTGGAATAAAAGTTTTGCTTCCATCCCTAATCTACACAAGGATTGTATCTGTCACCCAGGGGATAAGTGGGGCACACAGCAGCTGGTGGGGTCCCAGGCACATGCCATGGGGTTTGGCTATGGGTGACCGAGGTGACAGGACGTTGGCTCTAGGATGCTTCTCATCACACCCAGATTGGCAGGTTAGCATCTGTAGCTGATGATATTCACTGTTCCTCAAAAGGGCTTGGGAGCAGGAGGGAAATGCCCTTTTTACTGTGCCATGGACTGAGGAATTTGCACCTTCCATGAGAGCAACAGAGCGTTGCACAGCTGGGGAACAGCCTGCGATCTGCAGCCAACCCAAATGAGGACACAGCTAAAGGAAGAGGGAGGGATGTGCAGAGCCAGACCTTCACTGTGGGAGACAAGAGGAGAATTTTCTACCAACCCCAAGGGACTGTACAGACCTTGCTGCAACACAGAAAGCTGTTGGATGGAGGCCAAGAGGAAGAGGAAGGTCCTGCTCTACCTAGACATTGGGAATGGGGGTGATTTTTCTACAGACCATTTTATTTTAACCTCTCATGTGAGATTTTCTTGTTTGACTATCCACCTCTGCTAGTCACAGCCGGGGACACCCCCAAAACTGCTTGTCGTGGCCCAAGGAGGTGGTTGAGCACAATGCTGTGTGACCATATCCATGCTTTAGAGACCTCTGAGAGAGCCTCTTCAAGACCCGGTTGCTTGCTGACTGTCCAGCAGTATTTTTGCATGCATGCTACTTCCTTTACATCAGTGTAGCAGTTGTACCCATGTCTTTCTGGTCTCCAGGATGGCTCACTTCCTTGATGAGGCTATTATTCTGTCATGGCTGTTAAGTTGCTCATAACCAAAGCACTTTAGTAATAATACAAGGTCTTGCTTCATGAATCTGTTTTTGAAAGAAAATCTATGTTATTTCGCCTGCATATTGGCTCATTTGAGCATTTATTTATTTGTTGTGATCAGTCTTGCCTCTTGGGTACGTCTCAAATGAGTAGAAAATAATGAATATGCAACACTGTAGTAGGTGTTCTTAAAATATAATGGATAAACTAATTCTAGGACAGAATGAAGGAATGTGGCCCTGGTTCTAAATGTGAGTCAACCACAATCCCCTGGGTGCTCAAATTGTCCTTCAGTTTGGGTGAATTTCAAAGAGAAGAGTTGCAACTTAGCCTCTACACTAGGCTATTTTTCTGTGGTCAAAACCCTCCCTCTACAGACTTTTCTGACCAGTAACAGACTGTGCTTGTGCAAAGGTAAAGCATCTGAAGTGATGCACCTGGTGGGTTACAGTAGTCTTCCCTTCCCTAGCCTAGTGTATTGGCCAAGATAAGGTGGCTTTCTCCCCAGGCACATGGCACTGTGGTTGTGGGCAATCATAGACTGGATGCAGTAAATTGCAGACTCTCTCCTACCTCATAAAATCTGTCTCCCAGAGCCCTTTCCCAACCCTCTACTTCCTTCCACAGACAGCTCTACCCTGAAATAGCTAGAGCAGCCTGTCATAAGTACACTTGGAACATGTCCAAAGAAGGAAATGTGATGGCACGAAGGACTAGCAACTACCTTCTGACCATTGAATGCAGCAGGGGCACCAGGGTTGGCTCATCATCATAAACGTAAGACATATGTTGTGCTCACCATATCACCATAAACTACAACAATGTTGGCAGCTCCTGCTTTCATCCCCTTGACATGGCTGTGATCCTGGTGTCTGCAGCTCTTAGTCCTGGCCGTGATGTCTGAAGCAAAACCCAGTGTTCTGTGTTGCACAAGAGAAGTTGGACTATGGGCTGTGGTGACCAGACTACCTGAGCAACCACGCTGTGTTGGTAATGCAGCTATGAGCAAAGCCACACAGCTGGCAAAGAGCATCCTTTGTGCTTGACTGATACAGAAAGCAGAGCCAGTGCAGGATGTTGAAAAGGGCTGAGTTTCTTTAGTTGAGAAAACTGATGCTGTTTTTGTCGTCCATCTCCATTTCTGCCTCTTGCCTTGGATTTGAAGTTGTCTGAGCCCAGGATTACCTACTTGGACCGCATCTTGCCCTGAAGAAACCAGGCACATAACAAGGTCTCCTAGGTACAGCCCTTCTGCGGTCTGTGATCTTGTGTTGCTAACAGGCAAGTGTAACAAACTCTGCGACTAATGAAATCTGTTCTCCCACGGGCTGTGTGTATCGTGGCCTGTTGTGCACTCTAACAGAAGCTGGCTACCACTGGTTGGGGCTTTTAGCAGCCTGAGTGCGGGTTCTCTGGTGTCTAATACACAGTGCACTCTCTCTTTGTGCCTTTTCTCTGGGGGCAATGATTTGGAGCATCTCTTCTGTTGCACTGCTCCTTATTGTGAAGTTTATAGGCACTTAATTGTACTAAAGATCTCCACACCCTCTGTCAAGTTCCATTGAAAATGGTTACTAAACTAAAAAGTCACCAAGCCCACAGGTCCCTCAGGTTAGAAACACCCTCCGGCCAGCCATCATTGTATGCACTGATGCAGGAAGAAATTAAGGGGACTTTACAGAGGACGCACCGGTTGTTGGCTGCCTGTGAATTTCCTTTGCAGTTCACCAGGTGGCATCTCCCAAGCTGTGATGGGTGCATGGCAGCCAGCCCAGAGAAGGAGGCTGCCACTGCCACCGGCAGGCAGGCTGGTGCCTGCCCCCCATCTGCTCCAGCCTCGGTGTACAGTGATGCTCCCAACAGCCTCACTATGCCCTCTTCTTGCCGCAGCAGGGAGCTCTTGCAAGCTAGCTGTATGGTGGGTGTTGCGTGGAAGATGGGAGAAATTTGCTTTAGACTGACAGAGCAATAAAAATGCTCAAGGCTAGCAAGATTCCCAAACGAAGGCACGAGAATCAATGTAGGTATCAGGGGGTTACAAAATCCCGTCAGATGGCAGATGTAATGTGTAATTAGTCTCTGACCCAGCACGTTATTCGCTGAGAGTCTCTGTTCCCTTGAGCTCTGCGGCATTCATGAAGAGGATTTTTTTCTTCCCTCTCAGTGAGTCTCCAGCACTCCCCATGCATCTTCTGAGGTTAATCCACAATGACATCCTACATTATGAGATCAAGTCGGAGCCTTCCGACCCTGGACTTTACAGCTTGATATTTTTCCTTGTGGTAAATCTTAGCTTGTCATCTGGTAAAGATATCAGTGCCACTTCTTTGACACCTCCTGATTGAGCCAATATGGGATGAAGGTCTCACTTCAGAAGGGGAGGGAAGCAATGAGGCAGCTGTAGTCTTTTGGAGACTGGCTTCTCTCCTCTCCCTCTGGGATGGCAGAGCTCTTTTGTAAACTAAACAGGATCTCCCTGTGTCCAAACACAGGAGAGCAGAGCACTCTGCTACCCCAAAAGTGATGTTTATTAAAAATAAAGTTGTCTTTAAGCCTGGAGAGAGCATAAAAGGACCACTGGCTTCTGAATAACAGGTAAGTTTAAGGGGCAAGTTCAAGCTGAACTGAATGACAAGTACGTTAACTCAGTTTCAAAAAGCTGCTTTGAAAAAAAGGAAAGCACCCAGAGTCATTTTCTTGGTGTTGCTCTATAGATAAGTAAGCTTTCAAGGGTCTGTCTTTACCTGTCAGTACTTCCTCCTGAGTTCTTCCAATCCATCATTCAGAGCAGATGTAGGATCCCTGTCTCTCCTCCCTGGTCACACAACCTTTCCTTTCCCAAAGGAGGGGTTACAAACAGAGAATAACCATCAGCAACAAGCATAACAAGGATAAGGATCGTCTGCAGAGTGCTTTCTTAGTTCAACAATTGCTGACAACATTTCATAGCCAGTCCTGAATGCTATGGCTCTAAACAGCAGGAGTAATTGCTATAGCAATTTATGAAGATATTCCTCTAGCTGACTGTGATTTCCCAATTCGTACACTGTGGCATCACTCAGAAATACCAACGTCATCTTGGTAAGGCAGACGCACATCCTGGTCTTTCTGTCAAATTTGCCTGAGTGCACGATAGGAAGTTCATGCCAGATTTATTCTAGCTGGGGGAAGACTGGTGGGACCTGCTCTGACACGAGCAAGTGGAAAGATAACAGGACAGCTTATTTTTTAATACATCTGAACCAGTGGAGCGCTTGTCAGCCCATGGCCTGTGGTAGTTTGGAGCTGGTACTCAGAAAGCAAAAGCTGGTGGTGTGGTTTCAGGTGCAGTGTGGGTCACACGGGCTGTTCTCAGGACATGAATCTCACATGGCTGCCCAGTTTCAGAGCTGTGTTTCCAGCTTAAGCAACAGGGACTTGTGATTTCATTTGCACACAGGCCCTCCTCCCTTCTGCTGCTGAAAAAGGCTAGAAATCTCCCCATGTGTGTTTGAAAAGCTGTTTCCTGACTTTGCCAGCCTAAGGTTTTCATCAACATCAAACATCACAGGCAGCCCAAGGCATCACTTCTACCTTTGGTTCTTGCTGTTCCTCTTGTTCTCAGATATCTTATGAGAGCCCAAACCACGTTTCTCTCAGCTCTTTCTAGCTGGGCCCATCTCGATGGCAGGACTTTACACATCTCCCAAGTTGATGCAGAAAGAGGTATTGGTATGCAGTAGAAAAATTTATTTCCATAGCTGGCATCTTCCAGGAGTATCACTGCAGATAGTGAGATATATAGCACGTCCAAAATCAGGGTGAGCCTCTCCTTCTTCAGAGAGGCCATGTACGCGTGCAAAACTGAAAGTGTTTGATGTTCCCTCTGTGTGTGTGAATGTGCGTTGACTTCTTGTGAAACCATACGTCTTTGCAAGGTCACCCCAGTCACCTGCTCTGCTCCTCTAGCTCTGTGAGGGTCAAGCCCCTTTCTGCCAGGATGTCCCCACCGGTGTGCTGGCCTGAGACTGCTGGCCCAGGACACACCACAAACCTACAAGAAAGTTTGTTTCAGGTGCACAGGCAAAGCAAAGATAGATCCTAAAGTCTGTCTCTGCAACAGGCTGTTTCAGTGTCTTAGATGGGTGGTAGTTTATAGCTGCCTCCTCAGTCTGGTGTGGTGGGGTGATATGGACAGTGTTTTGAGAACCAATGTTTAGAAAGACAGCAGCTGAAACGCTGTTATCAGCTCCTCACAGCCCACTGCAGACTGAGCAGAAGAAGATACTCTTGCAGGAAGAGAATCCTCTGAGGCAAATGCATCCTCCTGCAAGCTGTGAGACAGCACCAGCGCACCCCATGTGGTCCTTCTCACATGGTCCTCCTTGCTCTTCCACCAGTTGCCCCTGCTCAGAGGTGGTTCCTCTGCTTCAGCCACATCACAGCATGTGGCAATCCCAAAGCCTGAGCTGAGGAAACCCTGAGTCAAATGCTACCTCTGCAGCATTTCCTTCAAATGTCTCCTTCCTTCGTCAGAACCGTCTTGACATTGAGGAGCAAACTTGTCCCACCCCGCTTCATGGGTCCTTGCTCAGCAGAAGCTCAACCTGTAGCACTTTCTAGTCTTAATGCCAGATTTTGCTTTAGAGGATTATATCTGTTCTGCTGGCCAGAGATGCTGCAGCGGGCTGTGCCAACATCACTTACCTTAAGAAGAGGCAGGTCCCTGTTCAGCTCCTGGCTGACCCACAGCCCTCGGTAAATACCCATGCTGCAGATATTCAGCAAATTGGACCCATACTAAGGCATGAAAGCTCTCAATGGGAGCTTTATCCCCACTTTGGGCTCCAGTGAGGCCCAGGTCTACCTCCCCAGGATGCAAGCCCCCTTTAGGTTCCCTGCTCACCCCCCTAGACTGCCATGCCGAGTGCCAGCCCCATGTCACATGGTGGGATGCTCCAGCATGTGCAGCACAGAGGGACATCCTCAATTTTCAACCAGGCGATGCTCTCAGGAGTACTCTTGCTAGACAGGTCTTGCCCACAGTGCTGCTTCTGTTTACTGTCCCTTGGGGGTTCCTGGAGACATGCAAGCCTGCACTCCCCAGTTTGGGATGCTATTTTTAAGGCTAAGTGCAAAGGCTTCTAAGGCATTTTTCAGACTGCCCATCTGGGAAGGTTTCTTCTAGCTCCAGAGCTGGCTTTTGCTTCTCAGGTCAATATTCTGCCTGCACAACCATCATCAAAAATCATAAGGCAGATCCCTCAACCACAAGATTGGTTTAAAAATGACATTATTTTGGGGCATGTATAATGACCTTGGAGTCTCTGTATTTGCTTTCTAATTTTTTGAACTCCAGGTTAAATTCAGATCAGGGCTAGGAAATATTAGTTCCTTTCTTTTTAAATGAAAAATCTGAGTTTCTTCTTCAATACCATGTGCCCCAAAGTTCAGACTTTGAGAGAGAGATAATTCCCCACAAATCACGCTGACATAAGGGAAGAGCACATTACACACAGCAATCCACTTCCCTGGCTGCATGGTTCTTCAGGCTGATCTGTGTGTCAAGGGCAAAGCACAAGAGCCTGTGGTGAAAGCCAAGTCCTAACTTAAATGTGTTACCTTGCCCAAATTCAAGCTCGCTGGGCACCTGCATGTTGCAAAAGTGAACGTGTGTGCTCACAGGTCTCACTGCGTATCTCACACCGCGGCATTTAGGGCCTTCACACAGGAGCAGGGTGGTGTCCTGGGAGTGCTAGCTTGAACCCCAAACATCATTCTCCATTCTTGTGATGAACCACACCCAAACACACTTAAATCTGAGTTATTTAGCAAACGGATTAGTTGTTGATGTGTTGTGCTCATCTTTGGGGTCTTGGATGGGGCTTATATGGCCCCCAAAGGCTCCCAAGGTGGTGATGTATGAACAGGAGCCCATGCTCCCCAGCCTGGAGCCGAGTGAGATGAGAGCTCTGCTGGCAAAGCATGGGGCTTTTGCTGCGAGTTGATGACTCCTGCTGATATGTAGCTCCCAAGGACCTCCAGCCATGCACATCACCTGCCCAGCTGGCTAGCACAGGAGTCACCTGCATCTCTGCCCCATAACAATGCGAGACCTTGGCTTGGCTGCTGAGGAGCATGAGGCAGAGGGAGATACCCACACCTGAACGCACAGGACCAGCCAGGTCTGCTGAAGCATGCAAGACCCTGAAGGGCTCCTGTGCTGTCCCTCAGATGAGACAGCCATGGCGGTACTGCTAGGAGTGCAGCTGAGGGTGATGTGCCCCATACTGCACCTTCTTTCCCCACGCCCCCCCACCCATCTTTGTGCTTATTTTAGATTAAAAACAAATGGGAAAAGGCCCAGATGGAAATTGATTCATTTAAGTTAAATAAATAATCAGTATTTCCAGACCTTGTCTTTGCTTGTTAGATAAGGGCTTTCCTAGCCTCAGACAAGGTTTTATCTCAGACAAGGTGTTACTACATTATGAACTGAGGCAAAATAAGATCTGGACTGAGATACACATTTGACATAAGTCCAGGCTTAGTGTACGTGACCTTGTTGTCATCAAAGTCTAGCAATACTTCACTCCACCCTGAAAAACAACCAAGAAAGAAACTTCCCATTCTTCCTGAATGGGAAGAATAGTTTGAAATGGGGCAAATGCGAACCAAAGTGGTCACAGCCACCTGATTTCCAGGGTGAAGTGAGGCAAGGACTGCAATGCACATCTCAGGTTGGTTTTTAAAGCCATGACACACTGCTTTGGAGAGCCTGCTATAAGCACTGTAGCTGGAAACCTCGTGCATCCTCCTGGAAGAATAAGGAGGCAGCAAATTGTACCCTTGTCCCTCACCTACCCAAACCCAGATACTGCCCACTGGGGCAAATACAGACTGGGGACTCTAACTTGCCCACTCACTACTGCCTTGCTTCAAAGGGAAGGGGCCTCCATGGCAGTTGGTAGAAAAAAAAGCTGAAGAAGAAGAACCACAGGATTGACTTTACCTTAATAGTGCAACCTGGCCAAAGACCTGCATTTATGGGCCCTCAGCTTTAGTGGTGGCTGAGAACTGATGAAGATGACTACGAGTACATTGCTAGTCTCCAGGCTTAGTTTGAAGCCCAATAAATCAATGCAGAAGAAGAATTGTCGGTGACTGCAATAGGCTTTTGGGTCCAGGTACAGTATGGGATGGTCCATACAGGTACTTCTCCAGGTAGCTGAACTCAGGGTACTGGGGCAATTTTCACTCAGTCTAACGCTTCACATCCGTCCAAAGAAAGTGTCACACGGAGCATCAGCAGCTGTATACCATGTGTTTTAATAAACTGTATAACTAGCAGAAAAATAGTTTTGGAGGTGTTTGTCCTCCTCCCCCCTAAAATAAAAAAACTCAAGTTAAAACCAAAATAGCGCCAACCCCAAAACAGAAGAAAAAAAATGTCCCAGAGCAAAGCTGACACACAATACAGAGTTGGAAGAAAAGGTCTTTGATGACATTCTTGGGTAAAGAAATGTTGGTAAAACACAAGGTAGTGAACAATAAAATGCTTATTGGTTTGATCAGTTTCTCTCTCTCTCTCTGTATATATATATGTAGATACATATATATCTATGCTGATACACCCTTGGGGGGATGAAATGGTACATCTGTAAGACAAAAAAAAATAAAAGGGTGACTGTGGGCAAGGAGTAAAGAAGAAAATAAATGTATCATTTCAGTCAGTGAAGTAAGGACAATGTCAGTTCCCTTGCAATGTACCATTGCACTGCTTATCGAGGGACATGCTTGTCTCTCCATGGCTATGCTGTGTCCCCGGTCCATGGATGAGCTGTGAGCTTGTAATCTGAGTGGTCTCCTTCACAGCTCTGTGCATGAGCAGTACCTCAGAAATGTATGAAGCATTCCTTCCCCTGCTTAATTCCCATGCTTTACCATGACTTTTAATTTAAAATTGATTAGTATTTCAGTTTGCATTTTTTACCCCAAGTTTCTTGCACTGACTGCTATGCAGGTCTCCATGGTAAGGCGGAGCAACCCAGATGAGCAATATGCCACAGGAATGTGCCATTATCACGATGTGACTGGATGGAGGAATTCATTTTACAACGCATCCCATGCTACTTCGACCTCACACTCAGTCTGTGGAGCCAAGTCATGCAGTAACCTCAGCTGTTCTGCATTGGGTGGGCCTGTGGGTCACATCTTAATCCAAAAACAAGGATAGGAAAGAAAAAATATTTTTTATTTCCTTTTCTCCTTCCATGGAAACCTACCCACACAAGAAGAGTAGGCAATACCATTCTACGCTGAGGTCTCTGCTTCACTCTTAGGCAAATGAGTCCTGCATTCAAAAAAAAAGAAAACATATTCTTCCTCCTGCTGTTATATTGCTCTTTCAGAGAACCAGCCACTGTCCATGCTTTCCCAGATCTCAGTGCCGTGCTTAACAAGCAAACTAAGCACAAGCTCATGCTGGCTGCAAAGTTCAGGTGACCAAGAAGGTATTAAGAGAACAGCTCAGTTTGCCAGCTTCTTGTAAACACCATATTGCAAAGAAGGCAAAGGCAAAACACCCCTCTCCACACCTTCCCCAGCTGCCTTCCTTCTGTTTTCCCCCCTTTCTCTCTCTCTCTCTCTCTCTTTTCTTTTTCTCTCTTTTGCTCTTTCTCTCTTTCTTTCCTTCTTTCTTTCTTGTACGGGGGTTCATGAAGAGAAGCAAGACTTGTGCATCACAAATGATGGAACTATCCCCACCCCAGCCAGCTTCCCACCCTACAATAATGCACAAGCCCATCTTATCCTGTACCTGCCCCCAGAAGGTGTTTGTCTCTTGATCTTTTTGGAAAATCATGCAGTCTGATCTGCTGGGGAGTTCTGCAGTGCAGGCGCCAGGTGGCTGGTTCTCCCCCTTTCCTGAGGCTCATAAGTGATTGTTTTTGGACAGATAGGCAATAAGAGCCACGGCCACCCCAACGTAGATGCCAGTTCCGATTGTGATGGACAGGACAGCCAGGAAGAGTGCTCGCCGGGAGCTGGAGCTTGCATGGTGGAAGTCCCCCTTGGCTACTGCTTTGTTTGTCTGCAAGATATACAACAACAACAATGCAATATATTTATTTGTTTCATCTGGAAATGAAGACATGACGCTCATTTCTTGGCTGAAACGTGATCCTGGGATATTGCAGTAAACTGGTTGGAAACCAAATACTTTTTTAGTTGAATGAGGTTATTTGTACAATTAGGATGATGATGGAACCAATGGCATCTCAAGCAGTACTGTTAAGTGCCTTTAAGCTTAAACATATCCTAGGATTTAATACTATCCATCACGATGACTCCTGAGATGGCTCAGCCTCCCCTGAGAACACGGACAGATGGGCTGTGAGCCAAGGGTCTGCCATGTCCGCTCCAGACACAGCTACAATCCTGCTTGCGTGAGGTGGCTGGATTCCAGCCTGGCTGGGAAAGGTAACAAGGGAAAAGCCCTTTAAACATGCCACTTGCACAAAAATGTTCTTCCAACTCAGCTGAAATGGTCGATCTGTTCTTACCTGGACAAGGACAAGGACAAGGACAAGAGGGGCTGAATTTTCCCTTCCAGTGCAGTGCTTTTGAGCATACTGACTAGGCGGAACGATTGGCCCAGGTTCACCACCACAGAGAGGCCAGACACCACCAGTTACCTTACGTCCACCTTAGGCCTGAGCTTTAGCGCAGGACAAACACCTAGGAAACCAGAGCTAGTAGACACTCTTTCAGCCTTGATTCAGATGAACACTTACGCATACGAGCAGGGCAGCTCCCTTGATTATCAGAGGGATGACGCACATGCTTAGTGGGGCCATTGGTGATGGCAACATGGTCTTCTCTCTTGGGGCTGGTGCATTCAGCCAGATGGTGTTAAAGTGGCTTTCGTGTCTCTTGCTATGGTTCCCAGTAGCTCAGAAGACTAATCCAAAGCTCTGGTAATTGTATCACATCTTCTATGTAGATCTGAGTACCCAAGCAGTGCCTTGAATTCAACCTGATCAGCTGGAGTTCCCAAAGTTATATGCAAGGCATTTCGGCTTGAGCACAACGAACCTCACAAAGTTACAGCTTGTAGTACAGCTGTCAATAATGAACACAGAAAGCAGGATTGCAGCTGAGTGTGGATTGTCTCCTGTGATGATCCCACAGTCACGCTGACATCAACGGGATGGCCGCTGCAGAAAGCGACATCTGGTGTTTGAGAAGTATTCAAATATTGGTTCTTCTAACATGCCTTCCAGGCACCTTTGAGCCCAGGAGCCAACACAAAGCAAAATCCCTGCTCAAAACAGGCAAAGGAAAGCTAAAATTGGACAGGACTGATCTACCCATTGACAAGACCACATAATGCCATTTCAGTGGATCTCAGTCTTGCAGCGTGATGAAAGGAGGATGACATTTTTATAGACCATGGTGTGATATCATTCAGGGTCACCCAGCACCAGTCACCTACAAGAAAGGTCTTGTAGAAGTCAAGACCTACAAGAAAGGTCTTGTAGATCTGTCACCTACAAGAAAGGTCTTGTAGAAGCATATGAGCTCCATAAGTTCTGAGACAGCCTTTGTTCCCTCGTTACAATGAGTGAGGAATTCGTAGTGCTGTAATTGTATTTCTCCACAAATGCTCTATCTGCTGGGACACTTTCTGCTTCAGTGTCATCTATTGCTCTATTTTTGTCTTTTTTTTACTATCTTGCTACTCAGAGCAATTTACAGCAGCCAAATGACAAGCTTCCACGCTGAAAAAAAGGCTTCTGGCCTTTCTGTCAATGACTTTATTAGGAGAACCATCTCTTTTCATTCATCAACCTAATTTTTTTAAGCATAAATGTTTCAGGCAGAAACAATGTCAAACAATATATATGAAAAGAGAGAGAGACTAGGCTGCAGGCAGGTGGAAAACGCTCATTTCAAAACAGCAACATATAAACAACTCCCAGGTTTACACCTAGTGTCGTGTCCTTTAGTTGAGATGGGGAAGGCATCCTACTCACTTTTCAAAGGCCAGGCCTCTCAGCAGGGTGACCGGGGGGTTCATGAGCTTCTTGTCTGGGAGCTGAAAACACTCAAAAGAAGAGCTCTTTCCAGAAAAATGCCAGAGGCTTTGGGGATCATGGAAATATTTCTTAGGGTCGGTTAAAAGTCTTGGCAAGGAAAGCAGAGAAAGCTTTAGAAAGAGTTGGTCATTCAGCTCTCCTCAAAGATTCTCTTCAAGCATCTGCAGCATTAATAAAAGGCTTGAACAGAGAGGCTCCTATTCACAGAAGTTAGGTCAGATTTGTCAGGTGAAGGTAAATGCACAGCACTGAAGCTATTTGAGCCTTTGGATAAACTCAGGTAAACAGTTCCAACCCCCAGATGGAGGGAAAGTTTGAAAATGCTGGAACATTTCAGTTTGGCATTTCTGAAATGTCACGTTATGTTATGGAAAATTCTGCAACATTTTGGGCTGACCTCTTTTAAATGAAACTTTGTATAGTTTCAAACCAGTATTTTTTCACTTAGAAATAGATGGAAACTCAAAGGGAAAAGAAACCATTAAACAAAATGTCAAACAATCTGAAAACCTGACAGTGTATCTTGATTGGATTCAATAAAACAG
The DNA here is from genome assembly GCA_013401315.1 of Balaeniceps rex. NCBI lineage: Eukaryota > Metazoa > Chordata > Aves > Pelecaniformes > Balaenicipitidae > Balaeniceps > Balaeniceps rex. The sequence goes on from VYZW01025374.1 coordinate 88,930, forward strand.
GTTGGATCTACCCAAAATGATGTGTTAAGTGACCCAAAGGGATTCAGAAGGCTGACTTGTCGAGCACGAATAGCCTTTTTTCTGATAGGATCTTCAACCTAGTGACACAAAGAACAGCTTTTTTTCTTGATGAGCTCTTTGAGGACAGCCCCGACCTTTGTGAAAGGATTGCACTTATGGTGAAAATCCAACTTCCCATTAAAATTTTCAGCCCAGCCAAAACCAGATGTCTTGTATTAGTCACGTGCTGCCATAAAGTTGCTGGATTTTGCAGCTCCTGTCATTACGATATAGCTTGATTTTACTTGGGGAATAGGCATGCACTTTCACAGAAGTTCTAGTTTCCAACAAATTACCAAATCTGAGTGGGTTTTGTTCTTTTAACCTAATGCATACTTTGTGGCTTAGCACAATCAAATCCCTCCTATATCAAATTCTGAATGTAGAGTGCATAGGTAAGGGCACATGGGAAGGACAATTTTATATTCCTCCTTTAATCCATTCAGAAAGGTTTCCATTCAGATGGAGAAATCACCAACACAGAAATCATCCTCCATCGGTGTAAGACTAGTCTGAAAGGATTTGCTTACCGCTAAGAAAATTCTTTGTTGCTATTTCCTAATTAGCAAAACAATTCCATTACTCCCCAATGTCACTATATGAAATTACAGCATTTCTGCAGGTTTAAGCTAAACAGATCTGGAAAACAGTTATTACACAAAACGCAATTGAGGTCAGTTTTAATAGGTTAGCATCTGGCAACTAATAGGCAGTTTTTCTTGAACTTTTTTTAAAACATGGATCAGATCTTTGGTATCTCTGTGTGTTTTGAGGAACTCCCTTGGTTTTGGTACCCATCCAATAGCTTATAACCCAGACCCTTTGATGCCTGACACAGAGAAGTGACACTCTGTTTGGGGGCTTCCACACCAGGGATGCCTGTGCTCTAGCAAACTCCATGCGGGAAATGAGGACAAGAAATGTCTCGTGTAGATCAGAGAGCCCAGTCAGACCCATTCTCACCAGCTTTTCCTTGCTGTGCTAGAAAAGGTGAAAACAATGGTCATTAAACTTAAAAAAGAAACCAAGACATCTAAATGCAGACAGTGGTCAGGCTGTTCACTTGTCTTCACAGTGCCTGTGTCTTGGGTACTGCACCACTGACTGTGATGGACATGCTCTGTGCACCCCCAGGTGCTGCAGACACCCCAGTCTACTCAGAAGCCTGGCCTGAAATGACAAAGCCCTGCATCCATCCAGGAGTTTCTGCTCAATTAGAGGTGGGGATGGGTTAGAGTGCACCACGAGGACCCCTGCCAAGCCCCTGGGGTTTATGTGCCCAATGGTACAAAGGCACTGTTGGTCCAGCCATTCGTACCCAGCGTGGAAATGGATTTCTGTGAGCTTCTCTTGGCAGACTCAGCTCCGGCCTCACTGAAGCAATATCTGCTTTTGTTACTTCTTTCCCCTAAAAAGCAAAGCCCCAGCTATGAATATTACTGTGCTGAATGCTTAGCTGGTATTAATTGGTCCATCGTGCTTAACTCTGAGGGTAATGCAGCCAGGGCTGGTGCAAGAATGAAGATCCAAATGCCCTGTTAACAAAAGGCTTCATTCACTACAGCCTCTTCAAGCTAAGTGCCTTAATTTAAGTAGTAAGGAATACAAACAGCTATCCTAATAGGCTTAAAAGTGGCTGCACAAGTAAGCACTTTTCCTAATCAGAATTGTATTATCTGTGGAGTTTTACGGTACTTCCTTTCCCTGGCAAGACTGTGGCTGGCAGCCAGATGATTGATGAAGCAATTTAATACAGTCTTTGGGCAGCAGCAGGACCAACAGGTTTGATAAACCGAGCAGGGGACGAGTGCAAGACATGGGATGAATTATGAGTGGGGGATAATTCATCACATAGCACCAGACAAGTTCCCTCACTGCACAGCCAGAAGATGAGATACTTTTCCTGCAAAGGGTTTGTATCGCTGGACTACCCCTGCGTCTTGGTTTTCCCTTGGTCTGCGTCCTCTGGATGCCCAGATAAGACTATCAACTTGTCAGCTACTGGCACAGGTTGTGATGAAGGCTGGGCACTCCAAAGCTGAAAACAGGGGCTTGTGCAAATACCAGTCCCCGGTCAATCCCCTCTTTAGAGGCTGTGGAATTCAGCCAGGAAAGTGAGGAGGGGCAGGGGAAGAAGGATTAAGGAGATCTGGAAGGTTTATCTTACTTTGTGTAACTAACAAAATGAATGTCTTCTTGTTTAGAAACACTTTCAAGGAACTTCCCTGGAGTTTCCTCTTGAGCTTCTGCAAAACATATTCATCATGTCCCTGGGCTGCATGTTTTATAGGCTCAGAGAAGATGAATACTGTACCTCCACAGCTGCAAGGCCAAAAAATTCTGCTGCATCCCACCGTGACTCATATATCATACTCACAAAATACCTTCTGGTGTGCTGTATCTGGAAACAAGAAACACATTGATCACAATTATTAATCCTGCCTCATCTCCCAGAGGCTGGAGAGCAGGAATGGCTCCAGATAGGAGGAGAACAGGGTATCCCGACCCCTTTGGTCAGGTGATGGGAGGATTTCTTTTCACTTCATGGGAAGAAATGGCCAGCAGGGAGCAGGGATGCACAGCCTCCATGCAGCCACTTGGCCAGACCCCGAGTCTTACTTCAAGTGGCAAGCAAAAAAATGCCACAGAATGAGGAGTAGCTCATACAGAAAATGCTTCTGCTCCTGTATCTTCTCCTATTTCTCTTCTAGTCAAAAGCTCTGGCTACTGTTTTTAACTTGCCTAACTTGTACTTCTGCTGATCTCAAATTTCTGGGCAATATCTTCCACCTTCAGGCTTACATCACTTATTTTCCCTGGCAGTGAGAAAAAGACTCCAGAGTCTTTGCTAAGCATACAGATGGGAAAAGGGTGAAGTCAGGATTTGTCTCTGAACCATGAATGACAGCAGGGAGGTGCCAGTCAGCAGGGGAAAGCATGGGGCTGGCAGGCACCCGGGGTACGGGTTGGGACGTGGCAGGAGAGTTTTCAGTCCTGAGGAGAGCATCAAAGGGACTATGGAGTCCCATCAAACAGCTCCACAGGCAGAAATGGTGATCTAAACAAATGACAAATGGTTCTTCGCTCTGTCAGGCATTTGCAAATTCCATTATGCCCATAGTATAATAGAAACTTCAGCCTGTGGCAATTTGCCTTTCAGGTACCAAAGAGCTCTTCTGGAGGATTCCATCATTTCTGCTGGGAATTTGGCCCAGGAAATGGACATGAGTCTCAAGCAGCCATTCCCTGTCTGGAACTTACTGTGGAAACAGTGGGGAGCAGGTGCCACCTGAAATGCAGGCACTTCTAAACAGATACACAAACCTCCTAGAGTCAACGCTGGACTTAATCTCTACTGATGCTTAAGTTTCTTTTCCTTTTCAAAGGAAGGCATCCAACGAAGTCTAATCTAGCCTTCACACTGCAGTGTCCAAAACCAATTGCTGGATCATCTTCAGGAAATTCCCATCCACACTTCAGTGTTGATAGGTAGAGACTAGATAACTGGCTTGGGATTGATGTCTTTCCTTCAGTGAGGGATCAACACCACCTTGAGCATTTAAAAGATAAAAAGCATAAGATCTTGACCATAACCTGCTCTCTCTTTGTCTGATAGCACTGAGATCCAGTTGGGATGGCTGATAAGGACCTTGAGATAGTAAATGCCTAGCCCACATGGAACTTCCCCTGGGGCAACGCTGAGATACTATGAGTACTTGGGTAGCAGTGACAAAAGGACGATACAGGGATGTCACCAGAGTTTCATTAACACACAGAGAGGGGATAAACTGGCATATGCAGCTGCTGCTGCTGCTTTGCTCGAGGCTTTGCCAGAAGTCCTAAGTGCTCTGCTGCACCTCAGAGTGACAAAACAAAATCCAGTGTGAAAACTTACCCCTGAAGGATTTCTTTCAACAATGAATCCTCATTCCAGTAAACAGGCTTGTGCCCTCAGTGGCCAGAGCACAGCACTGTGCAATGTGAGTGCATCACAGCCGACACTTGCTGCTTCCCATCAGCAGCCCCTCTGGCCTGCCTCACCCCCTTCCTTACCACGACTGTTCAGCAAGGCAATGAAACAAACAACAGGCTCATCACAGCCACCCATGTGGGCAGTGAGCAGGACAGGCTGGTGGCCATCCTGTGTCTGCAGTAGTCTCTTGTATTGCACTTCAAGGACAAATGTAGCTTAACCAAGTGTTACTCCAGCAAGCCCTTCAAGTGGCATTTCCTTCTTTGCGAGCATCACCTTCTTTGCTCTGCAACAGCATAGGAACTTCCAGCCTGGCCAAAATCCCACCAAGCTCCTCAACAGTGATGGGGCGGATGAAAACAAGTGGCCTGAGTATAGGGATTTCTACTGCCACCAAATTAAATGATGCTGTGTTGGTGGAAGGAGATGTACTGGGAACAATATTTATTCCTGGAAACCCATGGAAGGCTCAGGAGAAGAGACTGTGAATGGGGAGAAGAGGGTGTAAATGGAGACCAGCATGAGTTTGCCTCTTCTGCATGATCAACTTTCGTAACATCTGGGTTTGAGCCATCGGATCATTTTGGTATCAATGTTTTCTGCTGGAATTTGAAAATATGACGTAGATGAGGACATGATTCAGCCCCCGGCTGATGCTGCCTGTGGCGTTTGATTGTGTATTCAAGTGCAGATAAAACTATAAATGTTCGAGTGAGATTTCGGCACTCAGAAAAACAAGAGCATAATAATGAGAACAGCAGGCATAAAAGGCCTGAATGAGCAGAATGCAGAGAGATGTTTTTAGACAAGCTCCACAGCAACAGCTTCATTGATTGCACTTGAGAGAATGAGACCTCAGCCTGCAGTACGAGGGCAACTCTGTTTTCCTGGCATATACAGGAATTTGGATGTTTATGGTAAAGAAGATGATTTCGCCCCTCCGCTTTGCTTCTAGCCCTCAAGCAGATGTTGCCATTTTGTGATGAAAGAGGAGAAGAAAACTTGGGAAAGGTGACATGTGGCAAAGCCTAGTTTACACACGCACAGACATATGCCCACACAGACTTACACACAGCTGACACGGGTTTGTGTCCACACACAGAGATATATATATGCATGATCTGCCTAGAGGTTGGATGCAGCTACCTAGGTACCACGTAAGTTTATCAACCAATTATTAGTGACCAATTCAGTCCCAAGGGGCTCCTTTATTTTTCCCACTTAGATGGTGGTTTGTTTCTTCTTTAATTGAAGACACAGAGTTTAAAATGTGAGCATTACTCAGGAAGGGAAATCTGGAAGCAATTCCTAGTTTTCAGATTCCATTTTGTGAGTGGCAAGAAGTTGCCCTCAGCTCAGGGGACATCACAAGGTACATTTTGCCTGTGATCCCCCTACCCCTGTGGCAGGATCTGGATTGGGACTGATTGGACAGTGCCACAGATGAGTCTGCATTTCAGGACTGTCAGAGTCTCTTGATAATGCAGCTGGTGTGTGGCCAGCAACAGAGGTCACCAAGAGGCTGTGGAGTCTCGATTCTTAGAGATATTCAAAACCCCACTGGACGTGGCCCTGAGCAGCCTGCTCTACCTGACCCTGCTTGAGCAGGGAGGATGGTCTAGATGACCTCCAGAGGTCACTTCCAACCTCAACCATTCTGTGATTCTGTGATTTTGTGAAGACTTGACAGCTGTACAAGGGTTACTCAAGGTGTTATTAACAAGGTGTTATTCAACTGTCAATTTTTTTATACACAAATATTCCTGGAGAAATTCCTCTCTCTGTTTCACAGGCAAAAGCAGGGCTTTTAAAGCCCTGTGATGACTTTGTTAGGGCTCTGCTGAAGGACCTGCTGGAGATAGGTTTTGGAAAAAGCTGCATTCATACCTTTCCACCTCTATCTTCTTATATAAGGTTGATGTAGAGAGTGGATTCCCTCTGTCCACATCCAACCCTGCTGCTCCGTGACCCTCCAACTCCATTTGCATCAAGATGCAGCGTGTGGTCCCAACCTGGGTAGTTGTGGATCTTAGACCTCATGGCTGGGACCTTTTCTGTCCCTGAGGATGGCCACATGACCCCACACCAAGCCATGTGGGTATGTGTCTCATGTGGAGTGGTGGCAACAACCCCCAGCTCCAAGTTGGGGGCTCATCATTTATGCCCAATTTGCTGCCCCTTGGGGTAGATGAGCAGCCCGTTATGTAGTATCATTGCAATTCAAAATGTCCACAGTACCAAGCGGGAGGAACATGGTGAGGCACCAGCTCTGTGCCATTTGGCATGACCTGTCTTTGTTTTGCTCTGGTTCCTTCTATCTGCCTCTGGTCCTCTTCCTCATTTGTGATGGGAAGAAGACCATGCCAGTGGGTAGTTTACATTCACTGCAGTGTCCCTGATCTCTCTTCCCTCCAACACGAGTCACACAGCAGAGGAAAAGGTAGAAGATGCTGCCCAGTACTGCTAGAGAGGATCTCAGCCCTGAACCCCCACCTCCTGCCCTGGGAACAGACAAGAAAGGGGTGGTGGGACAGGGAGGTGATGGGCGTTTCTGCCTTGGGCACCCCGAGCCACACCTGGGGGAGGACAAGAATAGGGAAAGAGAGTCAGAGACACTGCAGGTTTGAAAGGGTCTCTGAGGTAGTTTCTCCTCCTGACAGGAACAGATTTAATCAAAGAATGAGTTCCGCCAGTTCCAAGCTCTCAATTTTCTCACCGGCAAGTGCCCTTATTTGAGTTGAAACTAAATCTCTGGGTTTTAACTGAATTATACAATCTCCTATCTAATAGGTCATTAATGACTTTTTGAGGTAGGATTAAGAACTCTTGAGCTAAGATTCACCCTTGTTTGTTGATATCAGTAGCTTTCTCAGCTTTGTGTCACAATCACCCATGAGTTCTCTATATGTAATCTGTGTCACACTGTTCTTTATCTACTCCCAGTTTGATGTGCTGAGGACATTCAGAGTAGCTCTTTCTGATCTGCTGTTGGCAGAGCCTGGTTTCCTTAGTTTTTTGCCCCAGCATGCGGGGTGGGTACCACATCAGTTATATGGAAGTGTCTCCTAAGGATTTTTCCTTGAGCCACCATTTGCCAGACCAGCCTGCAAACTCTGCAATCCTCTGATCCCCACCGATGCTGTGGTGGCATCTTTCTAAGCAGGAGACCCAATCCAAGCTATTTCTGAGAAACATTTTGTCATTTGATATGTTAACTAGTAGGGTAAGAAGTTATCAGGCACTGTGGACTCTGCAGTGAATGTGTGGTAACTTACTCTTCTTTCTTCAAGGAGCACATTTACCTTGAATGAACTCGTCTTTTTGATGGTAATTCAGGCATGTCCATGAAGTCACCAGAGGTCAAATGACAAAGACTACCTCTTTCATGTGACAAGACCCCTTCTCCCCTTTCCATTCCTTCTACCTTCTTGAAGCCCACAAGAAACACAGTATTCGGAACAAAACCCAAAAAATGTGTTTTTTCTTGTATCACTTCTTTGTTCTCTTTAAACCTTAATGCTCTTTTCTCCCCCTCTCCTGGAGATTCAACATAAGTGATGCAACTGGCTTTAGCAGACAGACAAGGGACTGCGTGACCAGAGGGGTGATTAATATGGAGCAAGAACCCTGCTGCTCCGAGGCACTCCATGGATTGTGTTGAGCGGGATATGAGGAAAATGTCTGACAAGCACACGCTGGGAGAAAGCTCTTCTTGGGTTCCCAGCACACTTAATCCAACAGAAAAAATCCTGGGGGCAACCAGGGTCACAGGCTGTGTGTGTTTTAACATACCATCTCTTCAGTGTGTCAGAAAGTTTAGTGGATTTGCTTTACAACTGGAGACAGCAGCAAGTAATTAAAAGCCTGATGCACTGCATCTGCAGCACTCTTGCGAGGAGAATAACTTTAGTGGGGATGTGCCCCTCTTAGAGTCCCGTCCGAATAAAGCATCAGGAGTTTGCCTTCAACTTCCATGTGGACAGGAATGAGGCCAAACTGAAAAGTTTCCTGCCAATGCCAATAGGTCAGGTTCTCAGTCCTTTGGAGACGCTGGAAGGATTCATATTGATCCAATATGGCTACAGAACAGGGCTCAAAATTATAGCACTTCTGAGCTTGTGAGATCCTCTGGAGAGATATCTGTGTCTTTTACATACTTCTCATTGGAAAATACTGTTTTATCCCTAGGACTAAATGCCCACCAAGGTCAGCTCAGTAGGGCTGCTGTGACCTGTGGTGGCTAAGGATTTGCATCTCAGTAGGTAGACGGTAAGGCTTGATATCAAGGAGACTTGGAAGTCGAGCCTTGCTTGTGCTGGGGAGGGCTCCAGATGAACAAAGACAGAGCATACTGCTGCACAGCGCCTGGATCACTTGTTGGCATTAACCAATGTCTCTCCAAACTCTCCATTCTTCACTCTGGTCCCTTGGTTTGATTTAAATTAAAGAATAATGCCCAGTTTTTATTCAGATTTTTAAATCAGCCAAACCACCTTCATGTAAAAACAGGGAAACGGCGGCAGGAAGGGAGAAGTGGGGTGATCCTGCAAGGAAAGGCTGAAGCTGCAGCAATCTCAGGCTTCTGAAAGGTATCCCGATGCCACTAAACTTTTATTTTAACATCAATCAGAAAGAAATCTAAGTAAGTCACAAAGGCTTCAGAGAGAGTCTACACAGAATATTTGCTGGTTTAATTGTATTGCTTTAGGAGGCAAATCAGTTTACACTCCCAGGGCTTTTTGTATCAGCCAGCTCCACAATAAATAAACTTCCAGAGTATGAATGAAGCTGTTCTTCCCTGTGAAGAAAGGCTTTGTTTTTGGAAAGAGCTTCGATTAGGAGCTCCCAGAGGAAAGTGACTCTGAATTAATTTGGGGTCTGCTGTTAGAAGGGTGCATCTGACACAGCGGAAAACCCTGGAGGGACCCCCCCCCTTGCAGGAATGCCAGATAGCTCGTGTGTCCATGCAGCTTGGATGGTGGGGGAAAGCTGCCCAGCATGAGGAATAGGATGGGCTGAGCATCCCTCTCCTTCCACCCTGCTTATCTAGACAACGAATGGACTTCATCATCTCTGGGAGCCCTACTGTTCTGCTTACCTGATGGGCAAAATTGGCCAATGGATTGAAAAGTGAGGGCTGATGGACAGATGGACAGGCAGACAGACAATTACAAAGGCCACAAAAAATTAATACAAGCTGCAAATTTCCCTTGTGTATGGGTTGTGTGTGTATGGCACCAGCAAGGAAAAGCCTAGCCTTGATTTGCTATCGGTTGCATTGGGAATGCCCTCGCAGATGGTGGAGCTGCAAGATAGCTAAATAGCAGCGAGCCGTAAATTCAATACCTGCAAACTGCTGATGGTCTGCTTTCCCAAGGGTAAGTAGGAATTGCCAGGCATGGCCCTACAGAGCCCAGGGGAAAAAAGCAGGACCCAAACTTCAGTCCCATCTCTTTCTACCCACCACCACTCCCTGACACCAGCAGCAGCTCCCTACTCATAGTCAGCACTTTCCTGTCTCCTGACTTTGGCTCCAAGCCCAGATGACAGCAGCAAACCCAGCAGGGTGTCATGAAAGTCTTGTTTCAGGTGTCTCAAAGCTCTGGGATCCCCTATGAGCAGTGACAGAGAACAGCCCTGGGCAAAATTAACTCTTTCTGGCAGACACCTACGTGTCTTGCTTTGATTTTAAAAATTTGATGTGTTACCTTTCTCTTCTGATTAAAATGATTAACATCTCCTCCCTACATAAAACAAAATGTCTTGGTTTGGTCAAGTAAAATATTTCATTTAATTGCATATACTTTTTTTTTTTTTGATGCTTGATTCCCTGAAAAATGTTGAAGAAGAGCATAAAGGACTCTGTCATCTCCATATCTGCTACCTCTGACACCGGCGATGTGAAACTGTATTTTTTTTTGCCTTTTGAACTCGGCAGCAAAGTGTTTTCTTTCAAGGGACTGTCTCAAAGGGGAAATTCTATTAGAAGCTCTACTTCTGAATTCATCATTGGAATCTTACCAATGCAAATATCGTGGATATTATTTGAAACAACATCGTGAAAGTATTAGAGAAGTATATGCTTGCTCTGTTCTTAAAACCCTCTTTTCCTATCTGCTTATGGCACCACTGGAGACAGGTTATTGGGTTGGGTGGACCCCTGGTCAGACCCAGAATTTTCATCTATTCTTAGGAGGGTTCAGGATTGTCGGTTTATAATGCAGGGTGATACGCTGAGTTAATCCATTATGCTAACATGCTATTCCTATATTTATTTAACAAAGGACTGTTGATTTTGCTGACATAAAAATTGCACCTATTTAGTGTAAGAGCTAAAGCCACCACATTTTGATCAAAAAATTCTGTTTATTCTTGATGGAAGTACAAAAAAGGCACTGTGGACTACTGGCTCCCTTAAGCTTTCTGCTCAGATTTCTGTTCCCATTTTTACTGGAAAGTTCTGAGCTAGTAATGAGTATGGGACTAAGGCAGTGATTTTTGCCTTTCTGATAGACATGCTTCTTTTAAAACAAAATTTAATTAATTTTCTCTCTTTTTCTCTTCTCTCTTCCATTTTTTAAAATGTTATCCCTGCTTTTACAATAGGTTCTATATTTACATGGCAAAAAAAAATTGACTGAAGTCCCATGAAAAATACAACTGTGACATTCCAGAAGACAGAAACTCAGGAGGAAGGTTATAAAAGCTCTAGAGAAGAAAAGAAGAAGGAGGAGATCTTTTAATAATTTTAAAACAACTCAAACTGTATTCAAGATTAAACAGCGATACAGGCAAGGGACTGAGCATGAAAAGTGACATTTCTTTCTGGCCAAGGGCAGAAAACAGTGTCAAAAAATGTGTTGAACACAAATGTGTGCTATTGGAATTTTTTAAAAATCATGGAAATTAATTTAAGCACTTTATATAGATAGTTTTGAAATATTTCATGTTGTTTTGAGCTTTTCTTTGTTTTTTTTTTCTCTCTCTCTATATACATTAACCAAACCTTTCAGATGAAAAATTTCTTTCCAGTTGAAAAAAGGGATTTGTTTTGTTCTGCTTGAAAATGTATTGATATGGAATGCTCCAACCTTTTCAAAATGCTTTTGAAAACCTTCTGAGACAAGAAATTTCTCAAAACAACTCTTTTCTGAAATGCATACTATAAAAAAATATATATATATGTACACACAATCTTAACAAATCAACAAAACTTTTGTGCATAAATTCTCATTTGGCACCAACACTGCTCACTATGCATTCATTTTTTAATTACTTTTCAGTAACTAACACATGTTGCTTCTTCATAAATGTGACCCTTTCTGAGGAAGCTGTTCTTCTTGTCAGGGCTGGGATGGCCTCAAATGAACAAACTCCTGTGGAGCAGTGACCTTCCTGAGAAGAGATGGTCTGGACCTATGGGGTATTTTGCACCTGCTGCTGGACGCAGACCTGAAGCTACCTTGGAAAACACCTAGAAGGGGGACACTAAGGAAACTATTCCTGGCTAGGCTGCTCGTATTGTGGGAGAGACCTGGAAACTGCAGTTGGTAGGTGGTATGATCACTGCAGTACAAAGAAGATATTCTCCATCCTTCATGCCTAGCCCCCAAAACCATCCTTGGATGGGAAAATAATGAGTAAGGAGAAGAAAATGTGCCGTAAGACAGGCATCCTACCCAGACACCCACCAGCATCTACTAATGCCAGCAACACCTCTGCACAGGCTTAAGAAACTGGAGGGCATGCTCATCTCTTGACTCAACTCCATACTCAGTAGAGGAGGACTCAACAAGATCTCATTTTTCACTATGGGGAAAGTTCATCAGCTGACCTGGAACAATTCATTTGTATTTGTCACCATTGCTGTTGGCATGGAAATGGAAGGTCTAACCTTGTATTAGGCTGTCAACACCCTGAAATGACTTTCCTATGACTCAGCGTCTGCAAGACAAGAATTCCATGTTCTCCAGCAATAACACATCACAGTGTTGTCATGCCAGCAGATACCAATCTCTTGTGTAAAAAAGGCCTCTCTCCTACAACTACAGTACTCCCATACAGACGGTCCTGCGTTTCAATGGTGCAGGGCTTGCATGAGTGCAGGGTCTATCAAAGGGCTTTATCTCAGCCTTGGCTCTTCCCCTGTAGACTTCTTCCCCTTTGATTGCTCGTAACTAATTTCTGCTACTCTTGTTGCCTAGTTCACCCTCTCTTTCTCCTATCCAAACAGCAGCCCTGCCTTTGTGTTTTGTGGACATTATCTCCACCCTTTAAAAGGGTGCAGGCTGTCTGAAGGGTGGAAGGTGTGGTATGGTGCATTCTTATGCCGAGCGTTTCAGCAGGAAAAGAACTCTCTGCAGAGCTGGGGCGTGGGTGTATAGAAGGCATCCAAGAAGCAGCACTACCTTCCCAGGGGCGGGCAGCTGGAAGGAGCCCTGCAGCAGCCAGAGTGAGCTGGAAAGGCTTTGCTCATCCTTCTGCTGCATGGTGAGCAGGGCAGAAAGAGAGATTAGGGGAGCTCTCCAGAAAAGCTGCTGCTGAGGAGTGAGTCACCTGCCCGAGCACTAATAACAGCCTCTCCCAACCCAGTTTGTCTGCTGGCATCATGGAAAGACCAGCAATCCCCCACACCTGCAGTGCCTTAAGCAAAAGAGTAAGCGAGGGACCCCTGCAGGTCTTGCAGCACGGACCTGCTGGTTTCACCTCCATGATGGCAAGAACATCCTGCTAATGTGCCTTCACAGTCAGCTCTTATTCCTGCCCTCAGGAAGAAAGCAAACTGGCTTGAGACATGTATCCCCAAGGATTCTCTAGCTTTGGTACTCTCTCTTCATCCAGCATCTTACTAATGCCTGCAATAACCACCTTACAATATTCTTTTCTTTCTGCAGGCTTGCTCTCCGAATCTCCTATTGCCATATTAATAGAAAGGAGCAGGATGGAGCAGAGCTGCAACAATTCTTACATTGGTATGCTGGGACCATTTTATTTTTGATTCATGGGGCCCCCAGTCAGAACATTTGCTGCCTTGATGATAACTGGTGGAAGGAAGAGGCCATGCCAAAGGTCTCTTCTCCCTTTAACAAACTGCTCCACAGGGGTAGGGCTCTTCCTCAGTGGAAACCCATTAGCGTACAAACATAAGTTCTGATTGTCCAACAGGGAGAACACAGATCGCTAATAGGGACCATTCTTAGTGGCTATGAGGGGTAATCAACAACCTGGCCAAGTTTTTTAGTATCAAATTATTCCAGAGGGTACAAACAAGAACATGAAGTCTGCTTCTCTTCTCTTCCCCTCTCCTTCATTCTGTTGCAGGCATACAGCAAATATCTCGCTCCGTGCGATTTAATTGGCATTGCTGCGTCTGCCAAAAGTGATGAAAAATGAAAATCAAAAGCTCCCCTCTCCAGTCAGTCGGCTTGTCTAGCAGCAGACGGGTCAAGCCTGAAGAGCGGCTGCTGCAGACGCCAGGTCCCTGTCAGCAGGAGGGTGGTGTATTTCTGTGCGTGTCCCCGTCAGCACGTCCTGTGCCGAGCGGGACCGCTGTGGAGAGGCAGGGAATGCACAAACACATTCACTGCGGGAGGACACGACCAATATGCCACACTCTGTGAAGGGGGATAAAAGCCTCAGCAGGACGCCCTGGTGGAACAGAGGACTCATCCTGTGAAATGAAAACCTCAGGAGTCAGAGCAGGACTCCCTTTGATTTGAAAGGACTTTGCTTCTTGCGCTTCAGTCCCTTCCTTTTAAGGTACTGGGAGCAGAGCGTGCTACCCTGGGCATCCAGCAGCATGACAGCCACTACGGAGAAAACCCCTTTCACATGTAAGTCCTTTTAGTTTGGCCGTCTCGTGTCCAGGGCCACTCCATCACACACAGGCAGGCAGAGGAATGCTACAAACCTGCCTTTGTTTTTCCTGCAAAACCCAGTTGAAAACCCTTCGTGCCTGCTAAATACAGGATGCCACTTTTCATGGTAGGGATCAGCATGCCACACTACCACAGCACGAGCTGCCATCCATCAGCTGAGCTGCTGACAGTACCCGAATCAGTGTCCTCTGCCTGCCCCAGCTTGCAATAATGAGTGCAAAGGGACAAAAGCCTGCATGGGGCTGAGCTAATTGGGCTTTACCTCAGCCTGGGGCAGGGTAGGAACCAGCGTGCCTTGGGATCTGACAGCTCACGGGCCACGTATCTTGAGTTTGCTCATGCCAAGGTATCCCAAGAGCTCAGCCAGCTGGGGACAGAGGGAGGGTGCAGGCAACGCCAGACTGTTGTTAAAACCTGCCTCCTAGGTGGGTCCCTGAGAAAGCGTAGTGAAAAACAATGTGGTCTGCCCCTGGGGACCAAGTCTTCAGAACTCTCTCAGAGCGATTTCAACCATGTGGTGAGGGGAGACAAGGAGCAACAGACCCGTCTCATTCACGCAGCAGCAGTTTTACACAAAAGGACGTGGGAGAGGATGGGCCACGTCCAGAGGTGGTAGCAAGTGAGCAGGGTGAAAGTCTGGATGCAGATATGAACCAGGTGGATGCCTGAACATCTTCCACACTGCAACAGTGGAGCTACAAACGGAGGTCTGCGCTAGTGAGGCACAAAGCCTGTCCTGGTCTGATATCTCCATTGCGTTTGTCCATCTGAAGATTTCAGGAGGAAGTCATTCACATGGGGAGGGGTTCGATAATTATTTCAGAGCTTGCTCACTCTCCTCTCTTCCCCCCCTTCTCTCTCTCTCTTTCATCTCTCTGCCCCACTGGGTTAATACATGCTTCATGATTGAAATACATCCTTTCTGAAAATATTCCACTAAAATATTCATGAACAACTGTTTTCATTATTTGCTCAGCGCTAAATGAGTTCATGATAGCTATGCAGCCAGAGGTCTAAAGCAACCGTCTGCCATGGTGACCAGTGCTCCCCTACTGTCTCCTTCTGCTCCCTCTCTGTCTCTCTCTCACTTTTTCTAAGCTGTAAGCCCTTGGGGACAAGCTCATGCGTTTTTATTATCATTTCCAAGGTGTTAGCTTTGATTTATAGAGCACCTAGCACAATAGGGATCCTTGTCCTGGACAAGTGCTGGTGGAGTAAAAAAAGATACTGACGTTATCAAGAGCATCCTAGTGACACTAAGTTAATTGTCCACACTTTTCCCCTCCACAAGAAAACAGCACACAGCCAGGCTCTAACCCTTTTTGGAACAGGATACAAATGTTATTACAGGGTGCTCTCCGAACCTTTGTTCCCTTTCAATTCAGAGATGAGGTTCTCACAGTAGCAAGGATGCTGACCACAAAAACGCTCCGAGTATCAGGTAAGATATATTGCACTTTTGCTCACATTTCTCTCTCCCACTACAGAAAAGCTGTCTGCTGATGGAGGAAATATTTCTTTCTAGTATAATTATAGGTAGAGCTATTCCTGCTCAGTGGAGTTACCTTGTGGTTCCTCGTGCAAACAGCAGCACTATATGCAAAACATTCAGAGATGGGAAATCACTCTCACAGGGCACAGCTCCACCACTCCTGATGGGAGTGAGTGCTGCATGACTTTGTCCCTGACTCTCTCAGCAAATGTCTCTGTGGCATTTCAAACCTCCAGCTGAGTCGGATTTAAAACATGCTCTGTGGTGTCTGCATGCTGGAAGGTGAACAGCAGTTGAGAGAAGCATCCACTTGAAGGAACCCTTTCAGGGGATGAAAGGAAATATGTCCCACAGGCTGGTACTGCGCAGAAAGAGGGACTTCAAGTGTCCAGAGGTATCTGGGATGATGGGGAAGGACTGGAGTGCCAGGAAACGGGAGATTTTGAAGGCCTCCGGACATCTCTGGAAGGTGGTGTGGAACAGCCACAACTGTCTGCGATTTTGGCAGCCTTAGGTAGCAAGACAGATTGCTAGTGGTGTGCACACCATTAGAGATGCCTTGGTCTGTGTTGGATTCCAGAGCGGGCTGGATGTGGCCCCTACCTCTCTACCATGCTGCCTCCCCTCTTGGGCAGGACCACAGATCAAAATTTCCCTTCTGCAGTTCAAGTGTTAGGTAACACGGCAAAGAGCCCTGGGCAGGGGAAGGTGCATGTTGTGGAGATGGGTGACAGCAACCTGCAGAAAAAAATATTCTGTATAGCTGTGTCTTCAGTGCCTAACACAAGGGGGTCCTAAGCCCAGCAGTGAGATATCAGTGAGGTCAGGTCCCTACTGCTAGCAGATGACTTTCATGTGCCCATACTTGGCCCAGGTACACAAGGGTGATGAGAGGCCACCAGTTCATTGAATGGGAAATGAACAATCACGGTCAAGTAGGGGCTGCCCTGCTCCCCCCTGAGGAGGGAGATATGTGTCTGCGAATGTGGTTTCCCTGCACTGTGCAGGAGGAGCTGGGTAAAGGAGCACAGCATCGTGCTCTGGGGCACATCTTTGCAAGGAAGGGAACTTGGTCTCTCTCCCAGCGCTGTGTCCTGACTCAGACCCACCAAAACTCCTCACTCAAGTTCTGTGGTGCTTTTAACTCAGGCTAGCTGCTGGAGCTGCTGAACTATCCATGGAAGGCTGCTAACAACATGTCTATTGTTTCTTCTCCTGAGAAGGCCCGTGGGGCAATATATTCCCCTGGTAGGAAAGACACACCTGGAGGTTCTCCTTAGTGGAGCACAAAGGACTGGAGGAAGTGCTCTCCAGGCTCCTGGGAATGCAGACAGGAGACTCAGCCCCAGACAAAGCCAGGGATGTAGCGATGGGCATGAGCAATCAAGGTTCATACAATAATGTCTTCTGCTGGATGAAAAACTGGATGAGATATTGGGCGTGCAGGATCTTCATGGGGAATGAGAGAACACGTGCATGGTTTTGTGGATCAGCCAGGCAGCAAAGGTACATTGATAAGCTGTTCACTGGGTGATAAGTGATGAACAAGGCACCTTTAACCCCACATATGTACCAAAGCAGGGGAGCTGCTTTCTGGCACATCTAGGTGGGCACTTCTCTGGCCATCACCACTTTTGGGCTGGACAGTGTGTGAACTGTGAACCAGCTGAGGCAGAGGCAGTGACACAGCTCCACAGAAAGAAAAACATCAATACTGGAAATAGAAGAAGCTGTGTCACCAAGCTGGAATGAGTCCCCTTTCGAATGAGCCCTTCACTGGGGAGAAAGAGTGGTTTTATTATTTGCAAGCATGTGGCTTGGAGCAAAGCACCAGGTCACGACAGCAATCTCAAGCGTGTTTCAGTTGCCATTGCTGCTGTTGGAGCAATTAGGCTGAGTTACTTCAGTGCTCTTTAAAAATCATCTTGCTTTCTCTTTAACTTCATGTGAGAGAGAACTAAGGTTCTGGCCCTTGCCCACAGTAAGGAAAGTAACAAAAGGGATGTCTACAGCAATTTGAGGCTACCTTACTCTCTGCTTTCAGATTCCCAGTGCTTTTGGAAAGCCTTAAATTATTTCCAGAGGAAAAAAAATGGCTTTCTAAAACACTGGAGCGCTAGTGCAAGGGCCTGTCTTCCCAGACAGTTATTTGCTTTATTTCTTCCTCTCTCTTTGGTTCCTAAAGGTTTCCATTTTGCAGAAATGGCATTGGGAGGGTAAAGCAAAGGAGCTGTGCTTATTTGAGAGGAACAAGGCTGATTTACGTTCATCAGTGTATTGTCTCCCTGCCTTTCATGCAGCAGCATCTGGCACCCCTATGATATTCTGGCCCTGCACACAAGTTGGATGGAGGGGTGTGAATTTACATCACCAGTCTCACAGGCTTTGAGGGATGGTTGCTGTTTGATATTTGCCAGCAACAGAGCTTGTGAGGTCTACTGACTGGCTCCAGGTGGGGTCCTGAGCTCATGCCCTTTCCACAAGATGTCCTGTTCAATTCTGGCTTTTCTGGGGTCTGATCTGAAGCTAGGTGAAATGGATAGGACACTTCCCAGTGGCGTGAGAAACTTTGAAATGGTTCCTTAGAGAAGTCCTTCAAATCTGATTCCTTAGAGAAGCCCTTTAGATCTGAATTCCTTTGTAGGTTTTTGCCCATTTTTGGGCCAGCTCTTTTGATATCTCCCAGCTTCGGACTGGAAAATCACTGTCTAATCTGGCTGGGGTGGCAGAGAGGAGCTGGATGAGTATACGTAGGAAATGATAAACCTCTTGAAGCTGTCCATGTGTGACTTCTTACAGTCTAGGATTATATGTTGATGAGAATGCCTTTGGTCTTCAGCTCTAATGCTAATTTCTTCCTTCTTCAGTTCAGCTGCTCCTTTCTAACACTGGATTTCCTACTTCAGCAACTGCAAAGGCAGACTGACTAAGTCAATTACAGACAAGAGTAGCGCTCAATTTTCCCCTTTCTACTAAAGAAGTGCTTTCCTTTCATAGTAGCAAGGGCAATGTGAAGCTTATCCATTATTGAGCCTTGCTGGAAAGGTTATTCCAACAGGATATCAACCTCATCATGTCATAAGGATATTCTCCTAGGGATAGCATTTCTCATGCCCAGCTTCTTTCTTTACTTCCATTAACATTTTACTGTGATTTATTGTTGTATTTGCAATTTCCAAGTTTTCAATGCCTTGTCCAAAGAACAGAGATGTTTGGGGGAATATGGGGGGATGGGGAGGGGGGACGTGCCATGTTTGCATGAACACCTCCACCTACTGAGTCCCAGGGAGCACTTTTCCTGTGATGTACAGGCAGATGAGGTGGGACACGCACGTGGTATTGCCAAGGATGGGAAGCAAGGTGGAATGATGCCTACAGCAAAGCATAAAAGCTGAAATGCATCTCATGACACTATGTGCCACGAGGTCTTGTTAGCACTTAGAAAACAAATATATATTTAAAAGGGAATGTAAGAAAACAAATATATATTTACAAGGGAATGTAATAACTATAGAAAAATTGGACAGGGGCATTGCTGAAATTATTGAAATCCAAGCAAACGAGGGTATGAAGACATGTGTAAGTCCAAAAGAGGTAGGTGATAGTACTGATCTTTATGGGCCAGGGTCCCCCCCACTGGCATCCCTGTCCCTCTTGCACTAGGTACTCTGCAGAGCAGAGACATTCTCCCTCCTTGGAGCACTTCCTATCAAAAGCCATCAGTTTAATTTTGCTGCAGGAAAGCCAGGAAGGAGTTCATCCCTAAACTTCCAAGGGCAGAAGCCATTTCACATTTGGCATCCAGATCTGATGCAAAGCTTGGGTTCTTTGGGATGCAAATGTAGGAGACCACTAGCACACCAACATGGCCTAATGGCAGGTGAAAGGTGAACCAGGTTTAGTGAGACAGTTATAGAAGCTAATTTTCAAACAAAGTGCACTGAAATGTGCCACTCTTGACCTTGAACGAAACATCCATATTCACATTCTGCATCAGTGCAAGTCTATGTGTTTATAATGTCATTTAAGTTAAACAGGGAAAACTTCTCCTGTAAGAACACTGCTGCCATCCTAAAGCCGAGTGGCAAAACATCATTTTCCACGTGGGAGGATGGGGATGGACTTGCAAAAATCATCTACACAATAGTTTATTGAAACATACTGAACAGCCAAAATATGGCCACTAATATCTGGCAGTATTTAAATATATGTTGTGGTTTAACCCCAGCCAGCAGTTAAGCCAAATATTTGTAAAATCATGACTTGTTTATGTGTTTTATTAACTGCCTGCTACCACCATTCTGTGGCTGGCTGAAAGTTAAGACCATTTCTGCAGTTTTGACATACAGACTGATAACCACGTAGAAACACCAGTTTTAAAAGCAGCATTTTTTAAGAAGAGAGCTCACGATTCAAATTATGGTGAGTGGATGGAATTTCAGTAATTTATTTTATCTTTTTTTCCAGTTTTTACAAAATACATGCATTTGCATAGTTGTGGCTTTCAAGGGTAGAAGGCATTTTTAACCAGTGCTGGGCTTCAAGTGGTAGAATAACTGCACCTCATAGAGTATTGAATTCAGGCCAGCTACACACAAGAGCAATGTTAGGAACATCCCTGGGTCTGCATCTTAATTAAGGGTCTCAGTTTTAATACTCACTTGCATTACACTGAAATGAATAATGTATCTATGGAAAGAAGGAACAGTTTAGATCCCTCTAAAGGCAATGCCTGTCTTGAAGTGAGGGGATGAGTGACAGATATATCAGCAGTGTAAAACCGGTGTCACTGTAAATATTGGGCAATAGCTTTAATAATGCAGTTGGTTAACAATACATATTGGTTTCCTTCTTGAAAAGAATAGTTATTTATGTTGCAACTGCTGCTAAAATTTTTAATTATCCTAATTGCCTTATTAATTCCAGGCAAGCTCTCTTCTAGCTTGTAAAGAGCCAGAGCACAGTGTGTAATTTTCTTTACATGCTACAGGAGCACAGGTGAGCAATCAAGAATGCTCTTGGAAGGGTTTCCCCAGTGTCTAGGGATACAAAATCTGCCAGCTTTCAACACTTCTGCTATTAAAAATAATGCTAAATTACCTCAGTAATAACATTTATTTTGTATGCCAAGTGCCACAAGATTGCTGAGGAATATAAGGGAGGTGGCATTTTTGGAAGATGCATGCCCTCCTCCTCTCTCAGCAAGTCAGGCTTTTCATCAAGGCTGTGTGACAGCTACAAAGTCATGCTTCAGCAACACAGCCTACCCATGTGGAGCCAGCCTGAGCATCCAGGACATATGTCTGCAAACCAAAATCACGTGAAGGTCCTCCACGGAAATTCAGGGATGTACAGGCTAGAAATCAAGGCTGATATCCTGATGTGAGAAAGCAGAGTCTTTTTCTATTACCAGCAGTTCTAATTTTGAAATCAGATGGATGAGTTAATATGGCGGATGGGTGGTAGTTACTGCATTGGATCATGGGCTTGAACCCAAAGATGATTAAAACCTGTTGCCTTACAGGCACGTGAAGCTTTTTCTGCTGCATAGGGATACCTGTCTAGCTCTAAAGCAGAAAGGTGGGTGGCTGAAGAGCAGCCAGTTCATGACAATGTGGAAAATCTGCCAGACAGATCTCTTCATTGCCAGTTCCTGAGTGGATCTGGGTTTATCTGTCTTCATGTGCCAAACCTGGATATCATTCCTTGCAAGTAAAGAGTGGAAAGGAGAGGTTGGAAATCTTGCTGACAGACATCCCACTAACTTGTTGGTTGCTTGTGCTGTTTACTCCACTCTTCTGGGACAAACAGGGACTGGAGCTGAGTCTCTGGGAGGAGAAGAGCCACCAAGCAAGAGAAGTCAAGATGTTCCCTGAAGACCACGCCTGCATTTATACCAATCATTCAGGAGGTCAATGATACTTCCCCTTCACAAGCAGATGGTTAGGATAGCATTGATATTTTCATTTTACATGTAGCTGCTTATCTGGGAGTTGAACAGTGTCAAATGCAGAGAGGACAAAGGTGGGTAATTGCTTATGCCAGTCAAGATTGTAGCGAAGGAGAGAGAAAGTGAAAGAGAAGGAAGGAGAGAGAGAGATAAATCAGTTTATGAACTGATTGGGGAAGGACCTGTAATTGCAAGAGACTGAAAAAAAAAAAAAAGCCCCGCTGCAATTAAGGGCCCAGAACAAATAGCAGGAGAGTGCAAGCAGCTCTCTCTGGTGCTCCTTATCTTCTCTGGAATTTGATATTTATTGTCATTTGTATGCTATATCCAAAAATCTCCTACCAGCAAATTCAACAGAATGGAAAGGTTGTCATATCACACAGTAGACTGGCAAGAGTGCTTTGATCCAGAAAAGCAGTGAGCACTTGGTCAACTCTGACTTCCATCCTGCCCTACGGCAACCTTCTCAAACCCATGGGAATGCCAGCACTGAGTCTGTCTCACCAGCACCAGTGGCCAGTGGCAGGGGTGTTATCCTCCCCTTGCCTCCTTCACTGATGCATCTGAAGGCAGAGGAAGAAAAGCAGTCATATGTGCAACTGGATAAGAGCACACAGGCAAGCAGAGGGAGCATACAGTGGTGATGAACTGCTCTAAGAACTACCCATTGACCAGCAAGAGACTCAGGAACCAGCAAACAAGGGCAACAACAGCCAGAAACCAAATGGTCTGCACCTGTAATAGCTTTAGAAAGTCCTTGTTAATGTTCTGGCACTGGAACTTGACTGTTCACACTTTTAGATAGTTACAAAAAGTCCTTGGTATGGTTTTGGTTGTGCCAGATACCAGTGTCCCAGATGATGCCTCTGCATGGTGAAGGAGTTAGAGCAGAGCAGGACCACTCCCAATGTTCATCTTTGATGTGATGACCCTGACAGAAGGAAAGAGAGCAGAATGGGCATAGACCATTCCTGCCCACAGACTTCAGTGCCAGAGAACAGGCACATTCAATTTATTAACAAGGATATAGTCAGTGTGGTCTAATCCACTGGTTCCCACTTCACCGGATCATGGACTGCCACCGATCCTCAGAGTTTCTGGGAAAGTGCCTCAACAGTTTGGTCATCACTGGTCTCATGGGCAGAGTGATCTGGGATACCCAGGACATGGCCTGTGTGCCAGGTTCAACAACCACGTCACAGTTTTGAGCGTGGATAACCCCCTTCAGCTCTTCCCGTCCTTGACTCTTGAGACTGGGCCATGGGACATATCCAACCCTTGCTTGAATTAATTGCAAGGGGACATCTTGGGTGCATACGAACCTATATGCACTTGGACACATGAACATATATATATATATATAATCGGTTGTAAATAAAATCACTGTAAAGCAAATGCCAGCTTTGAAAAGAGTTCAAAACCCTTTGGATCAAGTTTTGAGTGAGGATCATTCTTGGTTTTAGGGAAGAAATTACAGCTTTCCTGCCATTGTCAGCTGATCTCTGTGCCGAGCGGGGGTGGCATTCGTGTTTTGCAAATGGGTCTGGGCTATTTGCATGGAGCTGCAGCTCTTCTCGCTGTTGTTAAGCTTCCTTTGAAACTTTCTGAAACAGTTTTTTTACACCCACCCACACAGAGAATGACACACTCCCAGGGCTGTTTGGGGAACTTGGCAACACACTTCTGCTGGGAAGCCACACAGGCAGCAGCAGCCGAATCTGAGACACCTCTCGGTGCCTGCACCAGCTCTCCCCCCACCTTCCCTTAGACAACTGCAAGGACACTAATGCGCCTTGTCAGGGGTCTTGCCTCAAAGAACAGGATCTGTCTGTTGTATCAGTCATAGAACCATAGAATCACAGAGTTCTTTGGGTTGGAAGGGACCTTTAGAGGTCATCTAGTCCAACCCCCCTGCAGTGAGCAGGGACATCAGCAACTAGATCAGGTTGCTCAGAGCCCCGTCCAACCTGACCTTGAATGTTTCCAGGGATGGGGCCTCCACTACCTCTCTGGGCAACCTGTTCCAGTGCTTCACCACCCTCATTGTAAAAAATTTCTTCCTTCTATCTAGCCTAAATCTACCCTCCTTTAGTTTAATCATCTTTAGTTTAGTCATCTTAGAGTGCACTGCATGGAGGGAGGGGAAAGCAAAATCTCAGATCACACAGCAGAACCAAGAACAGCCTTGCGTCCCTTATTCCCAGCCTCGAGCTGGGGTGGCCTGCTCTTGCTCTGGTTGGTGTTTGAGCATAAATGGGTGGAAATGGCAGCTCCTCAGAGCAAGGATACTTGGTGATGAGGCAGAGCTGCGGCCGGGACAGGATACAAATGTGGTAAAGCACCAGCCTAAACCGCACTGGAGTTTGTCCATGTCTTCGGTGCGCAACGCTACCTCTGCTTGCTGCAGAGGCACATGGAGAGCTTCTCAAGCTCCTTCCATGCACACAGAGGTTAGGGCAGGCTTCTGCAGGAGGGGAGGTGGAGGGCCAGTGTGTGTCAAGTCTTTCAAGGGGTCTTGCAAAGTGTGACTCAAAAAAACTAAGATCCCCTATGAGTTTAAGCAACATCAGCAGCCACATACAGGAGAGGTCCCTATCATGCTCCTTGCTAAGGGAAAGCAACAGAAGAGTCCTTGCGGGATAACACAAAACGTACAAGAGGTGTGGGGAAGGGTGAGGCAGGAGACTTCGCAGATGCACCAACCATGACAAACCTCGCTCTTTCCCCAGGCTCTCCCCCAGGCTCTCCTCTGGCATCCCCTCACCCAGTCTGCACAGCTGGTGGTGTGAGTGCCTGCCTCCTCAAAGCAGCAATCTCCCAGAGACCTCTGCCAGTGCTCCCCCAGTTTCCCCAGTGTTAAAACAGAGATGTGCCATCTGTGGGGCAGACCTGAGGTGGCCCAAGGACAGGACACCTCCAGGCAAGTTTGTTTCTGTGGTTCCATCTTACAAAACAAACCCCAAACGGTGTTCAGGCTGCTTTTTTGGTACCCGAGAACCCAAGTGAGCCTTGAATGTAGTGCTCTCATTTCATATGCATTGATGTGAATCCTTGGAAATCTCATCTCTAATGCTGCCAGGCTTGGAGGAGAGACCGCTCTTTGAGATACAAAAAAGCTGGAGATCACTGCTTACTCCATCTGCAGTACTGCTGTCCCTCAGCAAGTCTGAACCTGGAAAAACTAAGAGCTTTCACAACATGGAAGAACAGACACAAGTGAGGCAAGGCTCCCCATACCTGGTCTCCAGCAGTAGGAAACAAGTGATCCCCTGGGAAGTGTAAAAGAGCAGGGCAAGGACATCATGCCATTTCCCTGAACAGTCCTCTCGTCTTCAAGGAAGGTTGCCATGGAACAGGAGTGATTTAGAGATCTCAGATCTCTTTGTTCATTTCGTTCCTTTATTCATTTCTTTTTGCAGTGAAGATCTTAGCAGAAACATCAGCCTGGCTGATATAGTCACTGACAGATCTTAAATATTAATAAACATATCTGCCTTCCGTAATTTGCAGCAATGTTCCAGATAGGGGTGCTGCGAAAGCAGCTGTTTGCTTGCATGATCTAGTTGAAGAGGACGTGCATGTCAAAAGGGGGATGTGCAGAATGCAGGATTTGCACAAGAGGGTGATGAAAATAGCTGTGACTGCTGGCGGACCACACAGCAAAAGTGTTCCTGTTGTAAGTGGATAAGTTGCAATTGAAGGAAATAGCTGTCAGCTGGCATAGATATATAGCCCCAACAGCCCAGAAAAACAGACCCCCAAGGGGGAATTCGTCATAGCCCTTTCTTCACCAGTAAACTTGCAAGGCAGAAGCTTAGATTTACAGAAGCAAACAGCAGGGCCTGGCTGGGAATTTTCTTTCCATGTGTTTTATGTTTGTTTGCCTGTATATGGAATTTGACAGAACACGACTGCTCTCCGTGAAGATTTTCCTGGGGATGTATAAAAAAGTGTCGAGAAAAGGAAAATACTTCAGTTCCAATACTCTGCTGCAGTGCTGCTCCAAAGCAGCTGCAGTTTGCCTGGTGAATGTCTCCCTCCCAGTGTCTCCACTGGGACTGCCTCTCCACCGTGATGCACCATGGCCAGGAAGCCCCAGGATGCTCCTGCAGGGAGTCCTGTCAACACTCAAGAACATGAATAGAAAGCAGGATAGTAATTGTGCATGGGTACTTGTAGCCTTTTAGCTGCAGACTTGGTTTTTCTTTTGTTTTGCTTTGCCTAGTACATTCTCACCGAAGCGTTTTTTCCTGTTGTTGAATTCTTTTTTGCAGAGAGCTAAAAAAAGGAAAAAACTCTGCTTTTAGATGAGCTGTCAAACCCTTTTTGATGGCTGTAAATATATCAGCACAGCCTGCTGGTATGAATTGATAACTATTCTTAGTTATTCAGAATGGGTTTACTGAATATTAAGAAACCCACATGACAAACAGTTTTCCTCCTGCTGGAGGAAACTACCTTTTATATTCAGAGTACAGGGGGTTAACAGAATAAAGCACCAAATAAATAAATGTTACTCCAAAAATACACAGTCTTGAACTCAGCAATCCTGCAAAAGCAGTTAGCTCACTATCTAGGAAAGTCACCAAAATAGTACATTATATACAGTTGCCATATGACATCAGACCAAGCAAATATGAGCAAGTTACAAATGTGACAGAGCTCTCCTGTCAATTTGGTGAGATTACCTTCACCAGTCAAAGGACACAAAACCTGCAGGAAGAAGTGAGACATAGAGTACCATGCAAAGATGAACACTATACCCGAAAGCAGGGGAATCAAACAAAGTCTGACTGTGTAGATGGCACAAAGAGCAGCTCACAGATAGCAAGAATAATTCAGAAGGAACCAGCCCAGAGTCCTGATCTGGCCCATTACTCAGAAACAGAGTGTAGAACTTAAGTTGAAAACTAAACCCTGGAGTCTTCAATGCACTTTTTTATGGCAAATGGAGAACTGTCACCTGATAAGGCAGGGTCTCCAGATCTGCAAATTGATTTTTAATCATCAGACCCACCTCTTTCCCATCTCTTCATGAAAAGCATCGAAAGTTCAGAACTGGAATTTCATCCTAAAGCAAATTTTTGAAGTCTGGAAAGACCTCTCAGGATGGAATTTTTTTTTTTTGCTCCACTTGATGGAGAAACTATTGATGGGAGGAAATAGGCACCAGGTCTTTACTGCAAACTCTACCCTGGTCCTTGAAGAAATGAGCTACTTGTCAGTCCCATCCACCTGCCCCTGTTGTTTGAAAGAGTGCTGGCATTATGTTTTCTAACTAAGTTGAGTGGTAATCTACAGGATTCGCCCACTCCAAGATTTGTAAATAGGCTAGTTCAGAAAAGGCTGCAAACGCACCAGTTATCAAATAGGCAGTAAACTAATTCAAGACTGAGATAGATTGCTGCTGTGTGAAATTAAACATTATTATGCTTTTTTTTTTTGGCTGAAATTAGTTACAGAGCGCAGAGCAGAGGCATGTTAATAAATCAGTTCCAGGGTATATCAAACTGGCATCAGAGAGGATTTCAGCAAAACCAACAATAAGCTTGTAGAAATCTTAAGCTCTGCCTATAAAAGCTGCAAAGCCATTCCTGACTGTTCATCTAAACCATTCTCCATCCTCTGCCCAGGTAAAGTGATATTGCATTTTCCCCCTCTTTACCTCTAGAAAGCTTTTTCTAAAGCTGAACCCAGACCCACCTCACTGCAATCTAGGACTGAGGTTTTTTAGCCATCCTGCAGCAGATGTGGAGAAGAGTTTATTTCCCCCCTGTTTGCATCTGTCTTTCACATACTTGGAGAGTGTTCCTGCACTTCTCCCTGCTTACCTCTTCTCCAAACTTTTTCTCTGCTCTAATCTACAGCCGCAAGGAGTCTTAGCAGGCGTTCAGGAGCTGATAACACTGCCACACACTGAAAATGTAGGCAACAGCAAGAAGGAAGGGCTGGCACAGGCAGAGATAATAATATGTATTATGCTGAATTTTATGTCAGGACCAGAAGGCTCTTTATTACATGATTTTCTTCTTTACAGCTCCCAACAGAGCAGCAAATGCATATATTAGACTGTAAACCTCTACAATGCAATCTATGTAAATCACAAATATAAAGCCATGAAGTGTTCCCTCATGGTGATCCAACATCAGCATCATCAGCACTGTCAGAGCCAAGGGGGACCAATTATTGCCTTTGCTGGCATGTCTTCGCTAGCAGAGGTAACAGGAAAGACTTCTCCTTTGCTTGGGTTGCACCCCCCAGCTCAGCCTCGACAGCCACTGCCAGCTAATGGACCAGCAGCTCATTTTGTCACAGAGACACTGGCATAAAAGCTGACCCACAGGGGCTGTGTAAACAAAGCCCTGCAAAGCCATCCCAAAAAGTTCCTCTGTTGTCTCCTTCTGGAGGTACCTGGGAGCTGGAGGCTGGGCTAAGCCCTGGAGAGCAGAAATCCCTCCCTAATTCTCATAGTCAGTGGTTACTGCTTGGAAATTTCCTTGTGGTCAGGAGAAACGGAACAAGATTCAGTGAAAAGGATTTTCTGAGGATGGGATGCAGCCATTCCCAATGTAAGGAGACTTACTCGAGAAATTTTAGAATCATAGAATCATAGAATCATTTGGTTGGAAAAGACCTTTAAGATCATCGAGTCCAACTGTACCTGTCCACTACTAAACCGTGTCCCTAAGTGCCTTGTCCACCCTTCTTTTAAATACCTCCAGGGATGGTGACTCCACCACTTCCCTGGGCAGCCTGTTCCAATACTTGACAACCCTCTCCGTGAAGAAGTTTTTCCTAATATCTAATCTAAACCTCCCCTGGTGCAACTTGAGGCCATTGCCTCTTGTCCTATCACTTGCTACTTGGGAGAAGAGACTGACACCTTGGAGAGGTGAGAAGAGACTGACACGAAGATGAACAAAGGAATAAGACAAGTGTTACCCTGGACTTGAGGGAGAATCAAGCCATGACAAAATGTGTTTAGTGGTCTCAGAGGACTTGCCTTTCTTCCTAGCTGGGGTTTTGCACCAGAAATGAGTTCCCTTATCCTAACCTGTACACAAACTGCCCAGCACTGCTGTGTCAACACCACCATCGAGCAGCAGCTGGTGGAGTTTGCCAATGCACCATTGGCTTCCCCTCTGAGGTGGCAGGTCATCGTAACCCCATCTTGAGTTTTTGGGGGGACCCTAAACTGGCCTTCAGCCCATTTCTTGCCCATTTTCTCACCTGGGTCTTGAAAGGAGGTGTGAAGGAGGCAAAACAGCTACATATGCCATGCTTGCATGGTATGCTTGCAATCCAGGACTCAGGTGGCATTTTTCTGGCATTGGGGATGTTTGTGCCTCTTGCAGCACCTGCAGGGAAACTGCCCACAGACAGCTCTTCGTTTCACGCTTGCCTCTGAGGAAGCGGATTCACTTGCTGTGAAAGATGCTGTTTGAAGACGTTTCGCTAGAGGAAAACTGGCTTGTGAACCAGTCAGGGGCCCTGGCTGCTGAAATGATCAGTGGCACATAATTCCATGTTAAGAGGCATTTGCCTCCTGAGGGCCATGTTAATGGAGTCCGACTGGGTGTTGATTCGGTTATCCTTCGCTGCTAGGTATACAGATAGCATTTTCCACAGGCAGGCAGGCTGCATGTTAATGATCCTTCCTCCCAGGGGCTCCGAGGCAGCGAGCTCTCACAGAGATCCCTGCCACAGGCTGCTAATCAGAGAAGTCAGGGCATCCCCGTGGAGGAGGCTCAGTGGGAGGGCGGCTGTCCCAGTCACTCGTGCTGCAGAGGGAAGGCTCAGCCCATGTCCACATGCTGCTGAAGCAACAGCAAAAGTGATGCTGGGAATTGAGGAGTGAACTCGTCAAGTGTCCTGAGAGCAGAATTGATGCAGATCATCAGAGATGTATTAGGCTTTCGCGTGTTGTCCTGTGGATAACAATTTCCAGTGGGTTCTCGTGACGTTAGAGAACACATGTGGCCAGAAAACAAGCAAGTTGAAAAGGTAACCGTCCAAATGGACGTGCTGGCATTTGCTGATGCAAAGCTGTATTGCCAGCTCCTGCAAAAATGCTCTCAGGACAGTAGCCAGAGGACCTAGGCTGGCAGTCAGTAGTGACAGCAGAGATGTCAGAACAGCAGTAATGAATGAGTAAGGAGGAGAGGCAGAGGGTATGACTGGCTTGTGTGTGATTTCAGCTCCTGAGAGGCACTGGTGCAAGGCACCTGCTGAATAAATATACCACTCGCCTGTACTGCACTTAGGAGTCCCAGATGTGAGTTGGTATGCCACAACCCTGTAGCCCTGAAAGATAGTCCCTGCCCCACAGAAAGGCAGTGACTTGTCATGCGTCCCTCAGCCTTGTCTCGGGGGCATCAGGCTCCAGGTATGCCAGGTTCTGTACAAAGGTGTGGTAACAGACCCTTTCTCCTCCGCCAGATTTTGTTTCAAGTCCTGCCTCTCACACTCTGGATTTCCAGCAGATCGCCTTCTTTCTAGCAGCCGTATTTTTGACTGTTCAACCCGAGGCGTTTCCAGCCACAGATGCCCCCCATCAGGGATGCTCTAGGGCTTTACTGTTCCCAGTGAGTTCAACCAGTGGTTCATGAAAACCAGTAGCTCTGAAAAGTAATCCACTAAATGTAAAAGGACGTCACCAAAAGTGACACATGACAAAGCAGTTGTGGGAAGTGATGTAAGCAAGAAGAAATGGGGGGTTGTGGGTAGGGGTGGAAACAAGCTCTTTCCCTGTGGAAAGACTCTTTCAGCCCAGAAAGGCGAGATCTGTTTCAGCCTCATTTGATGCCACGTGGCATTGATTTCATTGACTTCACGGTCCCTGGTCTCAGACCCAGGGTGATATACACAAATGACTAAAGAATATCTTAGTACTCCCCATTCTTTAAGAGAACATTGTGTCTGTCTCTAACCTGGTTTTCTTGTTTACGATTCGAAATAACAACCCGGTGGTGGCAGACAGATGGGCAAGATGAACTTAAAGGTCTTTGCCATGCCTAATGTCTATGATTTTATGAGTCATTTCAGTCAGAAAAAGAGAAGATGAAATGTTTGAATAGAGCTAAAAAGACATGACATCATGGTTCTGTTTCCTTTCTTTGGAATTAGTAATAAACTGAATTATGCTCAGCCACTTATCATTAACAAAAAATCTTTAACTTGCTTTCTCCAAAATACGTTTCCCCTCTCTCCTAAATCAATTCACCAGAGAAAAGCAAGAGGCTTTCTCTTGTATACGCAAAGCAGAATAATTTGGTCTTTGAGCAAGTAATAGAATTCCAGGCATCACAAACAAATCAGCAATGTCTCGGCCATACGTACATCCAAACTGCAACTAAAATACTTAACTGAAGCCTTTAGCAGCACTTTTCTTTCTGGCTGCTTAGCTGAACATCCTGTCCTGCTGGGCTGGCTAAAAATGCCCTGGTGAGATCCTCTTGGCATGGCTGTTTATGCCTTTCAGAGTACTTGCTAGCTTATTTCATTTTAAGGTGAGAAGTCAGGATTTTCCTTGGTGGACTTTATGGCACAGTGAAACTCATGGTGACGCATAATTTCACATGAAGTGGTATTCACCCACAAAGGGGCCTGAGCTGGTTCAAGGACTCCACATCATTCACGAGCCTTTCAGGGACAGGGGCTCACTCCCCTCCCAGCACGTGCCTCTCCTTTCTCCACTGCCTTGGAGCACAGGAGCCCTTCCTCCCAGCACAGCCCGCTCCCTCCCGACACCTCCTAACCTCAGCCCTGCTCCAGGTTTTTGCTACAGAAAAGGAGGATCACCACCTGCCAAGAGTGACAGAAGGAGGAGCATTGCCCATCTTCTGCTTCTCACGCGCTCTGACGCTGGTTGAAGCACTGCCTGGTTAGAAGAAGGGGTTTGAGACAAAGACACAGCAGCAGACGATGACCAGCTATGAGCTGCAGTTTCATCTGTAAATGCTTGCTGTGACAGTATGGGGATATTGGAGTATAACTCATCTCCTCTGGAAAGCCTACCCCTTCACTTCTGACAGCTCAGTGACCCTTGAGACTTTACATGAGGAGAGAGGGAATGGAGCCTCCCAATGCAAGCGCAGGTTGCGTTAGTTGACTTGCCCCTTTTATAGTGACTAAAATGCTGGCAATGAGGAAAATACTTCCCAGCTCATGTCAAGGTTGCTGCTTTGATTTTTCTTCTCTGCTTGTCTCCCAAAACAGACTCCACGGTTCTGCTATGCACATGGTGCAGAGAACAAATAAAAAGTTACTATATATAACACAATATTTGCTTCTGTAGCTGCAGGGCTGTAAAACCAACCCCAGAGATGTCATACCTAAACATTACATCTTACCTGGGCTTCTTGTCTTCCCTACACTGCCAGAGCTTCCTAATCAAAATGGACAAAAATCCTTTCCCCACATATGGCCAGATTTTCCTTTTTCTCCTTGGAGAAGTCTCCCTTTGTGCAGCAAGATTTGCACCACTCACACCAACACCCTTCACACCCCTGAGGTGCTGACCCTCGTCCATTAGTTGTTGCACAGCCTGACCCCATCTCCTCCAGGTTTTCTACCACAAACTCTCCCACTCAGGCTAAAAAAGCAATTTGTTTTCAGGTGTTCACAAGCACAGGCTGAAAGTAAAAAGCAGACACCAGACACCAAACCCTGCAAGGCATCATCTTCTACCTCTGTGACCAAGTATGAGGATCTGCTAAAACGGCAATACAGCAAGCAGGTCTCCTGTTTAAAGGAGTAGATGGCCATTTGCTCCTGCTGCTGAATAACTCTCCTGAACTATCCATGGCCAAGTAGGTTTCAGGTCTCATGATATGTGTCATCTTGTGAAAGTCCAGACACTACACCTTATCTGTACCCCCTACACACAGGAATGCCTTTCCAAATCAGTGATCCATGTCTCCAGGAGACTCATGCTCCACATATCACTTCTCCAGTCTCTGCAAAGGTAGAAGGGTAGGTACCTGTGTCAGAGCTTGAGTGCAGCAATAGGCTCTACAGTCGGGCGCTGTGGGACTGCTCCCTGTGATGATGAGGACACTGCCCTGCCCTACTGTCACCCCTGGCTCCCTGTTCCCTTTCCCTTGTGGGATGGCCCTGATCTGGCTGCTCCTTGATGCCTCTGAGCAAGGGAGATCACCAAGAAACTATGTTCATGGGATGAACAGAAATTTGTGTGGAAAAAAAGTATTATATAGCCTACCAAAGTTTTACCCTCAGATTTACCTATGCTTGTGGCATCAATTTGAGGTTATTCTCAGTATTGACATAATTCCCTGCTCCATCTAAAATGGGAGCTCTGGGATCCCTAACCTGGATGCCTGAGAAACACTTGAACTAGACAACATTTCCATCTCTGTTCAGCAAAAGAAATACCAGCCAGGGCATCTAGTCGTCACCACTTGTAGTAGCACCACTGCCTCCAATATCCCAATTCTCTCCTGATTAATGATGCAGTCACACACTGCAAAAGCGGTTGTTCCCAGCAACCCGTGCAGCGGTACAGAGCCACGTCCCTGCAGGAGCAGGGAAAGCATGCATCCTCCTGACTGTTACAACAAATGTCCCCAGACTGGACACCTAATAGGATAAGCAGCTCACATATTTGCCAGGGTTTACAAATGGTGGCACTTCCACGTTTTACCCTCGATCCTCAACACAGCGATTGCCAGGAAGAATGATCTTACTTGCTTTGTTAACAGATGCAAGTACATATGGTGAAGACTCCAGGTTGGTGAGGTATAGGCTGGTAGATTAAAAGAGAAGCTGAACATACTGGAAGGGTGATTTAATGCCGACAATACTGTCACCAGCCTGTGCTCCTACTGGAGATAGCACAGAATGCACATTCTGCCAAAGAGATTTCACAGAGGTTGTGATTCTCCTTTGCACAGAGCTATGACAGCAATCTCTCAGCTTAATTAGCAATTGCCGAAATATGTCACACTTGGTAGGAGGTAAATTATTTTGGCCTTATCAAATCATTTTCAAACATGCCGTTTCCTTTGTGGTCACAAAAACATTACAGCCTCAAATCTGCAAGGGAGCTGTTACAGAGGGGGGAAAAAGTTTTTGTGATAATAGCAGGGCTCTGTAACAAAACAGTGAATGCAGGGAAACAGGAATCTCTGTTCCAGGTTTCACCGTGACATTGCTCACCGTGAGATAGATTATTCAGGTCTGGCTGACTTCCCAAAATGAGTGGAAGCAGCTATTTCTCCCAAATCACTTTATGGCAAACAGCAAGTCAACACAATCTTCACACCTATCCGATTTCAAAAGCAAAACAGAACCTCTCCAGCTCCAACTGGAGGTGCAAGTCTGATCTGCAACATTGAGAGAAGTTCAGATTCCTACCGCCTGACCCTTTTTTCGCTAAAGACATCCTGAATGTTTGGCCTGATGCCAAACCATGGCATCTTTAACATCTAAAGCTAGAAACCTCGGATATGACTCCGATGCCTGCATCGGCAAGCTTGGCCTGTACAGAGGAGATGGCTGTTTCTCTTCCTTCCCACTGGTCACCCCCTTGGCTTTTTTAAGAACTAGCTTGGACTTTTGGTTGTTGCACTCCCATGAAGGACCTGTTCGAATACCTTGATTGCCTTTGCTGTGCAGAAACCTTCCTGATCCCTACTGAACACCACACCACCAACTGACTCCTTCCTCCTTCTTTTCCAGGGGGCTTTCTCTGATGTGCCAGGCGACCGGAAAGAACAAAAATCTCTCGTCTTCAGTGGGTTTGCTTTTGACACTTTTTGCCCGTGAAGTGGCTAATGAACACAAGGTTGCTTTTTCAATGCTGATGAATAGCTCAGCAGCTTGAATCCCACTGGCTTTCAAGGTGATCTGTGTTCCTGCACTTCTCTGGGGTTTAAAGATAAGCAGGAAGGTCCCTGGCACCAAATGACAGGCGCTGGTCTCAGCACTGCAAGCTGCACACTTCCATCGACGCGCCCTGCCATGCCTGCTCCTCACAGGGCTCCTCAGCTCCATGGGGCTGGTCTGCTCATTTCCCCTGAGAAAAACCTATTCCTGTGTGCCACACATCATGAAAAGCAGATTTATTTCCCCTCTGACAAAGCCACACTCCAGTGTCCCCATTTCAGCTCTGTCAGCACTGTCATTTATACGGGTCTCACCCATCACCCCAGCAGGATGGCACAAGAGGAAAGTAAGTTCAACCTACAGATTGGCAGTGGTATAACTGCACCCAGCAGGACACTGTTTTCTCTTTCAAGCTAATTGTAGCAGAGCATGTCAGTATATTTGTGCTTCCTGCAGGACAGATTATTCCCTTCCACACATTCTCTTATATCTGGGAAGATTTTTTCTGGTATAAAGGACATGGATACTAAGCCTGCATTACAGCAGTGGGCTGCCTGAAGTATGCTGCTTTAATTAAAACAGTATAACTTCTGCATGTAATTAATCCCTAATGGGTTTTGAAGATTGGATCGTTCATTTATCCTGGGCCACAGTAATTGGGAAATTTCAATTCAAGGAGCGCTGGACCGAAGGGGCAGAGAGAGCAACACCAAAGTGTTCAGAGCCTGACTGCAAGGATAGCAACACAGGGAAAGTGAGGCTGTACCATGGCCAGAGCGTCTTAGCTGTGGTACCCTTCCAAAATCATCCTGTAGATGCCCCTCCTTTTGTCCTCTGCAAATGAAGAGGAAGCAAGACTCAGGCGCAGCCCCTTTTGAGACAAAGCTGTACCACAAGCCACATCCACACCAAATCTAGCAGAGGCACAGCCAGCCTTCAAACGTTCTTACTGCTGCTTTATGTACTGACAAATAAAAGAAACGCAACTGAAACCTGTGCCTTTATTAAATGCATTAGAGGTCAAATCACCGTATAAATTCAGGAGAGTACAGGTACTTCCAAGAGCGAGCGAGTGCTGTTATTGCAGTATTCCTACCACAGCTTGTTCCTGCTACCAGGAGGAGCAATGTCCCCTCTCAGCGTATTGGCAAAACTGCTTGATGAGGTAAGGAACCTCCAGTAATAATGAACATTGCAGAAATTCACTGGTTTTACTCAGCTCCCTTTTCTCGAATACTGGAAGTGGTCATCACTGGGTACCCAGTGGTTATGGATGCAAGGGATCCTAGATAAAGGCATCAATCACAGAGCGCTGCATCATCAGGAGATGCAGGAATGCTTTTATAACCTTTCCAAGACGAAGGCCTTTCTGCTCCTGAGACCCCAGTTCCCTCAATGAAGGGGAGCCACTGTTAAGCCCCATTTAGACATCGTATGTATGGAGCAAGGGCTGAGTTGGGTCTCATGTTCACACAGGAATACAAGGACCCTGAACTGAGACACTCATCCCATGCCACAATGAAAAGTTGCTCCTTGAGCTTACCTTGAATTTTGCTCAAATGTCACTTCATTCTTCTCTGTTTTCAACATTTCTGCTAAGTAACTTTAAGAAATGTACAGAGAACATAAACCTTCACTTGCAGTTCATGAGCAAAAAACAGGCAAATAATGTTACCAATTCCCCAGGCTGAATCCAACACCCTGAAATACTTTGAGATTCCTTGCTGTTAATAAGGAAATGAAGGGGAACTAATGCTGCTCATTCCTTTTCCAGCCAGAGTGCACACATGCGCTGGAAACCTCTATGACAATCTGTTTTCCAATCAGCAGAGTTAAAGTGTGTATTATGGTTTTGTTGTTATTATACAACACAGAAGTTATTAGAAATGGGGGAGGGAGTCATAAGGCATTACTTCTATGGCACAATTAGAATCAGAATATCTGAAGGCTTGAAACAAGGTTGACGGAGGCGGGGGGAATGCTAAAGTGCTGACAGAATAAAGTGAGATACAGAAGTGTAAGAGCCAATGCCCATGTGTTTTAAATATTCATTATCATTATGGGAATACTGAAAGCCCTGGGAAACAAGAAATTTGTGTTCACCACAGTTTAGGAATAGTCACTGAATTTCATGGGACAAGGTGGTCTACACCAGGCAGAAGGGAAAGCTTTCAAATATAAGAAAGACATCCTGAAGACACATCAGGAAAGGCCCAGATGATGCTCAGGATGAGTCCAATTTAAGCTGAGCCAAGCTGTCACAGCTGTGGTTCAAACTGAGACTAGGTGGATGCACTGAAACTTTAGCAAAAACAATCTGGGACTGTCTTTGGACCAATGCTGTGGCAAGGTCCCATAAGGTCACTGAAGTTATTGCTTTACAATAGCTTCTGTGTAAGTGCAAGCTCCTAATTAATTGCTTAATTAGTTGTAGTCTGTAGAAACCTGCTTCGAACAACGCCATCTGTGTGACAAGGTCAAGGAATGAGGACACATGCAGCACAATTACTGAGTGTGGTGTCTTGAATGAAATCCAGAAATCCCAGTCTGGGACAATTACTATTTAAATTAGTTCAAAGGCCCACATGTCTCTGGACACCAAATCCCATTTCCTGGGTTATCACACCTGGGGGGATTTGGAAGTTACTCTGTCTGCCATTATCAGCCCAAGGACCACCTTCAGCTTTTGTAGCATGACCTTGCCATAGTGAAGGGAAGTGCTGGGAGCAGCTACTAGGCTCTGAACCATGGGTAGGGAATTCTCCACCAACTTTTGGTCCCCATTGTGAAGAGAGGACATGATTCCTTCCAGAGGTCCCCCATCAGATGACTGAACAACAAAAAGTTGAAATCCCAGGCAGAGGTGGCTCCCTGAACAGACCTGGGAAGAAAAGATTTGGTCCTTGCTGCTCCCACCATCACATTTCTGCACCTCTTGCTAGTGACAGTAGCTCTAAGGAGAGGTTCCTCATGGTGATACACCTCACGATGCTGGGGTGGACGCTAACATCCATTGGCCATCTTTCAGACTGGGGCCTGGGAATTCTGGGTAA
This sequence comes from Balaeniceps rex, assembly GCA_013401315.1. NCBI lineage: Eukaryota > Metazoa > Chordata > Aves > Pelecaniformes > Balaenicipitidae > Balaeniceps > Balaeniceps rex. Next base: position 126,182 of record VYZW01025374.1, read on the forward strand.
CAGCTGGTTTGAACTGCATCCTTTCTCCTGGACTTCATGATGGCAAAGTACTCACTCCAAGGGAGGCAGGATGAGGAACGTGGTGGAGCAGGGATTGCCAATTCCATCTCTCCAGCTCAATGATGTGACCTCTCTTCTTTTATCCCTGGCCTCCCTCACCCTCTTGGAGGAAGCTGAGTCCCTCTGTGAGCATGCATGGACTTGCATTCACCCAAGCAACCACGAGTCTTTCACACTTCTTGGAAATAATACAAGAAATGCCAAGATGTGGAAATATCATTCATATCTCATTGCTCATTGTGCCCCATAATGAGTGTATTTTAATACTAAACTGGCACAGGGGAAGGGAGAAGAAAGATTTTCACAGTATGAAGAAGTTGGTGTTTTTTCCCCCCAAGCACATAAAATACTACATTAATTTTATTACCAACAGTACATTAAGATCATGTGTCTTGATAGGTGCATTTTAACGTCCTGCCTACCTCGGTGGATACAGCTGGAGGCAAAGCATCCAGCAAATGCTATTGTTTCGATTAGGAAACAGTGTTTGGGAACAATGCAATAATACTAGATAATTAACTAATCTTTCACTTCTTAGAGAAAGATTTCAACCATTTTAGGCACAAATGAAACACGGGCTGGAAACAGGGTACCACAGGGACTGGTAAGAGGTAAGGTGAAGACTGTTACAGAGCGAGGCCAGAGCTATTGCAGGAGGAGAGTACCTGTATATGTGTATCGCCCTGGCAGTCCAAATTTCTAGTGGCTGCCTCAGGGAAGCTCTTCCTGCTGGGCTCAATAGTTTGTCCAGAGTCATGGGAACAAAGTGCAATCTCTTCATCTACTTCAATGGGACAGGTTTATTTTTTGTTGGTCTCGTTGGCTTTCAAGCTTTTTGGCTGGCACAGAGCTTAACTTTACAGAGGGAACGTTCCCCTGGGCCCTGCCACTAGCAACAGAAATCAGTCTTTCACTATGCTGTCTTCCAGGGTCCCATGATATGACTTCTTTATACGTTTTAGTTTTCACATGAAGAAACCCTTGCACTCAGTGGGAAACTCTGTAGGCTCGCTGCTGGGACAGCCATAGCAACCACTTGCCCTGGAGAAAAACCTCAGTGCATAACCACCGGGGAGGCGCATGCTGCTCAGGCACAACAGCTGAAAACAGAAAGTCTTCTCCCTTCCTACATCAGCTATTGTACCAGTATATACAACAGCTGCATTCCTTTCCCAGGTTCTGCCTTGCAGTGCGTCCTGAGACTCATCTATTTTGGTGCAATGGATAATCCAGTATGTATTTTAGGCTGAAGAGCATAATCATTACTCGTGAAAATGCAGTGTCCAGTTTTAGATACAAACTGCACAGCTGCAGGTAGGTCCTAGTCCCTTCCTTTTCAGTTGGTTCTTCTAGTTCAACCCAAAATAAAGCTATAAAAACTTTATTTCTTTTCTGCTGCTGGGAAGTCAGTCAATTCAATGAGGAGTTACAATTGTCTGGCAGGCATCTTTGGGTGTCTAGATCACTAGACTCAAGTCTTCACTTTAGAGTGTTTTTCTGCAGCCCATTTGAAAGAGATATGTAGATTGTAACCAGAAGTGATCAACTCACTTTGCTGTGCATCCAAACAAAGTAGTAATTCAGTAGCCCTCACCAGAACAGCTGCTAAGAGATAGCAAGCTGTATATTCAAGATTAGAATATAGCCCTGGATCTCTGGTACATGATGTTGATCTCTGAGAAGAAGGAAAAAAATACCTGAGTATTCTGCAGACAGATAAAAGGCTAACCTTAAGTCTTTGCTGTTGAAAACATCCATTCGTTTACTGCTGCGTACATTAAACTTCAGATATGCGTGCCTCCTTTCATTTGTTTTTGTTTTGGAAAAGGGTGCTGTTGCAGCGCGAGACGAAAGACAGGTCTATTATATAAACAGCACCCGAAGAACTACTCTAGACACACACTCTGTTCTCCTCGCCACAGGAGAATTCAAGGGAGATCATTTACCATCTTGGATGTGAGGAGCTTCATCACGTCACCAGGCTTCTGAAGCAGCCACTGAAGCAGCATCCAAAGTTCTCTGGCTTTTCTGACAACTGAAGCAGACATTGGGATGGCCAGAAGGGGGGCACCATGCTCCATTCCCAGATCTGCAATGGGACTCTTCTCATGCCTCTTTCAGCAGGGCGACCTACTAAGGAGGTGCAAAGTCATGTGCCCTGTTTTTGCCCTTGGACTGGGAGCATGCTCCTTCTGTGTCCTCTCCTGGAACATAATCCGTCCTGGACACTCTTACCTTTGCAGATGTGAAAAATCAAGTATTTAGCTGGGACATGTGAGGATTACTAACAAAAGCCCCTCCATGTGCCTGCTAACAATTCTAACTCCATATCCCTGCTAACAAAATGCATTCTTGTTGTCTAAGCTAAAAAACACCAAAAAGCCACTGGCTAAGACTAAAAAGTTGTTTAGCCTTAGTGAGAATCGCCTAAATGTCAGGGGGCCTGAACCCCCGATCAATGCTGTGGAAGATCTACTACCTTACTCTTCAGATGCCTACACCAGAGAGGCCTCTGAAGGATTTTGTGAATACTACAAACACACCAAGCTCAGTGGCAGGCATGCAAGTAAGCTGTTGAAGGTGCATTATTCTCCACTGAAACAACCCTCGCTGTCTCATCAGCCTGTGAAATAATGAGCCAATAGATGAGCAACAAAAAGTAACAGCAGGAGAAAAAGAGGATGCCAGGAGGGAATAATGTTTTATACCTTTGGAGCATGACTATATTGATACGTCTCTGGGCTCTGGCTGGCTCAGCATAATGTGCAAGGCATAAATGTCTGGCACAGGACCATTCATGTACCAAGTTTGCCATTGTGCAGGATGTTCTTGCTAATGAAGAGACCCCACTTCTCCTCAAACATTTCAAGTTGGTCTCTCTTCTGTCCCAAAACTTCCTTGTAATTAAACACCTGCATAATGAATTAAACACTCCAGGGAATGTTATTTGTGAGCTACCTTTCCAAATATTTAAAATTAGCTTAAGGGCTAAAACAATCAGGCCATTCATTAATCTAATCCCTTTTTGTAGCTGTAGTTCGTGACTTGGAAATGTGACCACAAGATCAAAAGGACAAAGAGGAATGAAGAGGAAATTATATAAGACACTTATAAAGTTCCCTGGCCCAAGACCTCACCCACAGCACACTGAAATCAGCAGCTGCTGACACACAACGCACCCTAAATGGCCATTTTCTTGTGTGCACAAACATATCTCTTCTCAGGAGATGTCTACCCCGAAGGGAAATGTCAGCACAAGCAAAGTCTACCCACACTCAAACCACTGGCTGGGAGCCAGCTCCTGCCTGGAAAGCAGAGAATTAGAGGTTCTGGTAGTTAATAAACCCCACTTCAGAGCGGCTGTCATGGTCTGAGGCAGACCCTGGGGAATCAAAGGGCCATGAGACATCCTCTGCCACTCCACCCACGACTAGGCCTTCCCTCTCCTCTGAAAGGAGCAGAAGTTGCAAACCTTGGATGTACTGAACCATGTGACGAGCTTTTTGCAAAGCCAAGGGATGTCACCCAAATGTTCCTAATCAAGAGCCAGGGACATCCATTTCAGAGCTGCTCTTCCAAGAACGAGAGACCCAGCACCCTCACACAGCGACATATGTTCCTGGCTATCAGCAGGTAGTTTCTCTCTGTATCACAGTTGAGAACAGCAGCCATGTTATTTTGTGCTGGCACAGGCTGTGCTATTCAGTATTCACCACCATCCTCTGCCTGGCAAATCTGCCATCTGCCTGATGGGAGCAAGGGCAGGAGTGCGGACAGGCAGCCAGCAGTGACCTTCTGCAGACCAGCCCTTGGGAATATAGCCTTGGCCGTGCCCTGGCCGTGCACATGGTCTGCACGCCCCATGGGCTCTGCTTGCCTGGGATATTGTCCTCCGAGCATTTGCCTTTCACTCTGAGCCTGCACAGAGACACTCGGTGTCAAGAGAAAGCTCCAGCCCCACACAAAGCTGTCCTAGCTAGGACACAGATTATCATACCCATCTATTTAATGCCCATAGCTGCAACCACCTGCCTCATGAACATGCCCACGTATGAGCCACAGTGGCAGAGAAAGCCCCTTGCAGTATTCATGCAATCTTACATTTAATCCTTCTTAACACGGGAAATATCTTAACCTGCCTTTCTTCAAGCAAGACCTACCTGGAAGAGTAAGCTGGCCCTACCCAAACTATCACATCCCGTGCCACGCTCCTAAATTAACTCTGTTCATCACAGCCTCTCTCCCACTCTCAGTTTCCCCATCCAACACAGCATATTTCCTACTCCTTGATGCCCTCCATTCCTCCTCAGAAAGGCTGAGGGATCCTCAGTCTTGTACTGGGCAGACTGGGTGCCTGAGCCCAGGTACTGGATTGCACAGATGTGCATATATATGTGCATATATATATATATGTACAGATGTGCATATATATATACATGTGTGCATATTTATATAGATACATATATTCTCACTAGTGGATCTCCATCCTGCTCAGACAGAGAGAGGAGCAGGATGAGGCTGCAGGTGCTGTCTGCATTTGTTGAGTGCTCTGAGTGTCCTTCTGTGATCTGTGTGGCCAGCCATGTATATATGTAAATACATTGTGTACATGGTGTATATGTGTGCTCTGTGTGTGTGTGCCTGCCGGGAGTGCATCCTGCTGCTGGTTGGACCTGCGGGCATGGAGCGGCAGCAGCTTCGCCCCTGTTGGGCTGCTGGATCTGGCATGACATATTTTCCTCTAACAGACTCTACTTCTGTGTCTAATGAACATGCGTGGTCAGCAGTTTACTGGGCTTGTGTCTGTTGCTCATGGACCGACTCGTGCTGGTCAGCCCAGGGAGACCAGTGTGCACAGCACTGCTCCCTCCCCCAGGGGCAGACCCACCTCCAGGTTAGTATCAGTCGTGTCTACAGACCTGCCAAGGGCGCTACGCCTGTGTCACGGGCAGGCAGCCCCTGCCCCAACCCCGAGTGGACAAGGTAGACAAGGGGTGAACACCATCAGCTAAAAGTGATGAGCCTAAGCCATGCTCCTCAGACCTAGGCTCGAGTATAGATGCAAGTCAAAGCACAAAATATGTACGTCTGAAGAGCCATATGCAAGTACAAGGCAGCTGTCTTGTGGTAGCTAAAATTATGGTGTCATTCGATGATCTTGAAGTGCTTATCCTTGCAAGCACTGTGTTTTAACAGGAGGGTGCACATATGCACTCATACAGAGAGACAGTTTGCAAGCAGAGCTGTACGAGCAGTTTGCAAGCAATGTTCACCCCACATTTCCTCATACAAAACCTTCAATCTCTTGCCAAACTTCATGCCTGAAATCTAACATGCCAGTCCTCCACAGCTATTCCTGTGATACAGATGTGGCTGGAAGAACTCAGCTCTTTCTTAAGGTGACCACTGAGCAAAAGGCCCAGAGCATACAGCTCATCCCGGCAAGAAGCTAAGCCCCATGACATGAGGGTCTGAGAGCCATAGGCACCTAGAGGTGAAGACATGTAAGCATGGACTGCCCCAGCATCGGTCGGGCGACCTGACCCTCTGTGTGAGTCCCTGGCTTAGTCCCCTCCTTGGTAAGACAGAGTTGGCAAAGCCAGATCTTCCACACAGAAGTGAGCAGAGAGGGGGTGGTTTCCAGCAGCTGAAGAGTTGGCATGTCAAGAAATAATAAATATTAACTAAACAGAATCTATATCCATCAGCTATTGAGATTGAAACAGGCTCAGAGGAACCCATAAGTCATGGTGTCTGCCATCTACCTTGCAAATGGGACACAGCCTGGTGAGCGGTGGACCTCCCAGGGCCGGGGCTCTCATGCAAGGACAGTGGCCATACTGTCAGCCCTTGGCCACCTCAGCAAGACACTGGCACAGAGCTCTGCTGGGATGATTTCTGCCACAAAAGTCCTTAGCAGCTCCATGTGAGGAGGAACTCATTTTGACTTATTTTCATTCATTCCTGACACAAGAGGTTTTAATTGTCCAGAGGTTTTATTCATAACCTTTTACAGCTCAAAGACTACAAAACTTCATCAGAAGGCTGCCTGCATGTGTCTACACTCACGTGCACACATAGAGCCAGACGAAGAACACAGAGATTTGCTTTTTGAGTGATCATCACAGACAGCTCAAAGCCTTGCATGACCAACAGCAGTGACAGGGCTGGGTAGCCCCAGAACACACCCAGTACCCTACCTCCAAGCTGTGTGACCCCACGCAACAGCCCAGCTTAAACTCAGGGATTGTGTGATTTGGTATCCTGGTCCAAGACACCAAAGAAAGGACTTTTTCATGTTATATTTAAGGAGGTTAAAGCTCATCTTCTTTTGACAGTCAGCTCTTTTGTACAAGCGCTACTTAGTCCAAGAAAAGATGAAGTGCTGAAAAATCAACAACCTCTCTTGAAAATGCAAAAGCCCGCTGTCTGCTTTGCTAGCATTGCTTCAGCAATGCTGACCAGCATGTCCTGCAAGTATACAGCTTGGCCTGTTTCTGCACATAAAACAAGAAAAATACTCCAGGTTTTTGGTTTTGCCTGTGCCTTTTCATCTCAGGTACAAGGGGATGCAACATCACCAGTACAAACATATGCTCATGGCTGTGGATGTCAACTTCTTTATAATCTATTATATTCTGTTTTCTGATGGAGAAAAGAGGGGCAGAGGGAAAAAAAAAACCAAACTGGTTGGGCTGGTAGAGCATGGAAAGGTCTTACCAGCACCGCCAGCCAGTTTGGTGGAGTGTGGCACGTCACACCGCTGTGCTGTCTCATGGTTTTCCCTGTGGAGATGGGGACTATAAGCCACATTTCTAATGAATAAACAACAGATAACACCTGGCTGGTATTTCCCTGTCCTTTTCAGCAGTGGCTAGACGTCAAAATCTGATGCAGAAAAGCAAAGAAAGTGAAATACATTCTTGTGTGCTGAGCATCTAATCTCTGGTCTCTGATAAAGGTTAAGTTCATACTGTCTTCTCCCTTCCAGTGGGGACATAAACATTATTTCTTTCTTCTCTCCGGTGACCACTGAAACATGTCAAAATACAGCTTTTTCAAAGCCTCTATCTCTGAAAACTGGATAGAAAGTAACAAAATGGTTGAGAAGTTATCATGAAGAAAGTCAAGCTACTCCTTTGCCTGATCACGTATGCCTCATGTCCGTATGAAAACCAGAGAAAATCCTTTTACCCAGTGCGCAGTCTCTACTTTTCTTTCAAGACAATCTGAGCGATGATATTTGGAGCTGTGCTCACGCAAGCAGTCCATGGGCTGGGGAACTAATTACAGAGCCGTACATCCCTTGATCACCGTATGAGGGAGGTAATTATGGCGCGGAGTAAGCGCAGCAGCCGGGAAGCGATTGCTCTCCTGCGCTTGGATTGCAGTCTGCCGCCTGGCAGGTCTCACGTGCTGCCAGGGAGGAAAGCAGGTTTGGAGGCTACTTGAGCACCTAAGCAGCATACCGAGAAGCATCCAGTGGGATTCTTCAGGTGTATGTCTATGCCAGCCTGACACAGCTCCATGGAGGCTGGACGGAAGCTGGATAGAGGTGTTGTACATACTCTTGTTTCTGTCCAGCCCGGCTGATGTCTCTTGGATGCTTTGGTGGGGACTTACCAGCGGTGAAGGGCTCCACATGACCACCCACATCCCTCAAGAGAGCAGGTACAACGTGAAGCTCATTCACACCAGCACAGACTTAGGTCTCTGATAATGAGTTTCTTTTTACAGGAGGGAAAGAAATGTGTGCCAAGGCATTGCTCTCTTTCCTAAAAATAAATGCAGGAAGAAAAAGAGGATTCAGACAAAAAGACCTTCCAGGATTATCAACCCTCATCAAGCAGAAATCCTGACAGGCCCTGATAAATGGTCTGACAGGTTTAATGGTAAACTTGACAAGACAAAAAGATTTTTTTTTAACTTCTTTCTCTGACTTATGAAGCTTCAGACTTGCCTACAATCAACAAAGCTAAAAACTTCTGTAAAAATGAAAACTGAGGTACCTACATGACTCCAGAGTGTGGAGATTTATGAAAAAATAAACATAATGAGGTTTTTTTGATCAGACACTGTTTGTGGCAGAGAGTTTTATGGTGAAAGCCATACAACATCTACATTTTCCTCTGCAAAGGCTTCCCTGCAAACTGCGCAAAAGCCCCTCTGACTGGGCCCTTCAGACTCAGCTATAAGCTGTTAGGAAAGCAGCTAATCCAAAAAATGGCAAGCGTAAGAACTCAGAAGCCCCATTTGTAGAAAAGTGGAAAATTAGCCATTAAACACTGCCAACTGTTAAAAGTCAGAGCACTCAGAGACGTCACCCCTCCTGAGAGGCTACCCTAAAGCAGTGGCCTCTGGAGAGGTCACCCGAACAGCTCGTGTGTGCAAAGGCCCTGTAGCTTAGCTGTGACAGCTGAGGTGAGAGGGGGACATGGACACCACTTAGCGTGACGCCAGCATGACCAGGAGGACACCTTGTGCCTGTGAGGCAATGGGAGTCACATCCCCATCTCACAGTCCGAAGAAGCAAGCGTGATGGAAGACAGGATCCGTGGGAAGAAAATGGCGCAGTCCTGACAGCGATTTACTGGTAGCCAAGAGAGCGAGCAGGACTAGGCAGCCACAGCAGTGGGTGTTAAAGTCTCTTGTGGCAAGGAGAACACAGATCAAACCAGAAGCAAGTAAATGAGCAAGTATACAACATAGGCATGGCCTCAGGCTCTCTGTTTTACTGAGGGAGGATGAAAAGCAGTGACTCTCGGCATTGCCTGGGATAGGAAGATCACCAGGTGATGCCCTACTTGTGAAAATCGGATATCCCAATGGAAAGGAACTGCTTTTGCTTTCATAGAGTGCATTTCTGAATCCACTGCTCCTCCCTGCTGGCTCAGCTAAACCTGATGCACATCTTCGTTTCCATCATGCAGGCAGACCCTGCACAGCTGCATTGCTCGAGCAGATGGCCTCCAAGAAGCCCTAAGTCAGCAGCACATTGACAGGAGCCTTGGTGGAAAAACTAAGTCCCACACAGAGCAGAAATAATCCCTGCAAGGAAGCACATTGCTTTTATGGAGCACAGGGAAAAATAATCTTTCTATTTGTAAAGAGCATCTCCGAACCCTTACAACATTGATCCTTCTATAATTCTTTTGCACCGTGACATAGACATATACAGCATAAATGTACCGCCAGGTGCTGCAGGAATAAACTGAGAGCACCTGTCCCTTTGGACTGAGCTGCACTGCAAATATATCTTCTGCAAATCAGGCCTTCGTCTGTAAATGCATTGCACACCTAAAGGAGACCAGGTTTTAAAAAAAGTTCACCACAAGTGCTAAATTCTGGCACAAAGAATCCGTCCACCACCTCTGAAGTTCCTACATGTTACAATTTTTTCCCATACTGGGCCTTTCTAGTAGAACTACCCAGGAGACTTTTGAAAACATGAAATTTTCAAGAGCTCAAGCAACTGCAAAAAAATGTTTGAATGCAAGTGCCAAGTTTTGATCTTTAGTTATAGTCCTGACTTTTGATAAAGGACAGGGAATGTTAGACTACCCTTTTATATTAACAAGAGATCTCAAATGTTATTCAGGAGTTTAAGTTAAAAGACCTACATAAAGAGAAATCACATGCTAACAGGACATAATGTTTTACTAGCTCACATATAAAACATCATTCCGAATGGTTCATGCTCCAAAGTATGAGTCGATACCACTGTCGGTATCAGCTTATCTAGGTGCAGGATTTTGGTGGTTTACACCAGCTATTTTAGCCAGTTCTCAGCCACAGAAGGTTTTGGCCTTAATTTGAGCTTATTTTTTCCACTGGAAAATGCCAATTTGTTGGACGTGGGATTTTGCAGAAGTGCCAGTTTCAGTGAAGGCTGGTGGTTTCTCAGGGCCCTGATGGACCTGCTGGAGGGGAAGACGGGCAGCGAAGGCACCTGCCTGGGAACTTGGGGAGCGGACAGACTGACGTGCCTGTGCTGGACTGGGGCGAGCAGGGACTTGAACATCTTTCTGTGAGAGATTTGGGAAAGGAGTTCTCAGCTGATTCAGCTGTTGGAGAGAGCTAAGAGGAGAGATGGGAGGAAAGGAGCATGCAGGGGTGACGTTATTATTACCATTTCTTAGCGGGAAGAGAAGAAAAAATTTCAATTTCCAATGCAAAACCAAAAAGCAGAAGTCAAAATTCCTCAGAAACACAGTCCTTCCTCCAGCTGCATTTAGCCACAGCTTGCCTTGGTGAATCCAAGGGGTCAATTAACAAAGATTAATTTACTGTCTCTCAACCTAATAAAAGCAAAACAGCTGCCTGACCTTTCTTGCTGACAGCTCCTAGTTTTAGGCAGTCACATTCAGCAGTTCCCCATCGTTATGCTAAAGCAAACCAACACCCAAGTTTCCATTTCCCAGGGCCTAAATCCTTCAGCACAATATCATCATCTTTCTTTGCCTTCGTGTTAACTTTTCCACCTTCCCTATGCTCCTATCGAGGTAGTAGGGTCTTATGGATTCACGCTGGCCCCTGGGATCAGCTCACAGCTATTGTGGATGCCCTGTCCTTTGTACACGGGCTCTCAGCACATTTAGCTTCTCAGCCTTACTGCTTTTTAGTACTCAGTTATGTTGTTTATTTTGCATTTATTGGACTGTGCTGTGCTTTCACTGCTTAGATAAAACTAGCTAGCAATCCCCAGGCCTCCTGAAGGAATGCTATGGCAGGAAATTAATGAACGCACTGTTTTCCCCAGCACAGAGAAACACACTGCTAATAGTGGTAAACTCTCAACTCTTCCTTGGCTGCAGCATTGGTGAAAAATCCTGCCTGGTCCATGCATGTGAAGAGACGTGGCCATTGAAACTGCTGACGAATAGCTCCGCCTGAAGGACCAAATGGCAGGATACTACAGCATGTGCAGATCCCACCCGATGCTTTACTTTTTGCTGTCATCATCACCAGGCAAATCCCTTGACCCAAACCTGACAAATCAATAGCACTCAAACAAGGAAACTTGTTGTTTTCCCCTGGACAAACTTTAATTGTCTCAGAGGCTTCCAAGTTCAATGACGGACACTTCATTTAAAGCAAAAAATAGTACTGCATCTCTTTCTTTGATATTGACGACTAGGATTCTTCAGCTCTGAAGTGCGTGCTCTGGCTTGACAAATACCCAGCGCTGGTAGATGTTAAGAGCAGGCAGATTAGAAAGACAGGTGAGAGGGTGAATGATTTTGGTGGTGGAATACAGACTGTAGTTTGCAATAGGCATTGCTACCACCAGCAGATAGAAATATAAGCGAACGTTTCCTTGCAGTCACTGATGAGGCTTCCAGTGCGACTCCTTTTCTGCCATGTTACATTATCTGCCGTGCTGGGAAACTCAATAATTACTCTGCAGACACTTACGAAGACATACGTGTCGAAACAAATGATGGGGCATGAGATGATTGTTAGACACAGGCTGGAAACCAGCAAGCCTGTCTCATGAAGGAAACAAACCAGAACACTGTCACTTTGCTGGTAAAAAATATTTCCATATTAAAATTGGACAAGAAGAACAGACTGAGCCATTTTTCAGGGAGAAAGAAAATGGTTCCTGGAAAGCAAATTCACTTCTGCAGAACAGAAATTATTTTTCTGCTCCTGGAAGGATATTACCTGGTTTGCTTTTCCAGATGATCAGCTTGGGAACCAATAGATCAGTTTTCCCAATGGGAAATCCAAGTGATTGAGATAGCAAGTGTGTTTTCCACTCAGAAGTCTCATCCACAGAAAATCCCTAGCTGGACGTTGTATAAGCTGACGTGGAACCTGACCGTTGCCAACTAAAACCTAAAATATTTTGTAGACTCCTCCTTCAGTAAAATACCTCACAAGACAACCACCACTATCACAGAGACATATCAAGGTGGGGAACATACTACCCTGTTAACCACCTCCCACTACCCTGGAGAATGTCTTGCCCACATTTGGGTCTTGGTGAACTTTCCTTGCTGGTGTGGGGTGATGGCTACTCCGTGGATGCAAAACTCGGAATTAGCAGGAGATGTTTTAACATTACCTCATGAGACAAGTAAAAGGCAGCGATTCCCAATGGCCAGAAGCAGCAGAGCATGGAGAACACAGTGAGGCCAAGATGATCTCTTGGTGGCATCATCAGGAAATTGTCTTCGCTTTCGGTGTCACTTGAGTAATCGCTCTGGAATAGCAAGGGAGAGAGAAATGTAGAGGTGCTGGTTAATGATATCATTATTTCTCCTCTGTTGTGGGCCAAGGCTGTGATCATCTGCCCATAAAACTCTCCCCAGTCACACCAGGGCAATTCCTCAACATCAGGACAGGCCTCCAGCACTCATGGTAGAAGGCTTCTGGTGTCGCACCCTGGGGTCTCTACCATGCAGGGGTCTCTACCATGCAGGGGTCTCTAGACAGGGCCAGCTCTGTGGGCACTTGTACCCTATTCATCAGGGCCCATGTACCCATTCTGCTCTGCTGTGGCTCCACAGCCACAGGACCACAGGAGTTAGCCTCCCCTCCTGCAGTGCCCACACCAGCCGGTGGCATCCTTCAGAAGGACTTCAGGACTGGGATTGTGAAAGGCCCACTAGGGCACTAACCCTGAAGGGAGGCTGAGAGACCTGAACCCTTATGTCTGCACCAAAATCAAACAGGAGAAGTGGAAGCACAGCTCAGAGGCAGGGTTATCTCTGCAAGTTGCAGGTTGGGACTGCAGCTGCCCTGTCAGCACCAATGCCTGGGGAAGCCACCCCAGCCAGCGTCACAAAGTCAGCCTTCTTTTTCTCTCCTACTGCACGCACGGCACTGGCTAGCAGGTGTCCTCCTTACGAACACCAGGGGAATCTCCATTCCCCAACTATGTCACAGCTTCCATCACTACTGCATGAACTCGAAAGCAAGAAATATGAAATGACAAGAGATTTTGGAAATCACTGCAGGGAGCTGAAAAGGGCCCCTTTTCCATGTTCATCTTTCATGTATGAAAGAAAGCGACTCTCTAGCCAGACAAACCAGGGTGAATCTGGCTGGGTTGGCACTTCGGAAACATAATGTCACATATCTAATTCAGAAGGAATTGTAAGCATTGGGTGCTCTGCATCTCCCAACTCAAATGCCAGCCTTCTGGAAGGTCAGGTGGCCAGGAGAATGTCACACAGACATTACCTAATGGGGACAAGGTGACAAATGTGGTGCAAACCTACACGTAAGGAACCAAGGTAGCAAAAGCTGAAAGAGAAAAAAGCATGAGTTGCTCCAGCAGCAATGGGATGCTGCCAGATTTACAGTGTGTAGGCAGAAGCACCTGCCCAGGCATGTTTCTTAGATGTCCCATGGTCAAGCTGCAGCAACCCTGACCTAGCAAAAGTTTCTTTCACAGTGATTACTAGGACTGGCCCACAGGGACCTGACTGCCCTACTGCTGAGCGAGTACAATTCTCCAGCAGAGCAGGAGTGGAAGAGAGCCTGCTTGGCTGGTGGCTTCCTCCTTGCCTGCAGGGAGTCCACATGCAACAACAGGCACTGAGTCTGTGGTTATTCCAGGCTTTGGAGTTACAGCTTTGGGGCCAGAAGGGTTCTCAAAGCTTTTTAACTCACCCTGGGAGCACCTCCAGCCTGAGACGAGGTGGCCAAAAATCTTCTCAAAAAAACCTTTTGTAGTTGCATGTTCTTCACTGATTGTAGGAGAAGTGCTGTGCAAAAACTCACCGAAAGGAAGACAGCTGTGTCACGTTTAGAACTTACCCTTTTGGGCATGGGTTTTGTGTCCCTCTTAGAAACTTAGCAGCCTGTTCAGGAGTTTTTGGCCTTTGGGCCAAAACAACTGCTAAAGTGATACTGTTCTACCAGTGAGCTCTAAGTGAGAAACTCCTGAACAGGCTGCTAAGTGTGCAAGACAAGAAAATGAACCCATGCGCAAGAAGGTAAGTTTCTAAACATGCCACTAGTGAGCCACGACTCAGAAGAACCTAAGAAATGCTGGCAGCCTAATGATATTTGAAAGACTTGGCACTGGGCAAAGAGATTGCTTCCCAAGCTGACCCATTTGGGGAAACCACCAGGTTGACATGACCCATCGCGTGCTAACATGGAGAGTCTGCTTTGACAGATATTGCTGCCAAGCACCTGCCACAGACCAGAGGGGCCTGGGAGGGAGAGGTGGGGGGACCAGACAGGTCCCACGCGCTGAGATTGTGTGGTGCACACGAACACCAGCACGTAGAGCACCCCAGCCCATGTCGGGAGTCTTGATGCCTCAGCAGAAGTGACAAAGCTCCATTTGGCACAAACTCAATAAAATCCCACTTCTGAGGGAACACCTGCTGATGCTGGTGTAGAGTGTTTGAGCTTGGTGACTTCCCTTTCTGCTTTAATTTTCAGAACAGGCCACGTAAGTCATTTTTAATACCAATAATATTTCCTTTCAAGAGTAAGAGAAGAAAGGGGGAGGGAGGAAATCCATAACATTGCTGAAACAGTCTCTTGAAACAGTGCCCTTCCCTGAACTTCATGACAGGTAAGAAACAAAAACACTTTTGATTTCCTAGTTCTTGGCTGAGTAGTGTGCTGGCATTGTATCTGTGAAGACTACCTGTCTGATATTTCAAATTGCCTTTTCTTGCAGATGAAGATGAAATGGGGCAAAGATTCTCTAGATAACTTTGATCAAGTGCTGAACCAGAAAATTATCAGTTATGCTGTTTTCCAAAGGGACTAACCATTCTCAGGGTGGTGGTTTCACGACATCTCAGAGAGCTTCCATGCCAGCTGGAGAGGTGGCTGTTAGATTGCAAGAGGATAATTGCGGAAGTTTTCTTAGTTATGCTAACATAAAAATCCTTACTGGGGAAGATTAAGTCACTACAGGCTCATACTAATTGAACAGTACATTTATGCTGTGAATGCCATTTTGGTGGGCAAAGTCCCTGTAGTACACACTGGATCAGATGACCTGACTGTCTATCATGAAGAGTGACAGAATAATTCTGATCAGAAAGCCCTGACCATGTAGTCCAGATATGAACCAGAAAGGTAAAAAAAAAAAGAGTCATAAATCACAGAAAGAAATCCAACAGCAAAAGGTACTTCTTAACCCTTCCAGCTAAACACTCATTTCTCCAAGCAAACCTTCCTCCCTGATGTTGCCTCCCTTATAACATGATACCCAATCCTGAGCTTACTGAGAGATCCTCCCTATCCAGAAACCTTCCTGACATTGGGAAGCTTTTGACAATTTGGCTACCTAGCTGGCTGTCTTCACTTGTTCCTGGTTCTACAAGACCTGCACCCCTGACAGTGGATGAGCTGCATGTTAGGGGTGCTGAGAAGTCAGAATTACTTTCACCAATTACAGTCGCTTTGGGTTAGCAGACTAATCCTGCATAATCACAAATATTCTTGTCCACAGCACTGCTCCTTTCATGTTTAACAGTCTCTTTGTAAGTTTACATGGAACTTTTCACAATTACATCATAATGTCACTAATCTGACTGAAAGCTCAGTCATAAGCAATCAAAAGAGAACTTGTGCAATCATTAAAAAAAAAACCCTGTCAAAGAGCATCCCTTTCTTGGTTGAGATATTCTGTTCATTGGCAGAGCAAAGATCCCTAATAGTTACTCTCCTAACAACTCCCAGACACAATCGAGTTATCCTCTTTGAAAAAAGCTCTTCTATCCTGTCAGTCAGATAACATCACTGTCTTCATGATGCTAGAAAAATCTTAGGATGAAACAAGGCAAAACATATCCTGATGCAGCTGCAACCACCTAAGTGACAAGAGACAGGAGGATCACGTGGTGCCAAGGAACAGCATCATCAGCAGCATCTGACAGTCTCTTCAGGACATTGAGGGATTCACTCCTTTTCAGACATGACATCTGGTTCCAGCAGTTTCCACTGCAATTGCACAACCAATTCTAACCACAATGCGCAGAGACCATTTACAGAAGGCAGCACCTTTCCACTGCAAGTCAGGCTCTGTCTTGGAGACACATCTTTGTGCTTTAACGTGAAAGATGTAATCTCAGCAAAGTCCACGCTCCTCCCCCTTGTCAAGTGAGCTGCGCTCTCTGCAGCCCATGCGGGGTGCTGCTGTGAGAACAGATACCTGTGCAAATGGCCCTGTAGCAGAAATGACACATCTCTGAAATTTCTGAGCATACAGTGGGGATTCCCTGCTTCCAATGGATCCTTTGTCGCAAAAGCAGTTATTGCAATGACAACAACCCTGCTGCATGTCCCTCACCAACACACTTGGAGTTCAGCTGAGAAGACAGCACAGGATAAAGCGATCTCAGTCTCGGTTTATCCACAACCCTTTTTGTGGCTGTTATGAGGGAGAGGTGACCTCAGGAGTGCAGGTAAGGCTGGAGTTACCAGGAGATCAAGCCCCAGAAGACAACTCCCCGGAGCATGAATTCCTCCAGAAAGCACAGTGACCTGCCCAGATGAATGTTGATTACAGTGAACAACAAAGAAAGCGAGCAGCCCTTTCCCTTCCCTTCCCTTCCCTTCCCTTCCCTTCCCTNCCTTTCTTGCTCTGCCCTTTCTTGCCCTGCCCTGCCCTTTCTTGCCCTGCCCTTTCTTGCCCTGCCCTGCCCTGCCCTGCCCTGCCCACCCTTTCCTTTCCTGCCCTTTCCTGCCCTGCCCTGTGGGAAAAGGACCTGAAGACAATGTCCTGTTTCCCCAGAGGACTAGGTGACACCATCAGAGGGAAGGCTTTCACTGGGTGAACCAGCTGGGACACCCTGACACAAGCTTTTCGACTCTGTCTTATTTACACGTTTTTCAATGGTGCGCATCTCTGCAGCCCTGAAATGCATTAGGCACAAGTGATGCGGGCTGGATTTCTGCAGAAACTGTGGACTTCACAAAGGATGAAGAGGAGAAATGAACTTTGTTTGGAGGCGTCTACTTCCCAGACATGGAGTGCGTGGGATTTTGCAGCAGCTGAAATTTGGGTGCTAGACAATCCAACAGGAGACCTTGACCTCTGTATTCAAGGGGACTGCTTCTGACACTTCCCAAATGACCTGAGCAAGAACTCAGCCTTGAATGTAACCACAAAGGTGCCCACCCTGGAGACTGATGGGATGAAGCTGAAACATCGATGAATTTTAGTCTGTGAAATTCAACTAGCTGCTTCAGTTGATAGTAATGCTTCCTCTGCAAATGAGTGCAGAAGAGAGGGGAGGGAGAAGAGGATATTTAAGATGGGATACTAAACCATGTAGACACCCCATTCCTGAAAGGACCATGGCTTGGGAGCAGGAATCACCCGGCACAGAGCAAGGCTGTCTTTACACAGAGCTGAACGCAGTACGTGCACTTTGTGCTGTGTTTCATGAGGCAGCGACCCCGAGAAGGACCACTAGACCAGAGTGTTCAGTCAAGAGCAAGCTGAAAAAAAACCTCCTCTGTGATGCACCACAGGAGGAACGAATGTGACCCACAGAGCGGGAAGGAAAGCTACAGTACTACAGGCATGTACATAGTGGGTCCAGTTCTGGTACCACCATTTCACAAGTATGTTGGAGAAATCAGGAATCAGAAGGCAGGTACATGTGTCATGCCACAGAAAATCATCAGCACAGGAAGAAAGTAGAGAAGCCAACTTCACTTGTAAGATAAATTTAAGATGCAATTTCATCACAGTCTGTAAATGCCTGCACAAGTAGATAATTTCTGATCAGAGACAGCTCTTTCATTTGGCAGAAAAGCAGAAGAAACCCAGCGACTGAAAGCAGGACAGATGAAGAGCAGACACAAGGTGCAGATTTTTAACAGAGATGGCAATGAACACTTTTCTGCAGTTGTAACGGATTTTCTATTACATGAAGCCCTTTCTTAAATCGAGGCTAGCTATCCCTAAAAGCTATGTGCTTTACCTCAACTGAGACATTATGAGTGAATGGAGGCTCCGCAGACAGCCTGCCGTGGGCTGCCTGTGACACACCGGAGGCTGGACTTGACGGTCACATAGTCCCTTCCAGTATTAAAACGCAAGGCACACTGGAGAAGTCAGACAACAAGGTCTGCTGTGAACCACAGCTGCCAGCAACCTTTGATGGATATTCGGGAAACTGCCCTTTTGGTATTACTCCTTTTTTCCTTCAAAGCAACCAATTCAGCAACACGCACACACTGCGTACAAAACTAATTTCTGGTATGGCCCTGTGGGATCTGCTTCAAATCCAGACGGTCCAGTGGTCTGTTTTTGACAAAGACCAACCCATGATGCCACTATAAGATAACATGTGCTCTGTTTCCCTCCACCCAATGCCTGTTTCAGTAATGCAGTTAAACATGATGCCCTATTCTCACCAGCACTCTGCATCCCTTTGCCTTTCTGCAAGCAGCCTGAGTTCACCTAAATGCAGCAGGCATTGAAGGCAGCATGCTGGATGGTAGCTCTCCCACCAAGGGCTGTAGTTTGTCTCTGCTCTGCCTCAACATGCTTACTCATCACTGAGCAGCATCTGGCTGATGCTTACTTAAGAGGCGATGTCTCTAAAACCTGTTGCCGTCATGGAGTCTTTGTCCTGGTGATGTATTATTTATTTATTTTATTTTGCCTGTTTATTTATTTCTTTTTACCATTTTGAGTTTTGCAGCTGCTCCCCTTCAATTTTAAAGATATTTAAATGATCCATAATCCACTAACCCTGACCTGGTCCAGCTCCTCTTGTTTCCCCAACTCCCAGCCTAAATTGCCTTGTCAGTCGAGCAGCCAGCCTTGCAGAATGGGCTCACAGAGGTCGCTCCTTGCTTGGAAAGCTTTTCATACATAACCTTGCAAACCCAAAACGTATCAGGGGCAAAAAAACCCTGGATGCAGCTGTCCAAGCCCATTCTTCCTCCTGTCCCCCTGGATTTTGATCATCTCCCTTGTGATGTTTTCTAGACACCCACAGCCAGTCTGCCTATGGCTCATCAGTAACTTGCATTCAACACATTGCCACTGGAAGGGGATTACTGTAGACAGCAATAAGCTGATCCATACTAAAACGGGCCAGCTGCCACAGTCTCCTAAATCACACTGTTTCTCTGGGAGAGCAGTAATCACAGCCATAAAGTAAATATCCCTAATCTTTGTGTGAATGAAAGGGGCTCCCAACAACTCTTTGAATTCATGGGGAGGGCACATGTGTATCACGGCACACTCATGCCTTTGCAGATGGGCCAAGCATCCACCACAGAGAAGTGGGTCTCAGCAGCTTACGCTGTCAGCTGTTGAGAAGGGTGAAGCTGCAGTGAATGCAATGCACTTCATCCATGTTATTCTTCGTGGCATGGGGCATCACTTTAGAGTGCCCACTCAGGGAGAGGAAGACGTCCACAGCCTGCAGACACAGAGGTTCCTGTCAGGAGGAGCAGAGCAGGTGGTCCCTGCAGAGCAGATGGTCTCAACACTGCCTGTTGAGGAAGATTAGGGAGATACCCCCCTTTGCTGAGCCACTTTAGTAGAAGAGTGGCAGTACACTGCTCAAGCTGGGGCAGGTGGGGTGGCCCTTCACGATTGTCCTCTTTTTGCTGCAGAGCTGACACAGCTTCCTTTGTGGTGCAGTCCTCAAAGAAGTGTGCCACATCCCCACCTTCTGCAAATGACAGCATGCAGCTCACCCAGAGCTCCTGTCACTTACGAGCTGGAGCCCAGGGACCTCACTGCATAGCATCGGTCTGAAAACTCAGGGAAGTGATGATGAGAAAGGGAATCGCTCTGGGGCCTGGCTGCTATTAACAAGATTCATAGGAGGGCACTTGGAGACTGCTGAAGGTGACCTCCCAGCCATGCTCCCTTCACCTAGGGCTCGCTAGTAAAGGTTAATATCCCTTGGCAGGGCTCAGTATCTCCAGAGTCCAGTGTCTTCTCCTTTAAGGGAGAAAAATAAATCAAATGCAAATGAAGTGTAATCACTCTTGTAACCTGTTAATAATGTGCCTGTGAAGGAATCCAGGGACATAAAGTGTGTCCTATGGGGTCAGACCAATGGCCCATTAAGCCCCATGCTCTGCCTCTGACAGCAGCAGCAGGACATGACATAAACCTGGACACTTTGCAGTCCATCCCTTGTGCTCCATCAGCACCCACATCTGTTGTGTAAGAGGTATGAGAAAGAAAATCTTTGCCAATTCCTTTTAATATCTGTTTATCGATTCCTCATCCATGAATCTGTCCAATCCCTTTTGAACTTGCTGATTCACCATAACCTCTTGTGGCAGCAAGTCACCAAGTGTTCACTACCCCATGTGTGAACAACAGTTTTCTGTTATCTGTGTTAAGCAAATCTCTTACTAGCTCCCTTAAGTGTCCCCTGCTCCTAATACTGCAGGTTTAGTGAATGGTGGGTCTGCATTCACCTCATCCTTCACCTTCATGATCTTGTGCAACTGGCTCATACACCCCTTGGCCACCTTCTCTACAAAAGAGAGAGTCCCAACCTTTTTCACTGCTCCTTGTAAGGAGGCTGCTACTTCCACTTGCTCATTTTCTTAGTCCTTTTCTATCTCCACAATGTCCTTAAGAAGTGGGGACCACAATCGCCCACCCCACTTAAGAAAGTGGATTGCACCAGGCTTTAAAACAGTGGGAAAATGCTGCTGGCACTCTGTCTTGTTCTCAACACTGCTCTTTAAGACACCCAACATTTTGTTGACTTATTGGCTTGCCCTGCACACTGTTCTGTGGGACTTCACAGCACCGACAATGATTTCTCCACGGTCTCTTTCCTGAGTTGCAGCTCACAGTTACAAGCTCAGCCTTGAGTTCACATGGATTAGATTATTTTTCCATAAATGTACTAGTTTCCATTTATTTACATTGAAACACATCTGCCACCATTTTGCCAGTCAGTTTTGTGCAGTCCTTCCAGAGTTGTTCTCCACTGGCATGCCACCTGAGTACGAAAAGGAAACTAACACAATCCACAAACCTGGATGGGTCTAAGAGCCCAAATGCCTCCATATTTCCCTGTGACCTCATCCCATGCCCCTGTGTTCTTCTGAGCATGTGCCACGGGACAAAAGAAAACAAAATGACATTCCCAGATCCACAATATATCCTTAGGTGAGCTTGGGCAAGACATTTATTGCACCACACCATTTTCTTCAGTTCCCCGGGTGCAGAATGGAGAAAATACTGTTTTCCCACCTCACAAGAGCACTGTGATGACCAGTGAATTCATTAGTGAAAACAAGGTGCAAGACCCTGAAGGCAAATGGCCATAAAAGCTAGTACCTAAAGCATGCAAGACCTGCCTCGGACATCATCATACAGCCTCCCATGTCTGCACTAGACTGCTTCTTCACCCATGCTGCAGAGCTCTCTGGAAGGGGAACCCCACAATGCTCAGCTCCCCAGGGGTGTGTCCAAACATGCTTCCTGGATACCTACTCCCAGGGGAGGCTGCAGACACAGCAGCTCAGGTCTTATCAGCACAATGCAGGACCATCCAAGCCTGTGCAAGCTGGAAGCACTGAGAGAAAGCATGCACGTCGTGAGGCTCGACGTGCATAAACCCCTCCAGGGCCTTCTCTTCTTGTTTCGGAAGAGATGCAGCCAGGAGGTGCTTGGGAACATTTTGAAGAGGAGTTAGATGGAACAGGACATGGCTTAGGATCCACCTTCTGTCTCTACACTTTCATGCTCACGTCCAAGGGATGAGTTTCACAGCAGCATCCAGCAATTCGTAGGGGGGAAAAAAGAAGGAAGGTTTAGCTTGAAAGCACTGCATTTCCTTTCTTCTTTCACTCCCCAGAACATTTTATTTATTTCATTTTCAGGGACTGTTTCAGACGTTGCTGGGAAAAAGAAAAAGGGTTTTAAGAGAGAGCTCAGATGTATTCTTTTATGCGACATATGAATAATTCAATTTGCTGCCATCAATAGCTTGGGTTTCTCTAAATAAGCCATCTATCTAGGGGTTAGGAGGAAAACTAGCAGGACTGTAATGTGACAAATGATGTTTCTGGATAAAAGACAGCACTGCATTTACACATGAACTCTAACAGGAGGGTATTTCAGCTAGCAACTCCTGTAATATTTCACTGCCACCACATTTGACAAGTTGTCTGTCCATTAGTTGTGGCGTAAAGAACTCATAAGATATTTATAAGCGTTCCAGAGATACCTAAATAGGGAATCATTTGATTTCAGGGATGGGCACTGAAGAGAGAAGTTTAAAGCTTTGACTTAATGTGCAGCCTTCTGCTTTCATGCCTGGTAATTGCTGGAGCAAAGTGGGGCTGTATATGCTAATGAGAGCTGTTTCAGAAATGTTTTTCCCTCCAGACAATTACAATTTTCCTAGGCAGTCTGAATAACATTACACCAGGACCTGAGAAACACTGCTAGTAAAAAAAAAAAAAAGTTAAACATGGCCACATTGTTGCAGCGATGTGTAAGACCCCTGCTTAGGATGTCTCCTGCTCCTCTGCTACATCTCCCAGGTTCTTCAGAGTCTCCGGGCTTGGGGAGGGAAGAAGGTGCCTCCTTCTAGGCAACTTGTCAGAGACATTGCTGAGCTGGATAGACCCATCCTGAAGCAGATGACAGGTAACGGAGCAGCAACCCCTGCAGCCTGGCTGGGTCAGCTCTTCAAAACAAAGCCAAATCACTGTTAGTCAAAATAGCTATTTTCTTCCAGAAACTTTCTCTGTGGTGAAGTTTTCTGCAAGAGAACAACAACCTTTCTGGTTATCAAGAGCCCAACTCTCCTCAAAAACTAAACCCTGGCAGAAACACACCAACCAGCGGTAAAGCTATTTTCTGCATGTGTCCATGGACTCCTGCAAGTGTTGCATGGAGGGCGTCACTACAAAGGGATGAGTTACATTTTTCTGCATTTCTAAGAAACTAAATACCCAGTCCTGAAAACCCCTAGGCAGGTGCTCTGCAATAAGACAGGCAGTGCCAGAGAGATGTGGGGGAAGAGAAATGATTCACAACCCCAGGGTTGTTCTGTCTCCCAGAAGGCATTTTACTGAGATGCCCGAGCTGGGAATCCACTTGCCTTGCCCTGACACATGGAGAACAGGCAGCAGCCCTCAGTTTTCAAGAGACAGCAGCTCTTCTGCACAAAGCTCCCCTCTTTGATAATGTTTGCAAAAAGGGGCTCTTCTTCGAGTTTTCTCCCAGAAAGCAGGTATGTTACAACAAAAAACCCTTACAAGAACTGAGCCCTGATCTGCTTTTATACTATGCAGCGCCCATCCCTTGATGAGCTCTGGCATGACAGCCAATGTGGCAAGATACTCGGCAACGTGCTGTGCATCTTTGATGGCAGAATCAAATCCTTCAAGGCTCTCAGAGTGAGGAAGCAAAACCTGGCACCTCTGCTGTATCACCCTCTCTCATTGTTCTCCTTTTAACTTCTGCTCCCAGTTCTGATACTAACCCTTTCCACCCCGCTTCAGGTCTATTAGTAATTTTAAAAAGCATTTGCTTCTTGTCAGTAACTGGTGGAAAAAAAAGCTTTCTGGTGGGCCAGACTCGTGCTGTGTGATTCAGGTGCTGTTTTTCTCATTTGGACAGATAGGCAAATTTTTATGTAGTTAACTATCTGGCATGGTTCATTCCCCAACTCAGTGACTGCTGTGCTCAAATACTTTTCTTCCATTCCTGGAGTCTCAACACGTGAAGCTATGTCTCTAATGAACCTCTGTACTAGCCAAGCCCAGGAGGCCCTCATGCATCTGGCCACATAGATACAGCATCTGTCCACATGGGAACCAGAAGAGCACAACACAGCAGTCACCTTTTTGCTGGTCTTGTGCTGTCAAATGCATCTCTCCTCCCCATCTTTCTGCATGACTGGCTGCATCCACAGAATTTGGACCTTCCTGGGATGGAAGTTACTCCCCATGCTGAGACCCCTCATGCTGAGTGCAGCTGCTCAGCAGGTTGGTCATTTGGGTCTGGTTCATGGAGAAGTGTGAAAATCACAGCGCTGCACTGGGTTGGCCAAGTAGCACAAAGATGGAGACTGATACTGGGCTAGAAGCAGAGGTTTCTAGCAATTCTAGCAACGCACATGTTTCCAGTCAGGCAGCTCCTTCCTCAGACCTTGCCTCATTTTCTCCTCCCTGATGGAGGAGAAACCCCAATACGGAAGAGAGGAAGACGCATAGGTGTGTACTTTGTGAATGTCATCCTCTTCTGAGCACTTTGTATGTGTAGGTCAGGATGGCTGTCCATACACCTCTCTGTTTATTAGCACAGTAACATCCCGCAGGGTTAAGTGAGGCTGGGAATCTGTGGTGCCAGATGCAGTACACCCATTTAAGAAGGGACGCATATGACCTCAGGAGGCTAGAGAAGTAGGTCAGAAAGAAGGAGGAGCCAGGGAAAACGATGCACACACTGTCACATCATGGTACCAAAATTTGCGAAGACTCTCTCCTTTCTCCCCTTGAGATCTGGAGAGGGAAAGGATGAAGTCAGTTTCCCCAGACCTTGTTTTACAGGTGGTTTTCTAGAAACAAATATTGTCTACGAAAAGCTGATCAAGCTCCTACAGTACCACTTTGAAGAGACACCCAGATCGCGGGCCCTACATTGCAAAGGCACCTTAAAAATCCCACCAAGAAAAGGGAAAAGATTTTTGGTATAAAACATTTTTCACTTGTCCTGCTTATTTTCCCAGCCTTTTTTAGCCTGTTTTCCAACAGTTGGCTAAAGAAGGTCTTGCCGGATTTGGATTGACAAGACAGAGACCTTTTTTTTTGCTGCCTAAATGTCAGGATAGATGTGTCAATAACACCATTAGACAATTACATGCCTGCTGCAGTCACTTGCATCACTACTGCATGAGAGAAACTAGGGCAAAAAGGCAGCAACTAGGGATTTTGTTTTGATTAAGAAGACGAGACTTCCCACAGCCGATTTTGAAATGCTGTAGAAAGGTGTGATTTGAGCTAACACCCTCACATGCCTCAGAGAGAAACTTTTTGTCTCCCTGCGGAGGCATTGAATACTGCATTACTGGTGCACACTGGGAAAAACACCTCTCTCTTCCTACCTTATCAATAGAGAGAGAAAAGAGAATAAAAGAGACATCAGGCTCTTGTTGGGTTGCCCCTGTGCTGATCACAGGGTGAGACACTGGTATTACAGGAGGTGAAAATAGAAGTTTTCGGACTTGTTAGGTCTCGGTGGAGAAAACACCTGCAATAGAGAAACATGGGCAAATAGTATCTCGATCTCAACTTGGACATTCGAGTTGAAGCTATGGCTTTGCTCCAGACAGCCAAATGGTCTTTGGTAGGCTACGAGTCTGTGGCCAACACTGGAGAAAGTTTTGGGATCAGCAGCATTATGCACACCCTCCACTCCCACGCACGCTAGCAAACACAAATCTGTGCTGCACTTGGGCAGCCAGTTTCAGCCAAAACCAAAAAAGATTTTTTAAAGTAAAAAATGCATCATTTAAGAAAGAATGAAGTTGATTTCCATAGTCTGCCCCATCTGGAGAACAAAATGTATCTTACTTTACTGTGAGCAATCAATGAAGCACAGGAACCTAGAAGGAAACATTGCATTTGGGATCTAATGAAGTGTTTCACTCCCAACAGAAAAAAATATTTTATTTCAGAGACATGGGATTCATCGCAGCTTGAAACCCAAAGACTTCGGATTTTGTGTTCATTCAGAGACAGAAATGTTTCATGTTTGAGCCAGCATGCAAAACAATCTGCTTTATGCCCAGCTCAAGTCAGGAGAAAGTAAGAGATGATGTTGGCCTGCTGAGTAAGACAAGGTCCATGTACATGGACAGATGCTCCTGGCCCCGACCTTACACAGCATTTAACCACATGGGTTTTCTTCAGTTTCTGACCAGCCCGTTCAGATGCAGGAGGGAAATGTTGATCTCCATTAGGGCCAGTGGGAATTTTGCCATTAGTATCCACAAAGCTGGGACTTTACCCAACAAATAAAGATGAGCAATCGCTCACTGTCCTGGCCAGAGGAGAGAGTGATACAGCTGATCCCATGCAGACCAGCTTCCAAAGCAGCTGATCCCCTGCAGACCAGCTCTTGGAGGCTGTACGCTGAACCCCAAATATGCCCTCCTTCCCCCAGCCTTCCCCACATATCCCAAATGACATCTGACCTCTAGCTCCTGGAAATCCTCCTCTTCCTCCACATCATAGGAGAGGGTGTGAATCTTGATGTCATCCGCTGAGAGATCGATGAACTTGCTGTCTGGGTACTCCAGGCTGTCTTTGGTGGGAGAGCGATCCTCGATGAAGGTAGTTTCACAGCACTCCGAGCCAATGCTCTCGCCCCACGAGCGCAGCACATTCTCCGAGTAGAGGATGATGTTGGGCCGGTAGTGAGACTCCACTGTCTGCTGCAGCATGTTGGGGTCCAGGAGCTGCTGCACAGGGTCATTCCTGCCGTTCTCCAGGCAGCTTGGAGAGGAAAGGCTGCCCGCTCGGTGGCTCTGGTACTGGGGGGTCGGGTACACAGAGACCAGACCATCTCGGCTCTCTGCCACTAAGTTCCTTGTATTAATTAAACCATTCCTTTTCCCGGCTTCAGCGATCTTATTGTGCATTAGCACGCTGTTCTGCTCAACCAAGCCATCCATACTGGGAGGTGTCTGAGGGAGTGGGACGGGTGGTCTTTATTTTGTTGTACCTTACAGACAGGTCACACTGGGGCAATGGCTCCCATTTTCCTGATGAAGAAAGGAAACAGATACCAAGGTGAGCACAAAGGCAATGAACAACATATCAATGCACCCAAATCAGCTTGTCTTCGTTACCACCTCATGAGGAAATACAGCCCCACATATGCGCACACCCTGCCCAAGGACTCCAAATATATCCGCACTTGGAGAGGAAAAAAAAACCACCCCAAATCCATGGGGTGAACAGGAGTGGATGACAATGTTTGGTGACAGAGGACTTCCTGAGATGTCTTGGTAATGGTGGGCCCGGTCAGAGAAGGGCTATGAGGCCTCCTCCATCCTCCCACAGGTATGCCACTGTCATTCTGGAGACAATGTCCCTTTCCTCTAAACACTCTGATAAGAGAGATGAGGGAAAAGAAACAAAGATAAAAGATAAAAGAACCGTTTTCAGTTCTCGGAAATCTTCAATTGCAAAGGGTAGGCAGCTGGCGTGTTCAGTTGTCAGCCTCTGCAGCCACCCTTCACCCTTCGCAAGTGCTTTACTACCCTTTGAAAACCCAGCTGAAGGAAAAGAAGCAGGCAGTGCTCTTCAAATCGACTGAAAAAACACCACCTGAAGGCGAGATCAGATCTGACCCAGAGAAATTAAAACTCCTCTGGATGGGGTCTCAAATCCCCTGTGCTGCTCTGGGTGCCCTACTTCTTCCGATGCCTCCGAGGCTGCCCCAGGGTGACAGATTGAAGGGCTGTGATGGGGCTTGTCAGCGTGACCATCCCCATCCAGATTCACCTGGAAGAAATGGAGGCACAGTCGCTTGAGCCCCAGGAGCTGGTTGTCTCCTTTTGCACAGGAACAACAGCGGTCTTCTGTCTCACCAGACCACCAGCCTGCCTCTGTTTTGTGTGGGTTGCACTAAGGCATGAGAAATCAAAGGGACAGTTCAGAAGGCCGAAAGTACTTTTTTTCAAGCCCAAACACTTTCTCACCAGGACACCAGTTTTGCTCAGGTGCAGCCAAAGGAAAATGCTTTTTGAAATACGGATGGGTCCGCCACAGCAACAATGAGCTGAGGAGTTTGTTTCTGGGCCTGACCATAGAAACCACAGAAATGCTCCTGGCTTCAAAGAGCTTCATATTAGATCCTCTAAGGCCAAATTCTTAAAGTAGGTAGGATTACCTGTCCCCAGTGTGCTGCCTGGAGGAAAACAAAAATTACGCATACAAACACACATACATACGCATTATTTTTATTTGATGCTTTATCTCTATTTCCCTTTTATATCAGAGATCCTCTAACAGAGCAATGGCTAGCAAAAGCCTGATTTTATTTCCTCTGAATAACTCCAGACTTCAAACATCTGCTAGTCTCCCTTTTGGCTTGCAAGAGCTATTTAAACCATTGCTAAGAGCCGGTCTTCTGTTCTTACACTACAAATGAAGCAAGAAACTTGTTTAACATACAAGAGAGCTTACTAAGTATGCTGCAATGTTTGCATTCACAGCACTTGGTTTAACACATAGAAAACCCATTTTATTGTGTCGTGAAATACTTCAGTGCTTGTCGGAAGTGAATTGGCAGGAAAGCTACTCAAGTGAAAATACACCACGGTGGAATCCCATGGAATTTACGCTACACGGCTCTCAGCCCCAAACCTGCTCACAAAATTAAATCAATTTGCAAATTAAATTGGAAGCTTGGACTCAGTTTCACCAAAGGATTAGTCCCAAAGTCCTCAATCCCTTTGCAGCAGATAAGACTGAGAGCAGGTGCCCTGCCTTTCCAAGGAAAACTCATTTCCATATGCAACCATGCCTTTGCTAAATGAACAGAGGACCCTTTTCCCACTCCCAGCAGGGTAACATCAGCCTGTGTCAGCACAGATGTACTGGTGTGAGGTGGAGCTGCTTTTGGAGGAAGCAAGCGAAGTTCAGCAGGCAAGAGTAGGTGGGGAGGCCAACGTGTTGACATTTGCCTTAGGACTAGTGCTTGCAGAACAACAATCTTCCATCCGTCGCTCCCTACTGAGTGCTGGCAACTTGGAAGACCTCCTGTGGGCTGCTAAGCTGTCCAAATTTTGCTGTTTAGGAGGCTTCAGAGGCTGGGTGGGACCCAGTCACAACCTCAGTTGGGGAACACCCACTGCTTTACCCAGGTTGGGTGGGACCACTTGCTTATGAGATCATTCTGATGTGCCTCCAACAGCTTGCCCACAAACATTCCCCTTCTTCCTCCCGCCCTTCCCAAAGAAACAAAATAAAAGTATGTCACCACAGGCAGAAGCTGAGAAAAATTCAGCAATTGTAACTTGTCAGGAGACTTTGCTCCGTTCCCCCTGAGCTGGCTTGAAAAATGTGCAAGGCCCCCCGACATGTGACACCAACCATCAAATCCACTAAAGCCAGAGAGACTTCAACGAAAACTGTAAACCATCTCACAAGCATTCTTAGCCTTGCCGTTTGTCCAAGCAAACTGAAACGGTCAGCAGAAATATGCCACAGATGTAGCAGAAATCAGAAGAAGATGCACAAATCGAACAGGTCCCCTCCCAGAAAAATGGATGAAGAGGTCCATAGTTGGTGACTGCATCAATGGCTGCAGCAAAGCTTGGGTCAGGCCTCGCACCTCCATGCGGTCACATCATTCCAACAAATGGCTATTGTCTGGCTTGAGCAGCAGTCAGGAAAATGCCATTTTAAGGCAGCTTTATCACATGCCTTTGAGCTGTGCTGTCAGATTCCCTGCACGTTGTCTCTGCACTCGCCTATCACCCAGATAACACTTGCCTCTGGAAACGCAGGTCTCACTCCAGGCATTCCTCTGACATCTGTACCGTCTGCGTGGAAAATGCTCACATTGAACGGGTGCAAATGAGGCTCTACAGGCACGGTGACACCAGAGGTGGCTGGTATGCAGACCAGTACACGTTCCTCATGCAGCTTTAGGTGGTCATCTTGAAAGGGATGGATTATGAGGAAGGGTCTCTTTGGAGTGTCTCTTTGGACGCTCCAAAATCATGGGAAATGAAAACCATCCTTCAGTTCTCACACTCTTCAGCAACAAGAGGAGAAAAGTAAGCAGAGGCCACAGGGGAAAATGCTTTAGTATGCCTAAGTGACTTGAGACCCAGGAGCACTCCCGAACGTCACTGGGATGTCAGGAGGAGTCAGGAGTCAGGACTGCCCCACACCATCCCTTGCTCCTCAGTGTTCCTCAGCTTATGTGATGCAGGAGCCAAGTCCCTTTGGCTGATTAAAAGGCAGCCCAGGACTCAACATCATTTCAAAAGGTGATTTGGCTCCAAAGCGTTTGGAGTGCTGACAGGTAAGATTCTGCAAAAGACCTAAACCAGGACTGCTCATGACAGCTTTGGTACTCTATGGCTGGTATCTCTACCATTCCAAGGAACTGAGAACAACTACGTTACAGGCTCAAGCATCCTCCCTAATCACCCACACCAGCAAAGTGTTAGCACACTCCATAGACTCGTTTCAGCCTGTGCCTTCTCCCAGACAATACCTACGCTGCAGTAAATAAGTGCCATGCATGCTCTTGAGAAGCCCAAAGGGGAAATCCACCTTGTTTCGGCAGGTAAGAGAATTTAGCAGAATGGACAGAGTTGATGTTGGACCATTCAGCCTATGAGTGACAGGATGGATCCTGGCATGCCTCACTTACTAGATAGGAGGGCGCCTGCGGTGTTGCTCAGTCCTACCGTGGATCTAAGCATCTATCTGGCTGGTGCTTACCTGCCATGCATTTAAACCAGTCTTGTAAACCAATCTTGCAGATTCTGAGTGACACTTTCCCCTTGGGATGGGGGGAGGGGGAGAGGAAAACATCCAAAATGAGGCAAGGACAAGACAGGGAGCATCCTTCCCACACAGAGCTCCTCCAGTAATAGGGCTAATGCATTGCTCAAGACATCCTCTCCCGAGTCCCACATAGCAGTGCAGCTCACATGCCTCAGGGAAGGTCAGCAGAGAGAGACACGGATGGCAGCATGCAATCAAGGAAAATTGTTTAACCCTAGAGTCATTTCAATCTGTAGCTGGCTGGCTACCTTACCAGAGCCTGACCCAACTTTCTTGGCCCTGCAAGTGTATTGCTTAATGGTAAGGAGCTGGCAAGACTCTTATGCCTTTCCATTATAATATCTTAACAGGGGGAAAAAATAATAATAATAATAATAAGTGGCATTGATTTTTCTTTTCCGGGTGAAATTCCTGAGTGGCTGGCCATTAGCTTTAAATCAATAACACCTTGATTGCCAGTGCATTTTGATGCATAGCTGAAACAAGGTCAATTGCTGTCTAGGGAAACTGAGAAACAGTTGAGGTACCCAGAGATTCTTCATCAATAAAAAGGCAGGATTAAGAGTGTTGTCAGCCACAAATGAAATTTCACGTCCTCATGGATAAAAGAGAACCTCCCCTGGGCTCTTCTCTTCCCAACCACTGGCTGAAGGGAGTTAAATCAGATTTCCAAGGCCTTTGTAACCTGCTGCCACCTCAGCGTTGGTGGGAGAATTAGACTCAAAGGCTGGACTTCATTTCACCTACTGCAGATACCTGAGGATGTTTCTTGGGAGAGATTAATTGCAGTTATGCAAGGTGCATAGGACCGGTGGGCTCAGTCTCCCTTTGGAGTAACAATACACTTGTAAAATACAGGAGACCCTCTCAGCTTAATACTAACCTTCAGATGACTGAAGCAGGTGAAATGAGTCCCCCTGGTTCAGACGGAGGAGCAACGGAGAGTGGCACACGGCCATGAGTGATGCTTAGGGGCAAAAGGCAGCAAGTGCTTATGCAATGGCTCAGAGCCTGTATCCCGCCTGCAGGGACTCCTTGGAGGTGGATTCAGTGACCATCCTTTCAGTAAGGGCTTTTACTGACCTGACCCAGGCCAGGCTCACATGTCTCCGACTCACAGGCAGGTCCTAAAATTAAGATCGCCCCAGTTTCCAGGTCAAACTGGAGCCCAGAGGATCCCAGATGGCAATGTGACTGAGCAGATAACCTCTGATAGACCACCTGAGGCAACTAGAGGATGCGTTCTCTGCAGGGAGCCAACGCTCAAAGCGAAAAAGAGCCACTCTCATTACCTAGGACCGCAGTGAGGTTTCAGAATGATGCTGACAGGAAAATGAAACTCATCAGAGCCCTTTAAATAAGAGAGCTGTTCGGTCTGCTCCAAGATGCAGAGTTAATTTAACTGGTTTGATTCAGGTTTCATTTGTCTGCGCACAGTTTGAATTTCTCCCTACAAATCACTCACTGGTACTCAGGCTGACCAGAAATAATTCTGCATTTTCAGACTTGAGGCTAGAACCAAAGGGAAAACCAATTTCAAGCTATTGACAAATAGTAGATCAAACTTCAGTCTAATTTTTACCTTGGGGATTAGACATTTTTACCCAGGTCTCTGGTATTAATGGTGAAGTCATTAATTATTATAACCTTCATTCCTTCCAATTTCTTGCATTTCTTTTTTTCTCTCTCTTTCTTATTTTAATAAGAAGCTGCAGCCAGTGCCAAGATATTTAGCCTGCAATGCTGTGTTTTATTAAGCTATCACTTGTGTTACAGCAGAGCCCAGCAACGGTAGCTGCAATGAGAGCTACGCTCTGCTGGATGTTCTGCAGACTCCTGCTATGATGACAGTGGCTGACAAACTAATTAAGCAAAGGGTGTGACACAGAGAAATGCAAGCTGGAGAGAGGGCAAGGAGAGAACAGCAAAATGCTGCACTCTGAGCTCTCAGAGAAGGAGCAGAAGCCAGCTCTGCTACTGCCCACCATCCCGAAGCTCCTTCACTCTTCCGTGACCCGGCAGGATGCTGTTATCCTCCTGCCTCCATGGGGCTCTCCCCTTTGCACAGATCTAGCACAGCCTCAGGGTGTTTCAGCCTTCTGCAGACCCCTGCCACGTACCAAAAGTCCTGTGTGAACAAGCAATTTGGTTACTTCTGAAATACCAGGCTACAATTGAAAACCCTGGTTTTCAACCCTTTCCTCACAACAGATCAAAGACATTCATCCAGGCAGACCAGACATCACCACCCCAAAGGCCTGGTTTATTGGCATGAAAACTTGGAGATGAAGGCAAGCCATGGTGAGGCTGAAGGCAGAGTCCCCATCCGCTATCAAGGCTTATGGCTGTACCCGCTGCCATTCCCTGGAGATCTTGCGGAGCATCAGCCAGAAGAAAGGGCTCAAAGAGCTCATGTGCCTCTGCATGGGGGTCTTGGATGTAAGGGGAAATCTTTTCCCTATGAAGACAGTCGAGCATTGGAAAAGGTTTCCCAGGGACATTGTGCAGTCTCCATCCTTGGAGGTTTTCAAGACCCAACTGGATGAAGCTCTGAGCAACCTGGTGTGACCCCATAGTTGACCCTGCTTTGAGCATGAGATTGGACTAGAGACCTCCTGAGGTTCCTTCAACTTGAGTTACCCTATGATCCAAACCTCTCTGCTCCTAACAGATTCCCACCATGCTCCCAACAAGACATTCACTGCTCCCACATCCTTCTGCCAACCCCTCAGTGACTCTAAACCTAACACCAGCATGGCAAGAAGGGACAATAACCACCCTTTGCAGGGCTGTGCCACCAGCAGAAACTGATGCAGCCTCACAACTACCAGATTCAACAAAGTGCAGCTGGGTTTGATGCTGGTTTCCCCACTGTCAGCACACAGAAAGCAGAGGGGAGAAAGCTCTCTTGAAGAGCAGGCAAGCCAAATGGTGAGAGCTGCAGCCTGATAAAAAACACGTTGTGAGAGGTTTGGAGGCTGCGGGTTTCCTGGTGCAAGCTTTCAGGTATGAGGGGGGGTTTAATGCATAATGCAATAGGCTTCAACATGGTTTAAGGTATTTCAAACATCTAGAAATTGCAAGAACACACATGGACCTTTTGCTTGAGCGAATCACAGGCAATGTATGGATCTGGAGAGCTGATTACAAAGTGAAAAATTTAAGGAAAGGAAGGAAAAAACCTTTCCCACTTGTACGTTTCTTCTTTGATTTAGCTGGGCTCATTAAAATAGGTTTTGTTTTAAGGGAACGCTGCTATTTCAGCAGCTTAAATTCCTTTTGACCTATTAAGTAAACTACAGGGAGTTTCATAAGGCAATGCAACTAACTCACACTGGGAGAATTAGGAATGCATGCATTAATGATAGCTAAATGTTTAATTGCTAACGGTGGAAGCAAAAAGACCTGCATGTTATTTTAGTATTACCAAGATGCAGCAAATCCACTGTGAGACATGGGCCTGTCCTGCCCTGCCCTGAAAAGGAGGGACTCAGAGTACAGTGAAATGCCCAAGGTCACGTCAGACACAGTAGCAGAGCTGGAAATAAAATCCAGGTCTCTTGATTGCCTGTCCAGAGGTATATTTAAATGTGGAAACAATTACCATATGCATATTAGCTCTGCCTGAATAATTGATTGCTTGATTCAGTAGCTGAACCAAAGAACAGGGGGGGAGAAAGGAGGAATTACCTTGTGTTGACCTAAAACATAAAATGTTATCCCTGCGACAAACTATTTCCTTTTGAGCAGATGGAAGCATCTTGCCTGAGCCAAAATGAAATGTAATGTTTCATTTATTTATTTTTAATTGAATGAACTGGGTTTTAGTTCAGTTTGCCTCAAGTTGCCTCCAATAAAAAAATGGCACATTCAGGCTTTTCTAGCAATCATCCTTCCCAAATAATTCTGACAGCCTCAACTCTTTGTTGAGTTCAGTCCATATTCACAACTTTTTTCATTTGACGACAAAACTGCACTTTCCAGCTAATAAATAACTGACCTGAATAACAGCACCTGGCTGTAATGTAAATATCCCTGCCTGTTGTGGAAGGCACCAGCATAAAAACACCTTGCCATCTGCACAACTTATGGCAATTACTTTGCAAAGTGAAAGCAGACAAAAATCAGGCTCCGTGCCTTTTTAAGCGAGAAATTCATTTCACCAACGCACTCTTGTTCTCACCAACAAGGAGGGGCTGGTGGGGAATGTGAAGCTCAAGGGCAGCCTT
Organism: Balaeniceps rex; assembly: GCA_013401315.1. Lineage (NCBI taxonomy): Eukaryota > Metazoa > Chordata > Aves > Pelecaniformes > Balaenicipitidae > Balaeniceps > Balaeniceps rex. Next base: position 160,948 of record VYZW01025374.1, read on the forward strand.
GGCTGCAGTGACAGTGAAATGGTGGAGTTCAAGATCCTTAGGGCACCAAGGAGGGCACACAGCAAGCTCACTACCCTGGACTTCAGGAGAGCAGACTTTGGCCCCTTCAGGGATCTGCTTGGTAGACTACCATGGGATAAAGCCCTGGAGGGAAGAGGGGCCCAGGAAAGCTGGTTAATATTCAAGGATCACCTCCTCCAAGCTCAGGAGTGATGCATCCCAACAAAGAAGAAGTCAGGCAAAAATGCCAGGAGGCCTGCATGGATGAACAAGGAGCTCCTAGACAACCCCAGTCTTCACCGGCAAGTGCCCAAGCCACACCACCCAAGTCACAGAAGGCAAAGGCAGGGACTGGGAGAATGAAGAACAGCCCACTGTAGGAGAAGGTCAGGTTCAAGACCATCTAAGGAACCTGAAGGCACACAAATCCATGGAACCTGATGAGATGCATCCGCGGGTCCTGGGGGAACTGGCAGATGAAGTTGCAAAGCCATTATCCATCTTATTTGAGAAGTCATGGCAGTCCAGTGAAGTTCCCACTGACTAGAAAAGGGGAAACATAACCCCCATTTTTAAAAAGGGAACAAAGGAAGACCCGGGGAGCTACAGGCCAGTCAGTCTCACCTCTGTGCCCGGCAAGATCATGGAGCAGATCCTCCTGGAAACTATGCTAAGGCACGTGGAAAATAAGGAGGTGATTGGTGACAGCCAACATGGCTTCACTAAGGGGAAATCATGCCTGACAAATTTGGTGGCCTTCCATGACGGGGTCGCAGCGTTGGTGGATAAGGGAAGAACAACTGACACCATCTACCTGGACTTGTGCAAAGCATTTGAGACCGCCCTGCAAGACATCCTTGTCTCTAAATTGGAGAGCCATGGATCTGATGGATGGACCACTCATTAGATAAGGAATTGGCTGGGTGGTCACACTCAAAGAGTTGCGGTCAACGGCTCGATGTCCAAGTGGAGACCAGTGACGAGTGGCATTCCACAGGGGTCAGTCAGTATTGGGACCGGCGCTGTTTAACATCTTTGTCGGCAACATGGATAGTGGGATTGAGTGCACCCTCACCAAGTTTGCCGACGACACCAAGCTGTGTGGTGCGGTCAACACACTGGAGAGAAGGGATGCCATCCAGAAGGACCTTGACAGGCTTGAGAGGTGGGCCTGTGAAAACCTCTTGAAGTTCAACAAGGCTAGGTGCAAGATCCTGCTTATGGGTCGGGGCAACCCCAAGCACAAATACAGGCTGGGTGGAGAACGGATTGAGAGCAGCCCTGAGGAGAAGGACTTGGGGGTGTTGTTTGATGAGAAGCTCAACATAATCCAGCAATGCGTGCCAGCAGCCCAGAAAGCCAACCATATCCTGGGCTGCATCAAAAGAAGCATGACCAGCAGGTCAAGGGAGGTTATTCTTCCACTCTGCTCCACTCTTGTGAGACCCCACCTGGAGTACTGTGTTCAGCTCTGGGGCCCCCAACATAAGAAGGACATGGACCTGTTGGAGCGAGGCCACAGGAGGGCCACGAAGATGATCAGGGGACTGGAGCACCTCTCCTATGAAGACAGGCTGAGAGAGTTGGGGTTGTTCAGCCTGGAGAAGAGAAGGCTCTGGGGAGACCTTANAGACCGTATTGCAGCCTTCCAGTACCTGAAGAGGACCTACAAGAAAGCTGGAGAGGGACTTTTTACAAGGGCATGTAGTGACAGGACAAGGGGTAATGGCTTTGAACTGAGAGAGGGTAGATTTATATTAGATATAAGGAGGAAATTCTTTACTGTGATGGTGGTGAGGCACTGGAACAGGTTGCCCAGAGAAGTTGTGGATGCCCCACCCCTGGAAGTGTTCAAGGCCAGGTTGGATGGGGCTTTGAGTAACCTGGTCTAGTGGGAGGTATCCCTGCCTAGGGCAGGGGGGTTGGAACTAGATGATCTTTAAGGTCCCTTCCAACCCAAACCATTCTATGATTCTATGAATTGAGGAAAGCTTGGTGTCAGAAAGCTATTACCAGCTACCTAACTGCACCTGGGCACAAGAATGCTATGAATTGGTCTTGACCAAGTGGCCGGTGAGCTTAGTGCGAACCTATAAAACACCTGGATCCTGTCCTAACTCCACATGCCCACGTGAGCAAAGCCTTCTGTGCACGTTCCCGACACATACTTCTCTCATTCCTTCTCCTTCTCTCTTGGCCGCAAATATGTACCCTCCACTCTGAGCCTGGCTATCCAGTAGCACGCACAGCAAAGGATGCCTTCACACCAGCTTGTATCACCGGGTCCTTTGCAGCACTGCAATACCGCAGAACGGGACCATTTGACAACCCCAAATGTATCCAGCCTCATCATACTCCTCTGAGCCCCCCGCCCCCATTTCAAGCTGAGGAGATTGAGTCATGAGGAGTGATCTTGCTTTAAAAGACATATCTCTCCCAACAGAAGCCTAAGCTGACATTTCTTCTCCCTCCATCCATCCCAAAAAGCTGTTCTGTAAAACTCTCTGATTATGTCCAGTGCAATAAAACTAATCTTCATGACATAATAAATAGAGAGACATATAATGAAATAGCTCAGGTCACTACCTTCAAGCAGTGTGGTCAGGCTGAAAGATCTGTTTGCCAACTCGAAGAGCAGAAAATCGTGCTGCCTGTCACTTTCGAAGCAAGTGAATACAGCTGTTCTCTGGGGTGTATAATTGCATCCTTAATTGTTCAGAGTGCCCTCACTGAGAAAAAGTTCTTCCAAAGTGAGTCCCACAACTCTCCTGCATGGCGTGGAGAGTGCTCCTAGCCTCTGCCCAAGAGCTGCTCCAGCTTCTGGGGAAAACTTGACTGAGACGCACACTTATCATGACAAGTTTGGGGCCAGAACTATTGCTCTTGTGGATTTAACCATGACCCATGTTTTGCAGAGTGAGAACTTATGCACAGCTGAACTGCTTGTTTCGTTGCGTGTTTACTTGATAAACAAGCCGCTTTCTCAGGTGAAAAGATGCCATGCCTCGGTCTTCTTGGTCCCTATGCCACAGAGTCTGGAGAGTTTCTGAGAGTCAATCTAGATTTAAAGGTCTGGGAAGGACTAAGTTACCACCAAAACCCTCTGCCTAATTTTAGTGATGCCTTGTGTTGCAACAGAATTAAAATTCTCCAGCTTAGAAGAAGCCACCTGATGCTCTGCGCTGTAGAAACCTGCAGCAAGGCAAAGTCCCTGCCACACACGACAGGGCATCTAAATGAACCCCGAGAGGCTCACCCACGAATATCAATATCACAGCATCACCTGGCCCTCTTGGTCTGCCTGCAGGCTGACTCCAGTGCCTCCCTTTGCCCTAAAATCCCTAAAATTAACTGTGTTTGTAACCAGGCTGGCCCACAGACAGAAACATCCAGATGTGGCTCCAGGACTGGCCCTACTAACCCACTCAAGTCTCACTCCTGATGGGCAGCCAAGCCCCCATAGAGCCCGTTTCTTGCGTACACCCTGCTCATCTGGCTCTACTTGCATTTCCACATTGCATGCAGAAAGCCAAGCAGGACAAGACACCTGCCTCACATTTGTTCTGCGTGTAACACACCAACGCTATGCTCTAGGCTGGGATTTGAGATATTCCTGAAGCAGGAATGATAAATAAAGAAAGGACAGAAGAGGAAGACAGCCTGGTGGTGCGGACTTGGTGCAAAATGAAGGTTTCCGTACCTCCTGCCCCAAGCAAAGCACCCCAAGGTTGTAAGTCACTTTGCTAGAAAAATGCTCCTGTGATACTGTAAAATCGCTAGTGCCAGTTCATCAGGGCGAGGATGATTACATTAAGCAGCCACTGCTGGGGCAATAAAATCAGCCTTGCTTCATCAGGCTCTAGAAGAATTGCAGAGCCAGGAATACGCTGTGGGACAAAAGCTTTACAGAATAAGTGATTTAGACATAGCGAGACTGGTAGCCGGAGGCACGTAGGGCAGGCAGGGAAACACTAAAAAGTAGCATCAGTGGGTGTAGATTGACCTTTACAGACCTTTCTTAACCCCATACTCATCCCTCCCTGCAGAAATCAGAGTTGAAATGAATAATGGGGCCCATTAGACTCAGGGCATTGCCTGAAGAAAAATCCTATAACCTCTTCTCTCTGGGAGGAGAAGGGACATAGGACCTAGGAGATTTCTGTATGGGAGGCACATAGTTGATATGATGGCAGCAGATCTACTCAACATTGCCTCCGTGATCTTGCAAGCCACATGCAGTGGGGAGAAGGGAGACTGTTTTTTTGCAGAGAGCACAAGCATAGGAGCTGGAAGGCGGGTGGGTGGCATGGGGACACCACGCACCGGGAGAGGACTGGATCAGCCATTGCATGCAGCAGGCAGCTGCTGTGGGAGATGTCCTGAAGAAGCACGCTGAGCACAGCTGTCCTGCAGGACCTGACACCAGGCTCGATGTCTTGTGGGACCTAGGATGGGCAGGTCCCCCCTTAGGGAGCTGAACTCTTTGATTATGCCACGATTGTCTTCCAAGCAAATTATCCATTTGCAAGCACCATTTCAGAGATCTTCCTTCTCCCTGGGCATTTTTAAGGGGTCTGAGCACTCAATCAAAGCACAGAAACCCCATTAAACCTCTGCTCGAATTACGCCAACTTGATGTGAACATTCATTCTTCTCGTGCCTCAGTGAACTAAAGTCTCAGAGCTTAAGGACAGAAATACTTTACAACACGGATTTGGATGGATGGTTAATGAGGGAACTTTATACATTCAGTTTTTATATAGATACATATACACAGATACACATCTACAGGGATGCCGTGTATAAAACTGGTAGTGCTAAAGGCATGCATGGACTCACACTTCTCATGTACTGCACCACTATTTTAAAATGCAGTCTTTGCTGGTGCAAAGAAAATAACCAGTTTGTCGCTCTTCCGATATTATGACACCAAATTCAAAGCACAAAATCTTTTGATTCTTAGGTGCGACGAGTTGGACCAGCTCCACCTGAATCCTCAGGGTCACAGACATTTACATCTGAAGAGGAGCATTTTGCTGTGATCTCATTGCTCAAAGTAGTTTCCAACTTTTACTAGAGAAAGAGTTTTCAGAAACATTTGATTGATAGCCAGAGGATGTGTATTCAGACATGAGCAAATCCATGCTCACGCACTTATACACAGACACTATTCACGTTTGTCAAAGCAAAGTCACTGAACACGCAGAGTGTTTTCCTCCTGCTTAAACCTCTGCAATTCTTTTCCATTTTTTCCCAATGGCACTGTACAAACAATAACCTGTAAAAAATCGAGTCTTCAAAGTGAAGAAAACAAAATTTGGAAGTCACAGTATGTAATCTGCGATCTTAATAGCCACATAAGCAGTATTAAAAACTCTCATGGACAGAAGCATTTATAGCTGTCTGCAGATATGAATTTACAGTAGAGAGAAAGACAAAAAACCTTACCTAACTATGCTGCACCTCTTCTCTAATACTATCCTCAGAAATGATAGCATTTTAAATCCAGAAAGCAGCCTTCATCAAGTTAAATGTGTTGTGGTGGTGCCTATACACACTAGTACTGCATTACATCTGCATTTGTATAACGAAGAGCCTTCCTGTGCGTGTGAGATTTATTCCAGAGCATATAGCACCAGTGGTATGAGATGTGTGCTTGCCCACTTAATAAACGGAAACTTCATTTAATTCCTACAAATGCATTTATCCTACGTACACCCTGGCATGACCTGTAGTTACCAAACTGCCAATAAAATGTCACCTTGGCCAGTAAAATCAGAAGTGGCTTATTCTGTGGAGCGAGGTAATTTGACACTAATATGGAGAGCATCTAAATGCAGCTACTTTGAAGATGATAGCTCATTAACTATAATTAAGAGCAAGTCATTTAAATACATGAATGTAGAAAAGTGCATTCTCTGCTCTGACTGCATTTTATAATACACAATAATCCCCCTGAAAGTACCAGTTAACTCATCTTCTCGGGTTTAAGAATATCAAAGCATCTTTTAATTGTTGTTAATGCCCTGTTTACGAGGGATTAATGTCTAATTATTTGTGATTTGAATATTTAATCTCCCTAGAAAGTTTAGATTTTTTTTTTGGCTTCTTTCTCTCTCATTACACACTGAGGCTGCAGCCTGCCCTCCAGTTATTTTGAAGACACAGTTCAACAGATTGCTCTCCAGAGCAACTCCTGCCACTAGGTAGCTCCATGTTCTTATGGGGGGACAAAACCCACCACCGCCGCCAGTCCTGCACAGACCCTTGCACATCTCCTCCTGCAGCGCACTCTGGACCAGCGAGCGCTACCAGTCCTGTTCCAGGAAGGCTTGCACTCCTGCAGTGCTAATTCCAGAAAGGTCTCAATGCATTTGCCAGCCTCTTCCTACTGAAGGCTTCTCCTTGATCCCTTGCGGGATGCTTTAGTAATACACGACCCAGAAGGATGGGGCAGGCATGGGGGACTTACCCAAGGTCACCCATCTCTGCCACTGAATGGCAGGGACCGCTCCTATCTCCTCGCCTTATCCATCCCTCTCTCCAACTTAGCTGTCACTGCCCGCAAACTAAAGGATGCGAAGGAAAAGAAATTCAATCCGGCGCCTCTTGAGCAGGCTGGTGAGGGGACAGGGCAGCTGTGGCTGCAAGGAGCCCAGCCTCCCTGCAGCCTGCCCCCCGGCTCGGGCTCTGCCCCGCAGCTTGCATGGGGCCGTGCACTCCCGCACAGCCCCGCTCCCCCTGCCCGGGGCAGAGCCTGCCCTGGGCTGGCAGGGTGGCCGGGGGCTGGGAGGGAAAGGTCCTCTGCCACAGTGAGCTGGAGGGGATTCCTCCTGGGGAAGGGAAGGGAAAAGGAGGACCCCACGCACAGTTTCCCTTCCAGTGCTCCCAGTCCAAACCTTGCCACGGCACTGGAAAAGCCTGATCCCTCCCCTGACCCCCGCCAGGCGCGCCGTGCGAGACCGGGCATGCTAATTTCGGCTCTCAGCAGGGCACCGGGGAAGCACCGCTGCGGGCGTCCCCCTGCTGCCTGGCGGGGGCAGGATCCCGGCCGCCCCAGCCCGGGGCCGGCCCCAAGTCCCTGCGTTCCCCGGGGCTCCCCCCGGAGACTCTCTGCCGCGGCGGCTGCGGGAGCCGCGGTGCCCCCCGCCCCCGCTCCGTGCCCGGCGGCCCCGCTCCGGAGGATGAGGGGGGCGGAATTTGGTGCATCGCTCCCCGGCGGGGATTGGGGGGGGGGCCGGTCACTCACCTCCTTGCAAGGTGACCCGCAGCGCGATGCTCCCGCCGGGGGCTGCAGGACGGGCGGCGGTGCTCCGCGGCCGGCGGCGGCTCAGCGCCCGGGCGCAGAGCCCGGCAGCATCCCNTGCGCCGCCTGCACCGCCTGGCTGCACTGTGTGCTCAACTCGCGGGGAGGAGGAGGAGGAAGAGGAGGAGGGAGAGAGGGAGGGAAGCAGGCGGAGGGAGGCAGGAGAACCAGCCCTGCGTGGCAGCGCGGCCAACTTTCCTCCTGCAGCAGGAGCAGCCTCACATCCCCTGGCGTGTACCCGGCAAAATCCTCCCCTCTCTGCCCCCCATCTCCTCCTCCTCCCTGGGCCTTCCTCCCAGCCAGGGGGTCTCCGCTGCTCCCCACCCACCGGAGCTCAGCGCCTCTCCGGGGGGCACCGGCTCCTCTCGCCCCTCACACCTTGCCCTGCCGCAGAGGCACCCGGTACCGCTCCCCCGGCCACACAGGCACCTGCGAGCACGGAGCTTGACGCACCAACTCCCCAAGGCGATGGGGGAAGCTCCAGCAGGTCTGAAGAACTTTATTTTATTTGTGTGTTTTATTTTTTAGCGTAGCGACGAGCATGCCAGGCTGCATGCTGCAGCATCGAGGGGGTGTTCCCTGCTTTCCTAATAACTGTACATAATACGGGTAAGCAGGGTTCATTCATTCCTCTTCCCATCCCCAGCAGGCCTGCTAGCCAAGTCATTTGCCTAAAAGCTTCTCTGACACCACTTCTTTCTAGATGCTTCAACATCTATGGCTCAAAACGCTGTTGGAAGATCACATGCCCAGTTTAGATCACTGTTTTCCTTTGCCACTGCAGGCAGAGACACACGAGGCCTCCTTGTAGCCCCCATGCATTTTTGTTACCTCCACCTCTCTCCCTGGGTTAAGGCTGTTTTCTCTCCCTGCTTGCTTATTGCTTGTTGTTATTCATGCTCCCAAAATAACCCGTGCAAAATCTTTGCTGAAGGAGAATGTTCAAGATTTAAAACACACATTAACTAACTTGAGCCTGTCTTGGGGATTTTCAGCAGAAAATCCCTCCAGCCCCATTTTCTCCTCTTTCACAACATTTTAGTTCTCTTCCAAACTCTAACTTCATTTTCAGTATATCCTAGCAGTACTCACAAAAGACTTTTCTCTCCATCTAAATATCTGGTCCCTTGTTCATTCCTGACTTGCTCCGGACTTCAGGGAGGTTTTGTGTCTTACAGAAAACAGCTTCTTCCTTCATGTAATAGGCACTGGGCGAGAATAAATATGTAATCAGCAGGAAAAAAAGACCCAAATTATGATCACCCTGATTCTCCAAAGTGCTTTTCACCTTTCCTTTCTTGGGAATAGACGCCTGTAAACCACATTCATTATGCCTTTACAAGTAAGACTTTTAGGAAAAAGACTGTCTTTCTGTTCTGCTTGTACAGGAACAAAACTGTAGGGGGGCTGGCTTGCAACCAAATGACTTCTAGCTGCTACAGTGCAAATTCTTATTGTCAGGCGTTACTGCTACTGATTGGAGATATCAGCTGGCTTGGGTGGATGGTGAATTCCTGGCAAAATACAGTTTCTTAGTGACCACAAGTATTTGTGAAATAGGAGGAAATGTGGCAAGGTTTCCAAAATAATTTGTTAGATTTTTCCTTGGAAGAAAAAAAATGGCATTTGTACAGAATGGAGCGAGGAAGAGATTTCTGGGTCATCAAGTAAAATTTTCTGGCTTCCAGGCAGCCACATCCTGTGAGCCTGTTTGTTTCCTTCTGACACTTCCAAAATGAAGTGTTTTCCATGCTGTTATCAAGGTGAGGTTCAGTGACGTCAGGAAAGTAATCATTTTCTCTAACACTGTTCCTCCACCTTTTCCATTCTCCCTGCACCAAACTAAGCACATTCTTCATGCAGTCTGGGAAGACCACGGGCTTCCTTTGTGTCCATGAGGAAATCAGGCCTTGTTTGGTTTAGTAGAGTTCTGCAGCAGAACCAAGAAAATCTAAGTAGTGGAGAAATCACCATCCAACAACCACAGTGCTTGTAACTGTTGCTACAGACCAGGACATACTTCGCCCTTTTTTCTTGTCAACCTCTTTTGCCGAAAAACACCCAGGAAGGAGCTTACCAGTGCTCTAACTAGTGTTAAGCGTGCCATTTCTTTATTTGCACTAAGCTTGCCATAAATTGGCCTATTCCTGACGCTGGGAAGCTAACGACTATGCCTGATCTGATTTTGATATTTGCAGCTCTCATTGTCCACCTGGTACGCTGCTGATTTTTGGAGAAAGGTTTTCAAAGACCAGAAAAAGGGCTTGTGGTGAGGTGAATTGCAGCAGACTAGTTTGTGATTTGGGGATTTCTCTTCAGGTTTAGCAGCATCACTGAGAGTCCTCTTCAACACCAGGTAAACATGCACAAAGCATCCTTAATGCATTGTGCCAACACATTTCACAGCTGCTTGGTAAGAGCTGTGGGTGGGAAGAAATTGGGGAGATTCCTGCTATGTGTCTAGCAATGGTAGTTAACCCTTTCTTTCTGTTTCTAAAGGCACTTTTCATCCCTCCAGGGCTGATGCAGATGCACCTCAGTAGGAAAGCTTCTGTGTAGGCAGAAGCGCAAAGCACTGCATTGACAGAGAGCATCATGAAGAGATGTTTGAAAGGGGCAAGGCAGGGGAGGAAGAAAAGTCCACCTCCCTTGAGTCTGATGACTGTTGGAGGCTCGCTGCAGCTTCTTGCTATTCTAAGTTTACACCAGCAGCCTGCTAGGACAAACTGCATAGCAGCCAGGGACCCCTTGTTGCTTTGAGAACAGGGATCTGAGTAATTGCTCCCCAGGGCCTCTGAGCAGGGCTCAGCTGTGGCCTGAGCTCCTGAGAAGCTACAGTTCAAAGACCTGATGGATAATAAGAACAAGAATAATCCTTGCAAAGAGGAAGAGTGGAAGGCAAGGCTGCCTAGAGCAGAGGAAGAGATGGGAGGGATGCGGGGCAGCCCAGGTTGGCCTGGGAGCCTCCACGGGTCCTGCAGTCTCCTGCTGCCTGTGAGGAGCTAGGGATTTGGGAGCCAACAAGGCAGGATGTAAAGAGGAAATGCCCCCTGGAAGCAGAAATCACCGGAGATGTACGAACAGCTTTTCCTGCAGCACGGGGTTTTGCAGAAGGAAAGGAAGGGAAGAGACATCACAGGCATATATCATTATAGCTCCAGGGAACTAATTTCACCGCTGGCTGCTCTGATCAGGGCTGTTACAAGGACTTATACTGACCAAGCATTTGACCACTGGCTTCAGTGGAAGCACCCTAAGTAACAGCACCTGGTTGGAGAGTCACACGGTCGTGATCGACTGCCTGCTCTTTGCTCCTCTGGATGCTCTATGCCACGGTTAGCAGTCACTCTGTGAGAGTCCTTGGAGACAGAGCTGCTCTGAAAGCCTCCTGGCCAAAACCACCTGGAAGGCATCACAGTGTGGGAGCAGGAGAGAGTCCCCATCTGGAAACCACATGTCAGATGCTGCAGGACGTGAGGGTGAGATTTGTGGTAGCCACAAGGATTTGGGGAACATTGTTAGCTGGTACACCTGTTGATGTGCTAAAACACTCATGGGAGCTGGTGGGAGAAATGTTAGGCTGTGGTCCTCAGCTGTCCAAACAAAGTCTGAGGGTCTCTGGTGTGGTGTATGCTCTTGCAGGCTCAGGACACCCCAAGTAGGAAAGTGGAAAGACAGTGACCTGCAAGTGCATCCCTGGGCTCTAGGAAGAGCAGCAGCACCACCTATCACCAAAGAAGGAAGAAGGAGAGAGGACAGAAAAAGTGCTGCTTCTTCTCACTGTTCCTGGTACAAGATTGGAGCCCAGACCTGCTAGATAACCAAAGAGAAGCCTCCTTCTTCCAGCAGAAGAACCTGGCTTAAATCTTTCCCTGCAAGCTTTCTGCTACAGGCTCCTGCTGGTTCTGTGGATGGCTCCTTATTTGTCCGTGATCTAGCACCCTTCACTGCAGAGGAAACAAAATGTCACTTAATGCCTCTACAGCAACAGCTGGGTGGTAGACTGTCCCCCGAGGTCATCTCAAGCTCAACAGGAACAGACCCCAGTTAACGTGGCAATGCTTGTCGGCTTAAGTGAGGTAGCCCAGTCGATGTGCTCAGCTTGACAACTTGGGGGGGGTGGTTGTGGAGTGGTCTTGCTGTGGTGCAGAGCTAGCAGAGGGAGATGGAGGGGATGGAAAGGAGACGTTTTCAGGAGAGAAGGGCTGAGAGCTGGTATTTACAGTGCTAATGAGCCAGGGAAAAAAAAAAAAACAGGTCTACAAGACTGCAAGAATTGTTCATCATTTAGATGACACAACTGGGCTCTAGGACCCCGTGCTCCAAAGTGTGCAGGGCTTTTGGCTTGCAGGTCGACACATAAGGGTTCTGTCTGTTGAAAATCCTGGCACCATAGGTACTGGTGTGGTCTGAACTACATTTTGCTTGATTATAATTCAGAGTGATGGTACAGAGAAATCGGGAAGTAGCCCAAAATCTGTAATATCTTCCTGCCAAAGGCAAGAAGAATCTTTCCATTTAATTGGATCAGACCCCAAAGGCATAGCCAGGAGTGCTTTTAACTTTCTGAGAAAGAAAAAAGGGTTAGCTGAGATGGCTGAGCTGTGTGGGTGCTGAAGTTTGTGTTGATTTGTTTGCTGGTAGTTCTGGAACCAGAATAAAAATGAAAGCTTTGGTTAACCCAAGTGAGCATTTTTATTCTTCTTCTGTATTTATGGCAAATGGAAAAGTAAATTTTTTTTTTTTTGGCAGTGAACCATGTAGCTTAGCCGAAAATTAAATGTTTCATTGTTTTGAATTCTTCTTTACTCTTATAAACTGGATAGGCATGCTTACTTGCAACAGAGGAAGAATCTAAATGCAATCATTGCCACTGTTTGCCTAACCTACACCAAGAAAGTGTGGCTGCTAGATATCATCTGCTAAGAGGATGAAGTAAACAAGGGTGTAGGACTTTATATCGGGTACTAAAATAATTTGGAAGGACCTGTTAGCAAAAGGTCCTATCTGGACCTATTAGGTACTGTCTCAACAGGACCATCTTTTTACATACACAAGTCCTCAGCCCAGTCTCTCGAAGGGGTTGTCTGTATCTTCTTTGCTCTAGACAAGTTACATGAATTCGGCTAAAGTGGCCCAGTTTCTCATATGTCCAGGAGCTGAGAGACTCAGAAGCTTGGAAAAAAGATCACATTGCTTTTATTTTGCCATCTGTGCCTCGTCTCACTGCATGGAATTCTCATGTTTGAACTTTTTGGGATTCTTCCAGGAAGCCTTACAGCAGGCGCTGGCACCAATGCTTCCCTATTCATAAGGCAGCTCCTTGACCAGTACGGATGGCTCCAAGGGAGAGGGAACTGTGTCATTTCTGTGCTGTCTTGCATTGCTGGCCTTCTGAGGTAGCCAGGAAAGGCACAGGTTAGTGCTAATTGAGATGTGGCCATCTGTCAGACAGGAAACATGCCAAGGCCACCTTGTGATTTTTTATAAGGGAAGGAACCAGTCATTGGTGATAATATTTAGGTGCTACAGACCTTGAGCAGAGTCAGACAGATATCTGAGATGATAAAGGTTCCCCCTGGATATGATTAGGGATCTCCCAAGTTGTTCAGCATCTCACATTAAATGCCTTTTCATCCACGGTGAAACTGCAGCATAACTGCTTTGTTTAAGTCAGACACTTCTTTGGAGACGAGTGCCATGAAAGTTGACCTATTATTTGTCTTACGGTATTGCTCAGGCTCCCAGTATGCAAGGACATGTATATAAGCGTGGTAAGAGACAGTCCTTTCCCCAAAGATCTGATACCTTAAGTAGCCAGGACAGGAAAAGCGGGGGGTGGAAGGAGGCATCTAGTCCCACTGGAGGTCTCGGACCTAAATTTATATGGGCATGTTGATGCCTAACTGGGCAGACATCAGGTTAAATGAAATGAATTGCAGATTGTCACATTGGGTTGGTTCAGCCCCTTAAAGAGAGATGCCCGGGCCTGTGGAGAAGCCCTGTGTCATCCAGGCAGCGTCAATGGACTCAGCACGAGACATCTGGGAGTGCTGTACCTCTCTGGAGCAGTGGCTGGAGGCAGGAGGGTGCCCCAGTAGTTAGGGAGCTGAGCTGAGCCCCATGGGTCTGATTTCCACCTTGTCAATTGTGATTTAAGGAGTGTGCCAGGCCCTTTTCTTGCTGCCTGCAGCCTACATAGTGTGGGTGAAACCTCATAGCTTAGAAGCCTCAACAGCAGCTGTGCATGAAGGACATGATGGTTTCCAAATTCTCCATCATCCTGCAGATTAAACTAGTCAGTGCCCATTCTGTAACATTAGGAAAGTGCTTTGGGGTTGGCAAGAAACAAATGAAAAAGCCTTTTCCTTTCTGCATTAACAGGCCACGAAAATAAAGAGAAGTTCAGATTCCCACCTCCAGTCTCCTGCTGCAGCTCCTGTGGCAAGGACACAGTCCCACTGCTCCTCAGGATGTCTGCCAAGAGCTTGCAGAGGACAAGACCCGCTAAGGCATGCAGGCAGATTACAGGACCTGGCCTCAAGTTTGGCTACCTGGTCAGACTATGGGAAACTGCTGGACATGATGAGAGAAGATGCTGAACGTGAGAAATAACAGAGTGAGAGGCTGATGAAAGTTACGGATAGCTCCATGAGAAATGATCAGGTTTCACAGGTGGGGAGGAGAACGATGCTAACATGAAAACTTGTGGAAGGGCAAACTTGAGGAGACAGGCCAAAACGATAGGACATTACGGTTAGTAAGTAGTGTAGTTGAGGAGAAATGGCTTGAATACTCCTTAATGAATGGTCCCACAAACATTCACAAACATTTCACTAGATTCACTAAAGGAATTAATCCGTCTGTCTGATAAATACCTAGTTGCCAGGAATGCTCATTGAATTAACTGATGCCACCTTAAAATGCAGAGGGGAACATAAATTTATCTTTCTTGTTAATTTCCATGTGCTTACCTGCCTTTTATGTATCATGAGGGGTTTTTCTCCCTTGGAGTAGCTGTTAAAGAGAGAGGACAGGCTTTCACAAAGGAAATGTCCTAACAAATACCCTAGAGGTGCTCTGGCAATTCCCTGCTTGCCCTGTGCAATGCAGGAAGCCTAGGAAGGACTCATCCACATGCTGTGTTCAGAGTGCCATAGCTCACGGCATGCTTCATGTGGAACCCTGCTCTGAATATGGAGATGCTTTTGAGGTAGGCATACTCCACTTGTCCTAACCTAGCCAGAGCTTTCAGGCTCAAGGCACCTGGGGGTGGGTAGGGATGTGTACTGGGAAGCTCTTCAGGAAGTCTGAACCCTCAAAGACCCCTATCATTCCAGGGAAAAAAGGCATGATCTTGAAAAAAAGGCAACTTCTTGTCTCTTGTCCTTCCTATCCATGGGAAGAGGTCTGGATCCCAAACTGCTTGTCCTTCTCACTTTGCTCATCAGTGTCCGCAAAATCAGTTCTCTTTTTCTGCAGGACAGTGAGGGGATCACCTATAGCTTATGGTTCTCTGCTGGTCTCTTGGTATATTCTTATAGGCAAGCAGAGTTTTGAGATCCCCTCTCACAAAAGAGATCTATAGTGGAAAAGGAAGATATTTGCCATGTCAAGACAATATTAAAGGTAGTCAGGGACAGATCAGGCCTTTGGTGTTCAAGGAAAATCTCCCAACTGAAACCAATGAAGGGTTGTGCTTCCAAATTAATTGCATGCTTCTGTCCTCAGCGTCTGGGCATGGAATCAAAAGTGATGAGCCAACAAAGCAGCACTGAGCTGCTCCTGCGAACAGTCACCATCAATAATGAGAAATACTAGGAGAAGCACTCTTTGAAATTCAAATCACAAGGAGCATCATTTAAAAGGGAACTCAGGAGAAGCAGAAATACCATGCACCACACATTAATTGTCATGCATGTGACAAAATCCTCTGTATTGCTGTTACTTAGCAGCATTAAATTTATTCCCATATTATTAATGCCATACCTGGGATGAAGTAATTAAACTGGCAGCCCATTTCTTCTGGACTAGATGCCAGGCCTTCAGCTGGTATAAATCAGAATATCTCCACTGCAGAGACTTGGATTTACAACCGGTTGGGGAGCTGAGCCATTGTTTCTAAGAAGGGAGAGATGAAAATGAAGTCAAAACCATCATCACTCTATGTTGTTCCTTCTGCCCCAGACTAAGGGTAAACGGGGCTAAAGTCCCTGCTGACCTGGAACTGCTCTCCAAGCACACTGCAAGCAATCTGGAAACTCCTCCCAGCAGATTCAACAAATTAAATTTTGAAGGTTAAATATTTAATAACATGCTAGTGATTTCATCCAAATGGGCACACTTAGTCACTGCTATATCCTATTCCTTTTATAACCAAACACATCAGAAATACTCACAGATCTGTTTTGACAGAAACGCTGTATTATGTGCGCAGGAAAAGAGCTGATGTAGAATTCATCACCCTGCCCTCCCCTTTCAAGCCCTCTAGCCACAGCTGCCTTTTGCTCACCTTCCAGCCTGGCTCCTAATGTGCTCCTACCGCCGCGACAGCAGGATGACTCCACCTGCATCCACAGAACCTTTCACATCATAGCCCCAAATGGCAGGTCTGGCCCATGGACAGGAGAAGCGATCAAGTGGATGACTGCAGTGACAGCATGGCCCTTTCAAATTGTGGGTGTCCTGATGCCAGACACATCATTATTCAGTGGGTGGCACCTTGCAGAGCACAAGAGATTTCGGGAAAGACAGAATCTCACCTGGGCAATCTAAGGCCTGTTTGAAAAATCCACTGAAGCTAAAGGAAGGAGCTTACTGGGAAAAGGACCATATTTCTAGCATGTAGACTGTGTCTGCCCTTCTTATATATGAAGGGAATAAAATATGCCTTTATGTGGGCACATGGAAGAAAAGGGGAGGTACGCTGATTAAGCCCCCCAAGACAAGAGGGGAGCAGAAGAAGGTGGGGTTTGGCATATTATTAGGCTGATTTCGAACTACCATAGCTGACATCAAATGAGGATAAGGAGTGCCAAGTTTCCAAACAGAGGGAAGAGGTTCTCTTTACAACGGGTTGCAGATCTGGGGAGCATCTTGCTGAAAGACATTGTGGATGAGACAGCTTATATGGGTGCGGGAGGAGATGGGATAGGTTTATGGAAGAGGTTCAGTGAAGGATATTGATTAGATAAAGATTATGTCTGGTTTGGAAAAGCCAGTAGCTGCAAAGTGCTGGGGGATAGGATAGGATTTAGGAGAAGTATGATGATGTTTGCCCTGTTCTTGTAGCTAACCCTCGGCACCTGCTTTTGGCCACATTTGGAGAAAGACAGACCTTTGGTCTGATCCGGGGTGGCTGTTCTTAAGTTTCTGTGGCATCCCAAACTGCCAGAGGTACTAGACATGTATCATCTTATTGTATGGGTGCAAAAAAATGTGTGTACGTGTTCAACAGCCACCTCTTCCAGATGACTTTTTTGGGCTTTTTTGCGCTTCTAAGGTAGAATTTTCTAAGGGTTATATACCCTTCTTTAGTCAAGGCTGAGTTTTACAGGCACAATCTGGCCCTTAATTAAAAATGGTAAAATTTTCCATTAAAATTGCTTTTTAGCAGAAATTGTTTGAGGGTTTTGGTTTTTTGTGGTTTGGGTTTTTTTTTCTTTTCAGCAGGTATTTGTTTTCCTTGAGAACTTTTGCTTTTAAAAGGAAAACTGAACCTCTCTCCACAATGTTTAGGTGTTCCAACTTTTCCCATCTTCATTAATGGAAAACTGCAGTGTTCAAGGTTTAGGGCATATTTTTGGAAGAAATATCACAACTTCTGATTAAGAATCCTTCCATATTTCAGGGCTCTTCTGTTCTGAATATTGTGTACAATGAGATACTAATGCAAATGAAAAAATCTTTATTCAATTTAAAGATGTGTTCCAGGTAGGTTTTTTTCTTATTAAAAAAAAAAGAAGCTGCCTTGGTTGTTTATACAAGGTTTCCTGTTGATCTGAATGGCGCTGGTGCCCAAATCTCTTAGACAGCTTTGAAATTCATTCCTGGGCATTTTGGCCTAAATAAAACAACAGAAGTCGCTTAATCTTATTGCTTCTTAATGTACTAGGAAAATTTGCCCTGGATTTGCCTTACATGCATCCACTTCAAAATAGCAGCTTCTTCGCACATTCATGGGGTCAACCAATTAAAGATACTTTGGATGGATAACCCACTACTTTTGAACTCCAGAGGTCTGGCTTTTTGGTGCTAGATTACTGACAATCTTTTTTTCTTTTTCTTTTTCTTTTTCTTTTTATTTTTATTTTTATTTTTATTTTTATTTTTCTTCTTTTTTCTTTTTCTTTTTTCTTTTCCTTTTCCTTTTTCTTCTTTTTTCTTTTTCTTCTTCTTCTTCTTCTTCTTCTTTTTTTTCTCCTTCTTTTTCTTCTCCTTCTTCTTTTTCTTTTTCTTTTTTCTTCTACTGACAAAATACCAATATGTTATACCAGTTTTTATGGGTGTCTTCTAAATTTTTCTTTGCTTGATTAGTGCAGATTCATTCTTACAAAATAACTTGTCTCCATTAAATGCCTCTTGTCTGCAAGCAGTTAGTCTGCCAGCTTTATCCACCTCTTGTAATCTACCTGCTCTATAAATTGCTGGAATCACTGGGACAGTAACACTCCTCTTTCTTAGATTTCTGTGTAACGCCAGAAGGGAGGCAGAGAGAGTTTAAGCTTTGGGATTTATAGCAGTCATTGCTTCATAAATAATGAATCATAATAATATACAAACACTGACCTTTTTTTTTCTTTTTTTAGTCCAAAAATCTCCTTTACTCTAGGGAAATGCAGAGCAGGGTCCCATAGGGAAATTTTCTAATGATCAGCAAGAGGAAAACTTACAGCAGACTATGCTGAGCATACAAAATGCAGAAATCAGCACAGTCTGCTCAAGACAGTTGACAAAGCAGAGTTACAGAATCCAAATTGGTATGTATGACCACAGCTCTAACCTCAGAGCTGGTCACTTGAAGCTTTCTGGGCCATGCTAGTGCTGTCACTTCAAGCTATTGTAATTTCCAACTACAACACACCTGCAGGTAAGTCAAGGAAGAAGACATTTGCACTTCATGTAAAGCAGCTTCAGCTCAGGTGAATTGGCATGGCTGGTGAGATCAGACTGATTTTCATCACGCAATACCCTAAGGATCCTGTGGCCCATGACCCTATCCTAGCACTACTTTTTGAAAAGCATAAAACATAAGAACAATTGTTTGTACATTTACACAGAAAACAGACATATGACTATACTCTCCTTGTTCCATATGCCAAAAGACTTTGGATGCAGACTGCAGAGACTGTGATTTCAGATGGTTTAGTAAGAGTTTATGTTTTGTCCATCTTTCTTCTCTGTCTGAACACCTCCTCTCCCATTATTGTCA
This sequence comes from Balaeniceps rex, assembly GCA_013401315.1. NCBI lineage: Eukaryota > Metazoa > Chordata > Aves > Pelecaniformes > Balaenicipitidae > Balaeniceps > Balaeniceps rex. The sequence goes on from VYZW01025374.1 coordinate 179,685, forward strand.
TGACTTCATGTCTTTCTGGAGGCACCTGAAGAATTTCAGTGGGATAATTCTCTGGGATGCACTGAAAACCAAACTGGCTTGTTTTTAGGCCCAGTTAAAAAGGTGGGATGAGAAGGTACTCAAACATCTTGCAAAAATCCTAAGGCAATCCTTATCTTTCATCCCTGTGAACATCTGAAGCTTCAAGGAAAATGTTCACTGAAAAGGCAAATTTAAAGAATGTTGAGGCGTTCACACTTTGATGGAGTGTGTGCCTTTGGTGTGTGTGAGAGGGCCTTTCTCCTCCCACTACTGCTTTGCTGCTAGAGAATGTCACACCTTGGCTTCTTCAAACACAGATTTTTCCAAGTGTCTTAAGTACCAGCTGGAGTATTCTGCAAAAATCACTTGCTAGCACTCCTTGCTGGTAAGGACACGATCCTTCTCCCATCGAGGGCAGTGGTAGAACAGGATCGTGAATTTCTTTAATTCCCTTGGACCTGAGGGTCTGCAGTTTCCTCCACAATGACCCTTGAGTATAATTTTGTTCCATGTAATCATCAGGGAAGAAAAATTGTTGGCTGCTTGATATAACCAAGATAGAGAGAGGTAACCACAAGGCCTCTGCCATTGGTTAGAACATCTCTTTGGGCTGGTGCTGCTGGTGAGCTTCAGAGATTTGAAAGCAGGGCTGGATGCACATAAGTGTGCATCATCCAGAAACGTGAGCTCCTCTCTGATCAACACTTCAGACTCCTCAATTCTTGCTGTCTGGTTTGCAATCTGAGCTAAGTACAGTCGTGCTGCTTTATAACCAGCAGATACTATTAGTAACTTCTGTGGTGTGTCTCCAGCCTAATCCAGTTGCTCCTCTGGCATTCCAGTGTCTTGGATCCACATAATCACACTGGGAGGATAACATCTGATAGATCTTCATGTGTGATGCCCAGCTGCAATGTATGCTCTGTATATCTTTCACTGGGAGTCTGGCCATAGTAACCATTCAGAGCCTGTCTGGCAGACATTTGCCCAGGAAACATTGCTTGAGGCTAATATAAGTTTTTCCCAAATGGAACCTCAGCAAGTTCTGCATGATTTTTTTCTTGTACACCAACTTTTGAACCTTGGCCTGAGTTCAAGAAAGAGACCAAGTGAGACACAGCTGTGGTCACAAAGCATTTGTGCGTGGATTCCAGATGCTGTGCCAACTTGCCAGGGAAATCTACATCATTTGCATCTTTTATGAGATCATACTGACACTGACGATTCTTGGGCTACTTGATACCTGTTCTAAAACCCAGGCCATGGCCTTAAAGAGTACGTCCAAGTCAAAGATGCCTGCTGCCTGTGTTCCTGTTGTGACGATGAACCCAAAGGGAAGTCTTCCCATCTTGCTGTTGTATCCGTGTGAAGGTCATGCATCACGTGCAGCAGGTTATTTAAGCTTCTGCTGCCTTGCGCGCTGCCTTTGCCTGTGGAATCAAAAGCAAGTTTCCTATCCATGAAGGCAGCATGTAAAGGGCAGCTGAGTTGCTGGTGTGTCTCTGCCAATAGCTGTAGGCCATACGGCACGCATGGCTGATCAACCAGCAGTGAAACTGGATTGTTCTGGGTGGTGTTTATGAGTCAGCAGCGGCTGAATTTTGGCCAGAAGGAACTGGGCATAGCTTTCCCGGGAGCAGACACAGCTGTGACTGGAGGGCAGCTGCTGCAGTCTGAGAGCAGACCTTTGCCTTTGGCAGTCATCTCATAGCACCCCGTTCCACTCCACTGGGGTCTTGCCAGATCCCTTGCCTCTCCAAAGCAGCTCACAAAGTGTGACTGTGACTGATTCAACAGCGTAGGCTTGTAGCTCTGCTGAAACAGAGACACACTCCGTTGTTCAACAAAACTGAAGTTTCTGTAACATAACCCTTCCCACCAGTGGATACATCTCTCTCTGTCACTTCTGCAGTGAAGGAGATTTGTTATGTGCAAGATGTACTCAGTCCATTTTCAGGTGCCACTTCAACACGAGAGTGGAGATAACCATTTGGCCTGTGGACTGATTTGGAGCCACTGCCAACAAATGACAGAGCTAGCTATTGTCTACAAGTCAGCTGAAAGACATGGTGAACATGAATACAGTGAAGCAGCCTTTTGTAGAAAACTTCTGTGCTTCACTTAGCTTTTGCATTATAGTCTTTCTGGAAACTCGATTTCAGCCCTATCTTTGTCATTATGGTTTTTGTTCTGAGCATTGGTCAACCATAGCTATTTCATGGGCTTTTGGAGCCTCATGAGTTCATCTGCAGAAGTTAACATTAGGACACAGCACTGTGTTCTTGAACATCACAACATGAAGTACAAGGGCCAGTGCACACTCCCTGAATGGGATAGCTCTTATGTCTTCTGAGCCCCCAAGGTGAGCAGGAATTTGTATCGTTTGCTTCAAGAAGATCTATTTAAAATGCCAAGGCCATGAAAGATACAAGTTTTGTTGATGTCCCACTAGTGATCACCATCCCACATGATCCTTCTCCATCAGGATGTAATTCAGCAGCTATGTCCACCAGGGCTAGTCTACCTTTCTGAGCCAGGAACATGTGGTAAGAAACCTGTGCAGGAAATGCAGAAGGAGAGCGGATGCTCTGTGCAGTTGACGCTCATTCTTCAAGCTGTTGCCCAATGCTTTTACAGGGGGGCAAACATGGACCAGAAATTCCACCTCCTGGGTAGCAGCTCAGAACAGGGATGTCCAGAATGAGCCATGGCCTCAGTTAGGTTATAAAAGCTGTACTTGCTTCCACCAGCTCTGTGAGGAAAACATACATTAGGCACTGAGTGCAACAGTGAATAAGTGTGTAAGTAAGAGGCAATATCTGATCCCACCGACCCTGCCTGTTTGCCAGGCGCTTTGCCTTTTCCATGACCCCTCTGTGATTCTCCCCAGACCTCAGCCCTGGAACTGAAAGGAAGCAATGGCAAACCTGAGCTGCCTCCTTGGCCTGCAGCTTGCCACTGGTGTTACTGGAATTTGCAGTAATGGGGACCCCTGCCTGGGAGGTAAATGTGAATCACACTGGTTAAAGAGCAGAAGTTAATGCAAACTTCACCAAGGGAGGTAAGATAATTTACAAATGTGTATTTCAATCTTTGTCGCCCTTGGCTGAAGTCAGAATTTCAATCACAGAATCATAAAATAGTTTGGGTTCGAAGGGACAATTAAAGGTCATCTAGTCCAACCCCCCTGCAGTGAGCAGGGACATCATCAACTAGATCAGGTTGCTCAGAGCCCCGTCCAACCTGACCTTGAATGTTTCCAGGGATGGGGCATCTACCACCTCTCTGGGCAACCTGTTCCAGTGTTTCACCACCCTCCTTATACATAGCCTGAATCTACCCTCTTTTAGGGTAGATTTCTTCAGAGCTTTATATTTCCTCAGGAAGGAAGTGTAAAAATAACCTCAGTGCTAACACAGACCTGATGTGTGCAGGTGGGCTTTGCAGGAGCCACAGGTCCAGCTGAGATGCTGCTGCATCCTGCGTACAGACAGCAGGAGGGGAGGTATTACTCCAGGAATTAATCTGGCCTCTGAGCAGACTGTAGGATGCTGGCACAAGTCTGCTCCAGGCTGAGAGATGGTTTCCACTGAGACCCTGAGAGCTGTAGCTCCCAGGGGACCCTATATTCAGGCCCAGCAAGCATACAGGGACACAGAGAAGCAGCGGTTACAGCACTGTAACCACAGTCACAGCTGTTCAGCATGGGTATGGACTTGTCCTCACTGCTGGACGAAGTCAAGTTGAATGCTGAGGTTGAGAGTCCAGTTGGCCCCTGGTTAAGGATGGGAGGTTGTGTCAAAGCAGTGACTTGTTCTTCCTCGCCCTTCCCACGGGTCCCATGTCTGTCCCAGTATGGCTGCTGAGCAGGGGCAAACGGAAACATGCAGCCAAGTGCTAAATGTTTTATGCTATTGCCTGATTGATTTTATACTGTGCTTACTTGGCAACACGCCTCTCAGGACTTGTTACGTAAGATTAGAGATGTTTTTTCCTAGTGCGGCACTGTGACTTGTAAACCCATTGTGCGCCGATAGCAGCTTAAGAGCCTGTATTTAAAACTGGAGTTACAGCAGCATTTGCCCCACACACCACCAGCTCTGCCTTTCCATCCCCATGGCCCGTGGCGGGATGGCGGTGTGGTGCACGCTGTCCGCAGCAGTAAATCAGCGCGTTGTACAGTGGCCAAGTCTCAACTGTTCAGCTGCCATCCTTCCCCTCTTTGACTGGCTTGAGCAAGTACAGGGAAGGGACATCTGTGTTACGTGTGTTTATGTTAGTGGCCTCTTAATGCCTTCTCTCTATTTCCCCACTTCAGGGAGCTGGTGCTCACTTGCTTTTCAAGTGGCAGGTGCTCTAGTCCACTAGGACCATTACTGGGTGGGAAAAAGCATTGCCGGACTCCTTTTGGGGTGGAAGAGGCCTGCTGTTGCAGGAGCCTTCAAAATCACCTTCAGATGTGCTGAGGAGTGTTCCAAAACCATGTGTACTCAAAATGATGTTCAGCTGGGAAAAAAGTCCAGGTGGAGAAGAAAAAACAAATATCCCTTGTCAATACCACACAACTGGCAGTAAATTTTGCTTAGTTATCTATAATGGATATACATATTGTTTTAGTTAAAAAGGGAAGGAAAGAAATAAAACTATGTAACTGCGATGAGATAGGTTGTTGTCTTGCCAGGTTTTCAGAAGTAACCTCTGAGGAGGATCAGAAAGGAGAAAGGATGGCATAGCAAACACGACTGAGTTGCAAACAGCAAACAGAGATGGGAAGAGCTCATTTCTTCCAGAAAATAATGTGCTTTTTATTGTACTTCTTCACAGTTCAATCAAAATGTGAAGGACCAACCATTACACCCAACAGCGTGTGCCAGCATCAAAGCTGTGATGGATGGCAGAGTCCGTCAGTCAGGCCTCAAGGAACAGACGTTTACTCTTCTCAGCGTCCTGCCAGGAGAAGTGCCCTGGCCAGACAGAGGTTTTGGCAGACTTCAGCCCTTTCCACAGCTGCAAGGAGGCAACAACCTCAGCTTCTCCAGCCCCTGCAGCCTACAGCACCGTCTGTGCCATTTTTTCAGGTTTCTATCTCTGGGACGTGACGTTTGTGGTAGGTAGAAACCTGGAGCCACTGAAGGCAGAGGAAGTTTTGCTGCTGACCTGCCCATCTACCTTTTGCCAGTATTAGTCTGCCTGTACACTGACGGTCACTTCAAAGAACAAATGTTTCCTGCTGGTGATGTGAGATTTCCTTTAGTTTGTGCCATGTTATCAGGGCTGGAGTTTGAAGTTCCCTGGCACACTTTCCATTTGTAATTGGCTGTTAACTCTAAGGGGAGCCTAACTGGGAAGTTGCAGTCTGATGACACTATCTACAGGGAGAAAAGGAAGGGCCAACTCATCTTCTCTTGGTGAGAGAGGTTTGGCTGTTTGGGAGATGCTGTGGTACATAAGGAGGCTTCTTAAACTTTTCTCATTAGCTCATGTCAGTAATTGAGACTGGTGCTGGCTGCATGCTTAAGCAGACCATCAATCTCAGCTCTGTATGCTGCCAAATCTCTTACAAAAGGGGACGAGATGGGCTGGGCTGGAATAGTAAATCTGCGTAGAAACAAAAATGGGAGCTTCTGCTTCTTGCATATGCTGAGATGTGGCTTGTGAGTGCAGTGGGAAGACTTGATGACTGGACGTGATCTAGGTATGTTGACGTGAACTCCCCAACCCTCTCGTGAATAGCACAGCTAGCCAAAGAGTGCTTCTGGGCCCCTTTTCAGCCTTGTTCTATTAGGATTTGAGGCAGATGATGAGTCTGTTCTGCCTTACTGTCTCCGAGAGAGCAAGAGAAACTCCCTCCTGCATGATCCCATTACCCCGGGAAGTCTGACGGAGCAGTGGAAGCAGTCATAAGAGCAGAAAGGACAATTGTTTAAAAATCATACCTTACCAACCTGGGTCCCTTCAGGGTCTAAAAAGGAGTGAGATCAAGGTTGGAACTGTTATTTCTTCTTTCTTTCATCCCCACTCTGTGTTCTTTAAGCACTGAAGAATTTCCTTCTCCAGTGCATCGTTAGATTAAGGGTTAGCTTCACTGGACTGCAGTTATAAACCTGGTTAAGAAGCAACACTAAGTAAGGAGCATTGGGAGGGAATCTTATCCATGTCAGGCAGTATTTTCCAAGTTGTCTCACTATGGGAAGCAGGGCTGGGCAAAACGTCTCTGTTGAAACTTTTTACTAGGCAGAATAGTCATTTTTTGACAAGATGAAAACTTCCCTTGCCCATATTAGTGTTACTTTTTTTTTTTTTACATCATATGGTGTATCAGCAATCAATATTGTCAGTGAAGTTATTTCCAAATCAGTTCCGTGTAACGCTTGCTCTTTGTGGGGCTCATTCTTTCAGCCCTCCTGGTCTCCAGCTCGTGGCTGAGTGTCAAGGGACAGCAGAGTCTTCAGCACTTCTTTGGGAGGCAATTACCCCCATGCAAAAAAGCGTTGCTTAGAAGCAACAGGGACCCCAGCATAAAAAGAGTTAATATTTTAAAAAACTGGATTGTACTGACTGGAAGATCTGGTGATGGCTTCTGCTCCCCCGCGACAGTGTTAGAGGTCTGGCTGAGCCATCTCCATCTCTGTGTCGTAGTCCACTGAGGAGATGTCTCTTCAGGCCCTGCAGGCATGGGCCAGCAACTTCTGTGCAGCCCAAACCCTGCAGTGAATTATCCTCCAGGCACCAAGGTGGGTTTGGCTTGGCTCCCTCAGTACCAGCCTAGGAAGGGTCTTCTAGCTGTTCTCTGACTCCTGGTCCTCCCAACCTTTGGAGAGACTTGGAGGAGAAGGAAGGAAAACTATTAGCTTATACCTATGAACTGTTCCCTTCACATTCAGTTTTTTTAGACAGACATTATTGGTTATTTTAGTATTAAGGATTAACAGTATTTTGAAAAGCTATTCAGACAAAAGAAAGCATCTGGAATAAAAAAGTCTACAAAGGATGTCTTTTGCATGCTTTTCACAAAGACGGCGGAGTTCGTACTTAGCTGCAGGACCTGACTGGCTTCGCCTCCAGCAGCGACCGCCCCCGGTAGATGCCTGGAGCGAGAGCTACCTGACTGACAGGAGCGACCAGGAGAGCTGGAGAGGGTGCTGTGACTGCCGGCGCTGGCTGGACGCGGCACCCGCCCGGCACGCCGAGCTGAGCTGAGCCACCGGCCGAGGCGGAGGCAGGCACTGGCATGGCTGGCAGGTGAGGCACAGAGGTGGCGGGTGAGGATGATGTGAGTGACCGAGTGTCCAACCTGAGTGGCAGCTGCCCACTGAAGGCTTCGGCCTTCAGCTGGTGACTGAAGCGAGCCAGTGCCTTGGGGTAAGCAGCGTCCTCTGAAAGAGTGCCTGCACATTTTTATACATTAACTATTTTCATTGAGTATGAAGAGGTCATTTACTTTTTTTTTTTCCATATTTTAGACAAAAGATCTGCAAGGAAAAGTAGCCCGTGTGCAAGACTCCTATGCGCACAGTTCACCCTGTGCATTAGTAGGCCACCGGCGCACATGAGTGGGGTGAGTGCTCAACATGACTAATGGAAGGAGAAGACAGATGTGCCCAACTGGAACAAAACCCTGAGGTCCCTGATGGAGGCAACTCGCTCACGCAGCGGCTCTGGCATCTGATTGATTCCCCTGCCTGACCTGAGTCATGGGGAGACAACCAAGGGCTATCTCAGCTGAGTGACGTGACCCACTCTGGAGGGATGCGACTGGGGTGACCTAGCTGAGAGGCTGCTTGCATGAATAAACTGACCCTATCAGCCCTGCTGAGCTGGTCACTGACATCATCTGAGACAATAATAAAACCCAGAACCGTTTTTTATATCCGAAGAAAGAACCAGGCCAAATTCAATGGCCAGTATTGGATATTTCTGAATACACTGAAAACATATTTTATTACTCTATTTTTATTATTTATTGATGATATCACCAAAACCACCTGGAATCCACCCAAAAGTTCTAAAAGTGCTGAAAGTGCTGAACCATTCACTCTAGTGTACTCTGACTGCATGAACCAGCCTCATCCCAGAGGAATGGAAGGGGCAAAATATGTTTGTATAGTGCAGAGTGAAAGTAATAAGCACAAGAACACATGGAATATGTCAGAGAAAAGTCGACAAAACATCATGGCAAATCTATTTGTGTTCTTGGGAGGACTCTGGATAACAGGGAGTCTTACCCAGTCTATGTTTCTTAAAAAATGTAGTAGGCAAGGTCCCTCTACAAAGATCCCTCATAAAACCCGTCAAGGAAAAACTGGGTCAAGCACGTTACAGATTCACAACCAGATCAAGGTAGGGAGTTTTCACAGTGCAAGGAGATTACTGAAGATGTTTCCCTTTCTTCTCATTGACCTGTGCTACCCATCATATTCATAAGGGACATGAGGAAGACCATGAGTAGGGGAATTGCCAAGACTGCAGATGATACAGAATTGCCTAGGATGGTGATTGTGATTAAGCGAAGAGTGGCAGAAGGGTCTCTTGAGTAAGTGGTTTGCAAAATGGCAAAGGAAATTCAGTGTCAACTGGAAAGAAATTATAACATGAGAAAGTAATCCTTACAATATACGCTTACTGGCACTAATAGTGCACTAGCTAAAAACACTCACAATGCAGATTTGGGGTTACTCTGAATAGTATGACTATCTGAAAATACAGGAGAGGTACATGGATACATCTGCATTGCTTTCTCCATGACCTGCATTAGTGTACTTCAGTCTGCTTCAGCCCCAAGTATGGGTGGTGGGGTCTGTACCAGGGTCTGGGAGCAGGGCAGTGAGCTCAAATTTGTACACTCTGCTCTAGCTGGGGAGAGAGGTGTTCAAGTTATTGCTTGGGTGTTTGGCGCTTTTTTCCCCACCCAAGATGATGAACCAACTCAGTCTATTGTGGGACAAGATATTAAGAACAGGAGATCAGACTGCACATCTCTCTTTTGCTCCCTTGCTTCTCTCTACCTCTCCACTTTCAGTAGGGATTTTATCAGCTCCTGTGCTATTCACTGGTGGGGGCCCACTACGCTGCTCTTCTGCACCAATCCACAGAGAATATAAGCTACCTCATCCTTCCAGTGATGAGACTTGACCTCTTCAGCCTGAGCTGTCACCCCATATGTCTTAGTTCTACAAGTTCTTGGCTTGATCTTTGATATGTTATGAAGGAAGAAGCCTTCCAAAATGGGTAGGTACCCAGCATGAGAAGCATGTTTTTTTCTGTAACACTGCACACTGAATGACAGTTGGTTTTGAGAAGCTGAGCCAAGAAAAGATAAAGTTTGAGCATTAGAAAGAAGGACCAAAAATTAATTAAGAAATTGCTTTGCTTCCCCCTGCTGCTCTGATGTCTTCTGCTGACTTCAAACTCCCTTCTCTTCAGCATCCAGAGCCTCAGAGGAAACACAATGGCTAAGACACAGCTAACTTACACCAAGACAACAATGACCTGGAAGTGCTACTACCTTCCTCAACATCAGACGTCCTCCCTGTATTTTCAAAGACCCGTGGTCTTACAATAAAGCCAAATTCCAATTTACACAATGTTTTGACTCCCCAGCACAAAATCCCAGGACACTGCAATCTTGCTTCTATGGACACCTTTGCACCTGCTAAAATTTTCCCATTTTTTCTTACAATCCTGTGTGCCCCATGGAACAGTTTCTTCAAAAAGCAAAGAAAAGCCCAGGGTCAGGCAGCATCCTGCCTTTTATCAAAACCTTTCTTTTATGTGGGGGCCTCGTATACGCCTCATGAACAGTGACAAATGAAACATCCCATCTTACAGTTTGGCTTTTATTTTCATTTAATTTACTTATGATTCTACAGCTTCTCTTTTATTTGTGGTCCTTATTTCTTGCAGAACATCCCAAGTACATCAGTTTTGTCAGTATGGCCTACTCATGTGTCTCACACTCTACCAATCATCTTTGCCCTAAAGAATCTCATGTTCACAGCCTGTTTCTTGTGGTACAATAAAAAAACCTCTCCATCCTTCCTTTGAGATGTTATTCATGGTTTTCCACCTTCTTGGCCCCATCCCTGGAAACATTCAAGGTCAGGTTGGACAGGGCTCTGAGCAACCTGATCTAGTTGATGATGTCCCTGCTCACTGCAAGGGGGTTGGACTAGATGACCTCTAAAGGTCCCTTCCAACCCAAAGCATTCTATGATTCTATGATTCTTAAGAATTAAAGAAAAAAAGAAAAGAAAAAAAAAACAAATTCTCCTTATGACATTCTCTTTTTCCAACAGTTCTTCACTATGTACCTCACTTGTTGTCTTTCTAATGTATCCCTCTGGCAGGATTATGCTGCTTCACCAAAGTTTTGGGCTGTCAGTTCTGTATTGTTTATATAGTTATCATTAAATGTTCCTGTCATACCTTAACCTTGCTGTTTTTTTCTCTTCATCTTTCCCAGCAATATGTAACCTGGTCTCGCTTGAGTACATGGTCATTAGCACACAGAGCACGGCTGCTGCTGTTGTTACTCTCGTTATTACCATAATGGCTGGGGCCAGAAGAGAGAAGCAGCTTTAGGCACTGTACAATCACAGACAATCCTTGACACAAACAAAAAGCTCTAGCGTTGTTCAAAATAATTTTGAAATCATTCCTGTGAGTATCCTACTCTTCCTTTAAAATATTCATTTTTACCCATCGGAAAGCTACTACCAAATGTGATGTGTTCAGCCCTCCATTTTTTTGACAGAGTTGACTATTTTGCATTAGCTCTTCCTCACCACCTCACTTTCCAGCTAGTTTTAGTGACCACATTGCAGCTACAGCGGGTGAATCCCCACAAGATTTCACTTGCCAGAGGTTTCCTGTGTGCTTTGGGGAATCCAGCCATGTATTAAGTACTGCAATAACAACACACTGGTTCCCAGCTTTTTGAGAAACCTAGCCTTCATTTCATAGTTGTACAGTCACCTGTCCCCCTTGTCCACCCCCTGCACAAGAAAATAGCCCTGCTGGACTGGCTTTTGTTTTCAAGAACATTTTGGTCTTGAGATCAGACCTTTACTTTGGAAATGCATTTACTCCCAGCCAGCCACTGCTGGCCAGGGCTACACAATAAATCAGCAAGTCGAAGTCATGCACTCATTTTGCTCAGTCCGCTGTCACCAGACGGACGTAGCACTGAGCCCCAGTGAGCAGGATACAGCTTGCATTTTGACATAACGCCAGCATTCATCTGCAGAGGAGATCAAAGGCAGTGGCTGAAACATAGAAACAGCTTGTAAACAATCGGGCTGTGCTCATTAATACTGATTGATTACATTGTTTTTTTTCTACTTAATTCATTTGGGAGATCGTCTATATTGAGCCATCCTATAGAAGTGTGGATGGGCCACTGTGGCATAGAGGAGCATGCTTTTCAGCCTTAGATGGTAATGTAACGTTGGGCTGGCACCCAGGGCAGATGTGAAAGCAGCATCAACAGGTCTACAGGGTAAGCAATAAAACATGAAATATGGATGGAGCATGATTTCTAAGCTTGGGGGTTAGAGGGCAGAAGTGCAAGTGAGAGCTCCCTGGCTCTCAGAGAGACGGGCACTGGACCAGAATCTCCTGGTCCTTCTCTCAGCAGGAGTCTGGCACCTCCATGCCTCCCCACATCCTGGCCTCATTCTCCCTCTGCAATGCATCACCCATCTACAGAGCAGGCCAAGGAAGTCTTTATATTGTAGGAGCAGGGGGAGAAAAGGCACTGAGCTACAGACAGCCCAGGAGGGAAGCAGGACACCATCCCATCCTAACAGGAGGGCTAGAGAGCTGTGTGGACCGCACGCAACAAGGCATGCTTGTGAGACTGGTGAGTTTAGATTGGATATTAGGAAAAAATTCTTCACCAAAAGTATTGTCAAGCATTGGAACAGGCTTCCCAAGGAATACATCCTTGGAGGTATTTAAAAGACGGGTCAACAGGGACATGGGACATGTTTTAGTGGTGGACTTGGCAGTGTTAGGTTTACGGTTGGACTTGGTGATCTTAAGGGTCTTTTCCAACATAAATGATTCTATGTTTCTATGCTTCTATGATAGTGGACATTCAGGAAGGTCCCCAGCCTGTTCTGCCCCCTGGTAACTCTTCTGGAAGGTTACTGCAGTAATGCTGTTTGGGTTTATTGTCTTGCGTTATAATATTTCTTTGACTGGGGGTGGAAGAAAAAGAAGGACACCAGGGTGGGGAAACCTTAGGATGTGGAGTTTCCAAAACTTGGACTCTGTCTCTGGTTGGGGAGGTATTCTCTGGCCAAGATGCCACTTTTCACATCTGTAGAATGGCGATAATACTCCCAAATGGTAGTGGAAGGCTTAATTGATTAGTATATGGAAGACACTATATTAATGCAATGTTATCATCCCTAGAAAATAAAGAAAGGCTAAAAATAGCACAGTACATTTTGACAGAGCTTTTGTTATTCTCTTTTTATGTTCAGTTCCTTTGAGTCTGTCTTTTTCCTTGTTAGGAAATCCTAATTAACATTTTAATTTTTCATTTCATTACCGGGTCCAGGTTTTGGTACTCTGTAGGCAGCCACTAATCATTCAGTCCCCAAATGAGATGAAGGCTTCTTGGTGCAAGGAGCACTACAGATACAGAGGGAACAGACCCTGCTCTCAATACTGTGGATGGAGACAGTGGAGGGGAACTGACCTACCTACAGTCAGACTGAATACAGGTCGACAGGAGTCCAGTTTCCTATCCCCTATCACAATACATATGCCTGTCTCGTGGAGAAGAGGCACAAATGTAAATGCAGACACACTCTCACTTGGGACCTGGCATGGAAACAGCTAAAGATCCCAGCCGAAAGCTATCTGTACTATAATTCCCAACAAGGGCTGTCTGGGAAATGAACTTTTCATGACTGTGGCAAGGCAGAGCTCTAGGATCCCCACCATAAAGAAAAGCACAGGCTTTCTGAGAGAGTTTCCCAGATTTTTAATACTATCAATTCGGACCAAAGTTCTTAAACTGTTTTGGCTTTCTATTGAAGCAACCCTGGGGTTGAAAAAGTGCGCTGACCTCTTTGCCCCCAAACCTCTGGATGCCCACCTCCATGGGTTCCCCTATTGGTGTGGCTGACGGAGAGGCTGTGTGGAAGCAGAGAAGGGCAAGGGCAAGTCCTGCCTGACTAACCTGGTGGCTTTCTATGATGGAGTAACTGCATCAGTGGACAAGGGAAAAGCAATGGATGTCATCTATCTGGACTTCCAAAAAGCCTTCGACACAGTCCCCCACAACATCCTTCTCTCTAAATTGGAGAGATATGGATTTGATGGGTGGACCATTCAGTGGATAAGGAACTGGTTGGATGGTCGCATCCAGAGTGTAGTGGTCAACGGCTCGATGTCCAAATGGAGACTGGTAAGAAGTGGTGTTCCTCAGGGGTCCGCACTGGGACCAGTGCTGTTTAATATTTTCATCAACGACATAGACAGCGAGATCGAGTGCACCCTCAGCAAGTTTGCAGACGACACCAAGCTGAGTGGGGCAGTTGACACGCCTGAGGGACAGGATGTCATCCAGAGGGACCTGGACAGGCTGGAGAGGTGGGCCTGTGCAAACCTCATGAGGTTCAACAAGGCCAAGTGCAAGGTCCTGCACCTGGGTCGGGGCAACCCCCGATATCAATACAGGCTGGGAGATGAGGGGATTGAGAGCAGCCCTGCGGAGAAGGACTTGGGGGTACTGATGGATGAAAAGCTGGACATGAGCCAACAGTGTGCGCTTGCAGCCCAGAAGGCCAACCGTATCCTGGGCTGCATCAAAAGAAGCGTGGCCAGCAGGTCGAGGGAGGTGATTCTGCCCCTCTACTCGGCTCTGGTGAGACCCCACCTGGAGTACTGCGTCCAGCTCTGGAGCCCTCAGCACAAGAAGGACATGGAGCTGTTGGAGCGGGTCCAGAAGAGGGCCACAAAAATGATCCGAGGGCTGGAGCACCTCTCCTACGAGGACAGGCTGAGAGAGTTGGGGTTGTTCAGCCTGGAGAAGACAAGGCTGCGGGGAGACCTTATTGCGGCCTTTCAGTACTTAAAGGGGGCCTATAGGAAGGATGGGAACAGTCTTTTTAGTAAGGCCTGTTGTGACAGGACAAGGGGTAATGGTTTTAAACTAAAGGAGGGGAGATTTAGGCTAGATATAAGGAAGAAATTTTTTACAATGAGGGTGGTGAAGCACTGGAACAGGTTGCCCAGAGAGGTAATGGAGGCCCCATCCCTGGAAACATTCAAGGTCAGGTTGGACGGGGCTCTTAGCAACCTGATCTAGTTAGAGATGTCCCTGCTCACTGCAGGGGGATTGGACTAGATGACCTCTAAACGTCCCTTCCAACCCAAAGCATTCTATGATTCTATGATTCATTCTAAGGAGTGGACTGAGGAAATTCGACCTCCAGGCGCTCCTCCATGAATCACAAGAACAACCAGCTGTAGGGGGTCAACACAAAACATGAAGCTCTGTACCCTGCCTCCGACAGTTGCCAACATTTGGTGTCCATGAGAGGGTATAGACGGGGCAAATATAGAGCTATACTTGCCCAGTATGTTAATTTTATATAAAACGTTTCTGAATGTCAGTATATAAAAGGTTGCAGTGGGAGAGGAGGTGTTTGGGAAACAGGGCTGGAGGAGCAGATGGAGGCGGAACAGGAACAGGAACAGGAAAATAAGGAACACAAGGAAGAGGAGGAACAGAAACAGGAACAGAAGGAGAAGGAGGAATACCTCCTCCTCCTGCCAGCTTGATTTCCATGTCCCCTCTCCCCAGATAGGCTGCAGGTATGGGGCACGCCTAACACCTTGCTAACACTGCCTGTGTCACTAACAGGCTTGAACTTAAGGTAACAGGCTTGAAATTTAGGAGGCTGAACATGTGGCCTGGCTCCCCTTCTCTAGCTGGGGAGGCAAGTCCAGCATGATGGGGTGGAGATATCAGTTAAGTCTAAATGAATAAGACTAGAACAGAGGCTCAAGCACTGTACACTACTCATCAGCATTAGCACTTCCCCTGTCACGGCTTTGATGTATTCCCAAGCAGCAGCATGAGGGAGGAAAAGAGAATTTAGCAGTACAGACAGGGACTGCGTGGTGCCACTTACCCTTTGGGCATGGCCCCTGCTTATTTACAGTGAAGACGTAGAACTAGGGGCTCCCAGGAGCATAAAGATGGTAAGATTCTGTCCTGGTTTCAGCTGGGATAGAGTTTATTTTCTTCCTAGTAGCTGGTATAGTGCTGTGTTTTGGATTTAGGATGAGAAGAATGCTGATAACACACTGATGTTTTAGTTGTTGCTGGGTAGTGCTGACACTGGTCAAGGACTTTCTTTTTCAGCTTCCCATGCTCTGCCAGGTGCACAAGAAGTTGGGAGGGGGCACAGCCCAAGATAGTTGATCCAAATTGACCAAAGGGCTATTCCATACCATATGACGTCATGCTCAGTATATAAACTGGGGGGAGTTGGCCGGGGGGCAGCGATCGCTGCTCAGGGACTGCCTGGGCATTGGTCAGCTGGTGGTGAGCAATTGCATTGTGCATCACTTGTTTTGTATATTATTATTATGATGATGATGATTATTATTATTATTATTATCCCTTCCCTTTCTGTCCTATTAAACTGTCTTTATCTCACCCCACAAATTTTACTTTTTTTTCTGATTCTCTCTTCCCCATCCCACTGGGGAGAGGATGGAGTGAGCGGACAGCTGTGTGGTGTTTAGCTGCCTGCCGGGTTAAACCACAACAGACTCGAAAGACAGTCTTTATTGCAGCATTTGAGACAACCTCTCCCAGATTTATTACAGCAAGTACCTCTTGACTTCGAAGTGCCAGACAGCTTTGGGCAAGACCTGAGATAAAGGAGGTTCGGGGGTGTGAGGTTCCTTCTCTTCATTTTCTTCTCAACGTTGCAAAATGAGAGTGTTAGTAATGAAAGCTGTTAGCACTTGCATGAATGTCCTGACTGCCTTCAGCAGACAGACAACACCACGAAAGTTTTAACAATACCATTAATAATTATATGTGGGCTGACATATATGGGAGCCTCCCACCTTGCATGCTCTCTGCCGAAGGAGCTATGTGAAGCAGGATTGTCTGCATATGAATTAATCATGGTGTGAATCTCTGTGGCTGAGCTTTGTTCTGCACGTGGTAGCGCACACTAGCTGCATATTGAAAGGCTAAAAACTTTGCTCCCTCCCCTCCAAACTCCTGCAACTTGCTCGGCAATAGGGCAGAATATTAATGCGGTGCTCAGCTGTCGCCTGGTATTCCCGACACATCTGAGGACTCGTACCGCAGTACAGAAACTCCTCGGGGAGGGGATGGATGGATGGATGGATGGATAGATAAAAATAATCAGGAAATCTGTAATTCGCATGTTTGTACATGATTTGAAGCAGGGTTCTAATTTTTCATGCCTTGTTCTCTGCTAGACGTTTGTAAAGATACTGAATTCTTTCTGAAGATGAAACCTGCTTTGATGTTTCTGAAAGCTCCCTCGTTCAGAGCTTGCTCTGTTTCTTGGCTTTTACAGGCAACCATAACTATGGTACAAGCAACCAAAACCCCACAGATCTATAGATGCTTCCAGTGACCTGAGCTTTAAGCCTAAAAGCCCTCTGGATTGGATATAAATGCTTTTGCCTTATCCCAAAATTGGCTTCTGCAAGAACAACAGAAGATGAAGTGGTTGTCCAAGCCCAGGTGCATCTTATAGTGATGATATAAATTAGTTTCTAGCACTCATCTGACTCTAATAACCACTGAAGCTCAAACTGAAGCTGAGTGCAGTCTGCACAAATCAGACGGTGTATTTCTCAGACCCTAACTCTGCAATGGCAAACAACAGTGCTTTGCTTTTACACAGCCTTTAGCTGTGTAACACCCAGTACCAAGTTAGACAAACTGAGCAGGAGAACAGTGGTTCCAGCCCGGGTCAGTCCTCCGGGCTCTGAGAATTTGGCTTGATTCTGATTTTTCCTCAACTCAGGGGTCAAACCAGCTAAACCGCTCAGCTCTTCCAGAGCATAAAACCAGTAAGAGAGTGGAGAACACCTCTGCAATTGCAGTGTCAGTTTTGAAAAGCAGCAATTATTCTGGTGGGGTTTCCTTTTTCTGCTTGTGTGGTTCATTTGTTGTTTATCTGGGTTTTGCTTTGTTTTCTAATTGCTTTCTATGAGCATAGCTAGGGATTTCCATTGGGTAGTATGTTGCAGCTGATGATCACTATGTATGTTATAAATGCTGAAGGCTGGATATCTGGGATTGTTGGTTTGTGTTATTTCATGTATAACTGCAGTTTCCCAGGTTTGATAGCGAAATAGCAGGGGCAGTCCTGCTGCAAAGCTTGTGAGCTGTTTGAGTTCATGGATAAATAGGTGCATTAAGCATGTGGCTCTTTGCATTACAGCAACAGCCCTGTGTACTGAAGAGCACATTACCTTCACTCTAGGCTTGCACTACAGGTGGTTTCTCAGAGCTATAGCCAGATACTCTTTGAGCTACAGTCCTCAAAATAGAGCCTAGCTTTCCAAAATGGGAGCAACGGACTGGTTTCTGGAGTGTGGTTTTCACCCTTTACCCTCAGATCTGAGGACTCGTACCGCAGTACAGAAACCCTCAGGTCTTAACCCCTGTGGCAATGTTTGCTTTGACTTTGATATGTTCAGGATCAAACCCAGAAGCAAGATGAAGGAAAAAAAAGGAAAAGGAAAAGGAAAAGGAAAAGGAAAAGGAAAAGGAAAAGGAAAAGGAAAAGGAAAAGGAAAAGGAAAAGGAAAAGGAAANAGAAAAGAAAAGAAAAGAAAAGAAAGTTTAGCCCATCTTTTGCATAATAGAGCCTTCTAGGACACCTCCCTCCCAATAGCCTGGGTGTTTCAAGAGAGGGGTGAACTGAAGTAGAACTGGGTGAATTGAAGGGAAGAGATTGTGGGTTTTACGAGCCTCTGGCAGTGGAAGCAACAGGCTCTGCATATTTATTGATTACAGTGTGCTTTACATCCTGGGAGGGGGTATTCAGAGCTGATGGTGGGTGTATTTGTTATGTCTTGTTCAGAAATCAGAATGAATAAATGATAATTAGTGGACTGCCATTGGACTGCTAACAAGATATTTTGACTTGCTTAGATGCGAGAGAAGGAGGGATGGAGGGAGCCAAGCTGGTCCGTGAGCTCTGCACAGGTACAGAGGGGCTGAGGACTCAGTGAAGAGCACGCTGGACCTTGTCACCAGACCTGTTAGCAGGTCACCGTGCAGCTGGCTAAATGGATATCCTTGCAAATCATGCATACAGTCTCAATCCTTCAGAGAGCACTGATACACTTGGGGGGGTTGGCCTGATGGGGATGCAGAGCTGAGTGGCCCCCAAGCATGTCCAACCATGGTGGCCTCACACCACACTCAGTTATCCTTGCTCAATACAAGTTGTGCATTAAAATAAGAGGGCCACAAAGGGGAAGACCCTTGCCTTTTAGAAATTACCTAGGCCATCCCAGCTTAGCTCTCCTGAGTTCACCATTTCCCTGTAAATATATTTGTCTGTGTTCTTACTGAGGGTGCTTCTGGAGCCATCAAGACAGTGCTTGCCTCCTTGGTAGGCAGTGAGGCTGCAGTCATGGTTTAGGTGGAGCCTGAAGGCAGGCGTTCGGTGCCCAAAAAGCCCCTCAGACCTGATGATATCCTACATGGCACGGCCATGTCTTGCTGGTGGCTCCTCTTGCAAATGTCCACTGCAGTCTTCCCAGTGCTTCTCAGTGGTCATCAACCTTGCTAAGCAGAAAAGTGCAGTAGCTTGGCCACTGCTCAAGCCTGGGTGAATGAACACCTGGAGAGTCCGTCATCATGTCAGTGATGAATTTCCACTGAGCTTTGGCCTCAGAAAGAAAGCTGAAAATCTTCTTCCATTCCTCTAGCATGAGCACCTTTGGCTTGTGTCCCCCCTGCCTGAACACAGGATCAAGATTTGTTGGACATTTTACTGACTTCAAGTTCCATGTAGACTTCCTTCAGCGTTATTATTTGTCAGTGTAATGAATAAGTAAGACTCTGGACCCATGGGAAGCCTTCGTAATTATTTTTACTAGTTTTTGTTTGGTTTGTTTTGGCATCTTTTCCCCAGGAAAAGAAATTGTAAATCATCTGTCAATACAGGAAAGTTGGAAAGGGGTCCAAATATTTCTTTTTTTGCTAGTTTGCCTAACATGAAGAAAAAAAGCCCTTCCATTTGGATCACAGACACAATGTCTAGTCTTTCATTCTGCTGTGGAAGGATTTACCTGGGGAATACAAAATATTATATACCTACTGCTTGTGATAAATTTAATCCTCTCCGCAGCAGCAACATTAGGAGCCTAATTTGGATTTACAACAAAGCCTAGATAGCAATTATTTTACTGCAGCAGCACAAACAGCTCCTCATGTGAACGAGAATCAGGCCCAGTGTGTCCCCATAGATATCAGAGGATGCTCACGAGAACTAAGAATTTAATTCACTTACATCTTCATTTTCTTAAGGGTGTGTGGTGTTGTTCTTGTCACATCTGAAGTTGGAAGGAAGACCCCCAAAACACTTCAACCCCAAATCAATGACTGGGAAGGTGAGTTGATGTTTCTAGAGTCCTAAGGCTCTTTCAGGGCATAGGAGGCTGTCTCCTATGTCTACTGAGGGTAGACTGGAAGAAAGTGGTCCTGTTGTATCAGGAGCTATTTAAGCCAGACATAGAGTATACAGGGGCATGAGAATTCATCGAAAGAGGAGGTCCCAGGGCACTTCAATGGAGCTGGCAGGACAAAGTTCTCATGGGACGGTCCAGATAGATCAGATTTTCCCTCAAAGCTGGGGGAAGTAGACCATTTCTTGGGGTCTCCTGGCACCTGACATTTCCACTTTTCTGAGATTCTGTTTCTTAGCTAATTACTGTAGCATCCTTCTTCATCCTCAACAAACCTTCCTTCCCCCAAATCTGATCTGGTGTCCTTCACCCTCTGCAGGTCCCAGTGGTCTCCAGGCACAACCTGGGCTGTGCAAGGGCTGGGCTTCTGTCCCTCCCCATCTCGCAGGGGCTTTGGGACCTTCGCTCCTGTTGCCATGGATCTGATCTCTCTCTTCTTCTTCATACCAGAAAGGCTCTCACCTCCATGGAGCAGGGACCATCATTCAGGGGACAGGCCCAGGACTCCCTGATGAAGTTGCCTGAACTGGAAACAGTCTTGCTGTAGGCTGGGACTCAGTGTATCTCTGCTTAGCAAACAGGCAAGAACGTCCAGTCCCATAAAGATGTCCTGTGTGATGGTTTTGCTATGCAAGAGTAGGATCCTGAGATGATATTTAATGATGAGACCTCACATATCTTAAGAACACAACATTTTGTTCCCAGTCCCAAAAACCTAATCTGGAGGTGCTCCAAATGCATTGGACACACCTTATCTTCAATCAGGATCCCTGCCCCACACCCAGCTGCCCTTAGTGGATCCCTGAGACAAGTTCTATGGGGAAATTGCAGCTTCCAGGAGAAAATGAACTTTTTGAAATGTACAGTGACATCTCCATGTGATGTGCCAGCTTCTTTCTAATATGTGGAACACCCCACAGGCCAGCATGCTTGAAAAGCCAGTTGTGACCAAAAGCAGCATAGAAAACCTGGGCCACATTAATGGGCTGACAACAGCATGCACCAGGACACCACCTGAGCTGACAGTTTGAATCACTTGCAGATCAACCTTCATAGCCTGTCAAACCAGCCATAAGCACCTTCTGCCTCCTAGGTAGGAGAGATATAATGCATGTTGACCTCCAGGCTATATTTAGGCAGGAGTGGAGACTTGCTCACAACTGGTTGTTGCTGCTGTTTGCAACAAGCCCCTCAGCTAGATGGTCAAGTGCTACAAAGGCTCTGCCCCTGTCCTTATGTATCATCAGTTGCTGGAACGTGTCCAGAGAAGGGCAACGAAGCTGGTGAAGGGTCTGGAGAACAAGTCTTATGAAGAGCAGCTGAGGGAACTGGGGTTGTTTGGTCTGGAGAAGAAGAGGCTGAGGGGAGACCTTATCACCCTCTACAACTACCTGAAAGGAGGTTGTAGCGAGGTGGGTGTTGGTCTCTTCTCCCAGGTAACAAGTGATAGGACGAGAGGCAGTGGCCTCAAGTTGCATCAGGGCAGGTTTAGATTGGATATTAGGAAAAAATTCTTTACTGAAAGAGTGATCAAGCTTTGGAACAGGCTGCCCAGAGCAGTGGTGGAGTCACCATCCCTGGAGGTATTCAAAAAACGTGTAGACATGGCACTTGGGGACATGGTATATTAGGCACAGTGGTGTTGGGTTGATGGTGGGACTAGATGATCTTAGAGGTCTTTTCCAACCTTAATGATTCTATGATTCTATGATCTCTGACTTGGGAACCCCCTTTCCCCACTGGTGAAAACCCAGCTTGCGCTTTGTTACCCCCCTGATCCTACCTGTGGCAGGCTCCAGTGACTGCAGCGATATCCCTACCTGTTAGTCTGAGCTCAAGGAGTCGTACAGCTGAGTGAGAGCTGTGGATTTTATTCTTTTCGGCATTACATTTCTAGCTTGTTTGGCTGCAGGCAACAGTTTGACACAAAAGCCCTAAGGAAAATGAGAAGATACCAACATTTGTTCTGTCTTTCAAAGTCCTGTTTTTCAGCTAATTGAATTTTGGAGAGCTAAATTCTGGGGTTTCAGCTCCTGTGGGTAGTACCTTCATGAAAGTCTCTGTGGCTTTGTCAGGCGATGTCCTTCAGTAGAGCTTCCTCCAAGGTAGAGAAAGGCAGAGCCGAGGGACAGCCTGCCTCCAAGCCCCAAAGCATCCTGGAAGCCACCTTTCTCATTGAGGAAAGGTCTTGGGAGAAAGGGATTTCATGCAGTGAGCCAGAGATACCTAGGTAAGGCACTGCAAGGTCAGCATGGGTTTGGTGCTAAGTTGCAGACCCGCAGAAGGCAGACGTCTATACTTGTCAGCAGTTTAATAAGGGCCAATGGTTTCACCTGCCATCAGCATCAGACTTTTTTACTTGCAGCCTTTCTCTCTCGTTCTCTCTGGAAAAGAAGAAAACCAAACCAACCCACACCTCCCTCCCTGTGTTATAATTGCTTCATATAGGATATTTTCTGCTTTGACTTTGTACCGTTTTTGCCAGTAACTTGCAGAAAGTGAATCACTGAGCAAGCTGGAGACGGGCCAAGGGCAGGCTGGGGAAAGGATGTGAATGCTGTTTTCCCTGCTGTGGCAGATCCCTTAGGCTGTGCCGCCAGTAGGTAAGTGCTGCTCTTGGCTCTCGCGTGAGGCCATATGGTTGGAAGTAGGTGGGAAAAGCCTTCCCCATCCAAAGAAAAGCCCTCTTCTGTTGTGTGCACTGAGGGGGTGGTTGCCGTGCGCGCTGCAGTTTTTCTTTCCTCCAAGATGAGACAGAGGGCCACGGCTTGGCTGCAGGGATTCTCCAGATGGGAGAAAAACAGTTCTCCCATTAGAAGTTCGGTTTGAAAAGTCCCTGGAACAAAAGGGGCAGGTGGACGCCTGAAGGCTTGGGTTTATATGGCCGCCAGTTTCTGCTGGTTTAAGCGCATCAGTCTTGTAGACCAGCAGACACAAACTCCGTGGCCTCCGGAGCAAAAGGGAGTTGCTGCATTTTGCAGGAGAGGCGGGGTTTAGTCCTGCAAGGAGACAGCAGTAGGCTGTGCATCTCCATAGACTAGCTTTATGGCCAGTCATCCGCAGCAGAGTATGGGGAGGGATAAGGCAGGGCAGTCCATCTCCTTCTGCACTGGTAGCATTTTATGCTCACTGTGCACTGGGTCGCTGCGTGAGCCAGGGCAGGATCGAGCCCTGAGCTCTGCGCTGCTGTGCTGGGAGTAGCCGGGCTCCAAGGAGGTGCTGGAGGCAAGATTTGTCAGGAGAGGTAATATTTTTTATGGGAACAATTCACAGAGGTGGATAAAAGGGACAAGCTTTAGAGCTCCCAGGTTCTTCTTCATGTCTGAAATAGGAGCAGCAAGAGACAAGCTGGGGAACTGAAATTCATAACTCTGGACACTAAACATCACGGGCTCTATAGAGATATTGGTTTTACAGCACTTTATAATTCTTATCCCCTCCTCTCAGCTAACAGCTTCTTGTTCCACCAGCGATAAATTACCTGCCATTCTCATTTTCTCTCTCCCTCTCTCTTTCCCAGAGGACTGAATGACTTTTTTACCTCTCCTCATGCTAAAAATTTCCCTCCTCCACTTACTGCGTACCAACTACCTTTCTCACTCAAGGTGTCACCAAGTTAATTAATCAAATTAAACCCTGAGCTGTTGTTCTCAGTTTGCATTTAGCGCTGCTCGCACATCTATCCCAGACCCAAAGACAGGTGTGCATGCCCAAAAAGTGGCTCGTTTCACAACGAATACATCAATTGCTTTAATAAAAGGTACTATGCTTAAATTGACTTGGTGCCAACAAATAAAGCAGGCATGATTCCTGCGGGTATGGTGAATTGGCAGTCGTACTGGGAGCTTTTTCTGGTGTACAGAGCTGCTGTACAACGTTTGGGCTGCAGACTTTTGGTAAGGGCGATTTCTCTAACCCCCGGCTGGCTGTGGGTTAGACCTGCATTGCCAACAGCATGTGCACGGGGGCTTGTTTCCAAACTTGGGCACTTTGAACTGCAAAATCTAACACCCGCTGCTGGATCCACCCCGTTATCGCCTCCAGCTCTTAGTCACTGGGCACAGGCAAATGAAATGCAGCGCATCCCTCAGCTCTTCCCATGGATGAGCCTGGAAATGGCAGAGGGAAGCTCAGGTCTGAGCCAGCCCTGAGACTGTCTGGAAGGATGTCTTTCTCTTCATTAGGCATCTAGAGTTTAAATAGTGTGAATCTGGGCCTCATAATTACTAAAAATAGGACTGGTTCTGTAGGCAAGTGAATGCTGGGGGATTGTTGGAGCCTTTTCCATCAAAGGAACAGCAACAGTGATTTTTACCAGCCTCCAGCCCTAGCCAGCAGCCCCCCAGCCCAGCCGGCCATCCCAGGACGCCTCCTGCTCCTTGTGAGGATACAGCTTTCACAAGACATGGCAGCAAAACATGATCCGGCATTGGCAAATGTGATCAAATACCTCATATACAACACGCCTCTGCAGCTTTTGCAGAAGCCTAACGGGCTGTGGGTGCTGAGTAGCCACTGTGGTGGGTGCCTGGCTCCCTGGGTGGCTCTGTCGGAGTTAGTCACCTCCGTACTGAGGCTGGATGAGGCAAGGACCCTTCCAGACCTCCGAGTCCCTCAGCCTTTGACTCCATGGGCTCTCTTAGGGAGGGAGAAAGGATGGGTGAGAAGAGCAGATAGAAATGAATCATGTTAAATAATGAAAAAGAACATTTTTGTGGCCAAGAGGTGCTGGGCAGCCATACAACCATTGCCATATCTCGCTATACTGATACGAGCCCACGGGCAGCACCCAGCACATCTCCCAGTACATCCACGACTGTACTTTGCATAAGGGCCACAGCCATGAGCTGGCTTCAGCCAGATGAGGAGCTTGCCTCTGAGTTTTTCTTGGCCCTGGTAATATCTGTGTTGCCAAATGTGGTGAATGTAAGCTGAGGACAAATGGGGGAAGTCTGAGAAAGCATTTTTGTGACGTGATTTCTGCATCATGGTAGAACAGTAGAGGTGATTGCTCCATAAGGAAAGACCTCTGGAGGAACAACCTATCACGGTTTCAAGCAGTCCCTCCAAGTCAATCTGTTTCTCTTCCCATCCCTCTTACCCCTTGCTCTGCACAGCTTCTGGTTGTAGCCAGTCCTGGAATACCTTTGCAAAAGTGTTTCAGGGAGATGTCAGCCACAGCTGGATGCCAGTTGTTTTGGACAAGCTCGCTTGGCTGCCAGGGGATGCCAGTCAGGGCTGGTGATATTAAGTGCGAATTTGGTGAAAAGATTAAGCCAGAAAATGGGGAAAGAAATAGGACAGCCAGAACTGTTAATCTGAACACTTCTTTTAAGAGAATATGTTTTGATTTTTCCCTTCAAAACAACCTTTTAAGGACAAATTTAGCTCTGTGTGTTTAAAATAAATAAAGAGCCAGCAATTAAAGTGAAGAGTCACCATCTCATTTCAGTTAAATCAGATTTTTCTGCTCACTAAAAATATTTGAGGAAGCCTGAAGTTTCATTTCAGACAACTTAAAAATATTTCTACAATTATTATTATTTTGGTTCAACTACTGAACTGAAAAATGATTTATTTGCACAGCTCTGATTAAGGCAGAGAGAAACTTATTTAAGCACTTTGATTAATTATGCCTCTATTCCCAGCTGAACAGAAGTGGGAATTCCAAGTTGAAGGAAAGTATTGCTTCTCTTTTCTTCATTACTTTGGTAAATGGCTTTGAATATACATGTATTCCCTTCCACTAGGGTAGGGCTTCTGCATGCTGCTAGGAGCCGCTTCATGACACAAGTCATTTACTTTTTGTCTGTACCATGCCTATTGTGGCGGGGGCTGAAGTAATTTGTTTCCAGGTCTCAGTGGCTTATTAATATTTAACAAAAATAACAGTGTTGCTTTTCCATATTCACCCCATTTTTTTCCATGCTTCTTACTCTCATTCCTAAATGTTTTATTGGTGATGTACTATCTGGGGGTCTGGAAGAAGGGAGAGGGGAATAAAAGAAGGGTGCAAATTTGAATACTGATAACATTTCAGCTGAAAATTGCAATGTTTAGGTTAATAACTGACACGTTCCTATTTGGGAACAAGCCCTGTGCTTCTGTTCTCTGCCACGGTTGCAGGTCCTCTGCTGCACCTTCTTTTCCCCTCTGCAAAAGGAACACAGGGAATCTCTTGGAGAAGCACAGCACACATGGGCTGGGGAGCCTGGACCAGGGGGAGCCTGTGAGGAAACCAAACTGTGACTCTTCGGAAGCACTAATGCAATGTAACCATAGTGGGAAAAAAACAGCAACTGCTGCAGAAAGTGATCGGGGGTGGGGGAAGAGGGGAGAGGATTCAAAATGTTGAATTCCAGAAATGTGGGTGGAAGTGCTCTGCCCAGCTGTGGGCACAGCTGGCCATGCTGCCAGTCGTTCTGCCTGCAGGTACTGGGGTTCATCAGAGAAACAGGCATCCATTTCCCATACACGAGCGCTAAGGCTATGCTTGTCTCCTCTGCTTTCTTTGAAATGCATTTCATATGATAAATGGTCAATCGATACAGCCATGACTTTCTATTTTTTTGCTCAAAACATTGATCAATAAATGTTGCAGCTGTCTGCTGTCAAAGATTTTATTCACTGTGAATCTTACAAAAGCTGAACCGTTCTGAAGTCATTTCTATTCTCCTCAAATTGCATTTGAATTTGCCTTGAAACAGCTGCTCGATGCTGCCCAGGGCTCGACCATTTCTCACAATCAGAGTTTTCTCCAATAAGAAAGAAAAGCATCTTAAAGACCTGCATTCCTTTCTGGCCCTGATCTCAGCAATATCCCTGCGTGTGCATAATTCCATGTTTTTAGGGACTGGCTCCAGAAGAGCAGCCTGTTGTCACGGAGAGCTGAGAGGGAGCAGAGAGTTGTCATGGAGAGCAACACATTATCATGGCTTTTGTTGTCGGCACTGACTAGACAAAACATTTTTGGCTGGCATGAAAGAGCATCGCCAGCTCCTTACACACTTCAGTGCCCCTGGGACCTTGTCAGGAGAGCAAACTCCCTGTCAAGCAATCTGCTGCTTAAACGCTTACAGGAGCAGGAATGCATAGTTTTCCTTGAGATAGTTGAAAATAGGCATCGATAAGTACTTTGCAAGAAAAAGACAGCTTTATTTTCTGGACATGATTGATAGAGGGTGACTACAATAAGCCTTAGCTCTCCTCAAAGAGAGATGTCCCACCACTTTGGAAATGCGATGAAACTAAGGCAACAAAATGACGGAGGTGGCCATCAGCACAACTCACAAATCCTCGTGATCCATCCTTTTCACCTGTCGGCCAAATTACTACTGTAAGGCACCTGGTCAATAAGACAGTTGGTGACACTGAACACCTTTAAACCCTTATCTCACAAAGAGGCGCCAAGAAAACTACAGGCTCACAGTGGTTCATTGCATCCCTTGCAGAGCTGTGGCCCTGGACTCCCGTCCTCTCTTCCAGCAAGAAAGTGAGGTGCTGTGTTTGTAGTTGAGGAGCCCAGGAAACAGGGCTCTGGGGATTTAGCCACTAATATCCCATGGGAAAAGAGGATCTCTTATTTACACTAAAAAGCTCACCACTAGACCCATTCCCCCTTCCTCCCCACTCCCTCTGTGCAATCCAGACAGGGAGACACATGAGGAAATAATGATAGGATCAGATGGAGGGATGGGCTGGGTATAGATGGACAAACACTTTAGACAGTTGAGGGAATGGGCCCATGTGGTACCCTTTTTAATACATAGTGGTCCTGGACATTGTTGAAACAGTTTGTTTTAGCAATTCCCTTGTAAATTGTGAAGTCTCAAACAGCTGCAGTGAAGCTCTGACAATTTGTAGCATTTTGTACCACTCAAGAGCAGGCTGACCCCAGTCTGAGAGCTGTACTTCATGCTTCTGCTGGCCTGCTTCATGTCTCAGACCTGGGAAAGTAAATAGGCTGAAGCGTGAATAGACATGTAATTTTGAATTCTGTACTGATCCCTCTGGGTCCTTGTCCCGGTGATGCACAGATGGGCTGACAGACAATTTAAGGTTCAGCACAGATCTCTGCAGACCTTCGTCACCTAGACAGCTAGACAAATAATTTCAGTTTCTCTGCTGATCCCTCTGGGTAAACAGATATTTTCAGACTCTGGCCCAGTCCCTCTAGCAGGCCAGTAGATAAGCAGAGGGACAATTCAGGTCCTGCTTTGAACTTTCTTGTCCTTCCAAATTTGGATTAGCAAGAGGCGCCTCGTCTCTCTTTTTCACCCCTCCTGCCTGCCTCTTGCCTGCCTTCTGGTGTGCCATGAAGCCTCAGAAAGGGTGCACTGCAGCTGAAACCAGTGGTGAAACCTCAGGGCTGGACAGAGGTACCTTCTCTGTGCTACCCAACTGTGACTCAGAGCTGCAAATATCTGGAATGAATCAGAAGAGGGACTGTGAGTGGGGGGACTAGACACAGATGCAAGCATGTGGTTTACAAAACCCAGCAATGAGCTCCCCAAGCCACAGGATACTTGGCTACACTGGAACAAGCAAGAAGATGTGAAGGTGCAGATACCAGCTGACATTTAGCTGTGGTTGGCATGGTCTCCATTTGCCTAGGACCACTGTTAAGCTCTGTTCTACCAACCCAGACAGTTGCTTTTTCATGCTGCCCCTCCTCCCCATCCAGGACACCCCAGGGGTGCCACCCACAGCTTTGCCCTCCTCTTGCTTACCACGGCCACCCCCGCAAAAGTGCTGAAGGCTGCATCCATACTGATGCTGCTGGGACAGTGGTACTTGTCCTTTGTCGCTGTCACCAAAGTCAAACATGGGGTGGTAGAGAGGTAGGAGGCAATGGAGGTCTGGATAACAGGGACGAAGATCCTTGGAAACAATCCTTCTTCCATGGGGGCAGTTAGAAGACAGTGCTGCATTTGTGATGAGGACCAGAAAAGGTTAATTGACAGCCTGAATGTGAGCAGGTCCTGCTCTTCACCCCCGCCCTTTGCTTCGGTGTTGTGGAGAGATTCCTCTTGCCCCAGCCTGTCTCCACAGTCCCAGCTCACCTGAATCTACCTCCTCGTCCCCCACAGCTTGGCTCAGGACTCCTGGTAGGGTGTGTGGTGCACGCACTTCTCTGGGGACTTCGATACTCTGGTTTGGAGCAGAGCCTGCAGGATGGTGGTGCAGCTACAGTTTGGGACTGATGAGTCCCAGCAGACTCATGGCTTTCAGGTGCCACAATGACCATCCTGTGCTGAGGATCTGTGACTCAAAGTCACAGCTGTCTTAGAGCCTTGTGGTCGTCTTATGTGATCAGCATCTCCCTCAGCCCTCGCCGTCTCCTCAGTCTGGACTGCTGGCACTGTGGGGAGCAAGCTCCAGTGCTCACGGCATATTTCTTCACAATGATTTTAGCATCTGCTGCAAGTGCTTTGCAAGTGTAGACATATTTCCTGCTCATTTCACACTCCTTCCTTGCTAGGACCTGACAGAGAACCGAGGCATCCTGACCCCCAGTCCTTCCCCTCTTTTACTTTTATGCATCAGTGTAGGGAACTGAGGTCTCACAGCCTTCACAAGCCAGCTTTTCCATGAGACAGGAGATGAACCCCTGTATCCTGGCTCCCAGGTCATGCTGCCTGTTGTGAGCTCTGTTACTTTGGGATTGCTGCTTAGCTGGAGAAATGTTACGTGGTAAAGAGTGGATTTAGGGATGGAGGGAGAGTGGTTTAATGCTACTGCTTTCTGTCAGACACAGAAATCTCAAAAGGCTAGGGGTTTTTTTTTTCATTCCTTTAAGGCTGGTTGCACAATTTCTCTTTAAAAATTTTTTATTGAGATAGCACATGTTCTTCTCTTCTAAGGGGATAAATCTGCATGACATTTTTGGCTAAGACCACTGACAAATGCAATGCCTCCCAGGAGCTGTGATTTGCTTCTACTGTCCCATTCTTTTCTCTTTTATGTTTTCATAAAGAGTATCTGTTCCCTTTTAAAATAACTGTCATGAAAAACTTTTGGCGAAAAAAAAATCCAGATTATTTTGGCCTAGGACTGTGGGACTGTGACTGGTGGAAACTGTAAGTCGACCTAATGTCCTTCCTTTTTTCCTCTTGGGGAATTCCCTGCTATATTACAGATCTACATACATATAACAGCGTCTCCTTTGGGAAGGAGAATAATAGGCAACATGGAGTTGAAGTACACAGTGCTTTCTGGGATATTTCCTGAGATCCTGACTCAGAAGGTCTGGATTCAAGAGCCATTGCAGCTTTTGGTTTTGGCCAGACCCTTCAGGTTATTTGAGAGCTTTGGACAGGTTTTAGTGTCAGCATATACTCTGTTTATGGCTTCAGTTTGTTTATGGGTCCCTCCAAAAAAGCATAGAGCTCTCCTAAGCTTCCCTGAGTACTCGTAACCCCAATAATAAGAAGTCAACCTCCCAACTAGTGAGATTAATCTAATGAGTCATGAATTGCAAAATAAATATATAGAAAAGCTGAGGTCTTCTATGCATCTTCTGGATTTGTGGCATCCAAGGAACCTCCTTTTCATGCCTGATTGCCTAGCCAAAGGCTGGAAACACATTATTTGGTTAACAAAAGTTGAATTAGTTCTGTCATATCTTGACTCTGAAGACTGGGTCTTTATGAGAGAGACTAACAATCAGATGAGTTTATTACATGCCAGTGATGCAGTGAAATTCAATTAATGTTTGCTGTGCTTCCCAGAATGAGAGATAGACATGCCATAAATGTGAGCGACGCCATCACTCTGGTTCTGTGTCAGTAAACAAATGTAATCTGATGATGTTTTGGAATCTCACTGTCCTTCCTTGCACATCCCTGAGTTCCCTGAGGCTCCAGGGAAGATGGGAGGACACTACACAAACACACTTTCCCTGGCACAGTCTTGCAAACCTCTGCTTTAGCTTTGCAACCACCTATGACTGCTGGGAATGATGGGATAGGGGGCCCTACCTGGGGAAGAAGTCCTTGGCTGGCCTGTTGCCTTCCCAATTGCTACATTTCCATGGACACAGGAGCCAAATGGGACATCTTGCAAGGAGTCAGAGAAACTTCCCCATGCAAAAAATGTTCTCCAAAGATGGTACAAGAATCACTTCAAAGCACTAAGCTTGGGGGAGCACTCAGCCTGAATGACTCCATTTCCTTCTCCTCTAAAGCATCTTTTTGGGACCCATGGCATTGATCAAAACACCTATGGCTCCTCAAGAACTTTGTCCCCAGGTTTTGATCTAGGCTTTGGGTCTGCACTGCTTGGATGGAGAGGTGGTCCCCATCCGTGGTGCCAGATAAGCTGCAGGAATGAGTGAGGGAGCACGGACTAGAAACTCAGGAATTTGAAGTGTCCTTGGTTGAGGATTTTTTTGGGCTCAGCAGGATCAGGCCCTGCCTGGTAATATGGCACTGGTGTGTTACTGATGTGAGGAGGCAGGGAGATGCAAAGCTCAAAAGGAAAATTCTCAGGAGGAATCAGGTGGGCACTGAAAAGGTTATACTCCCTCTGCCAAATTCTCCTCAGGAAAAAATATCTAATAACTTTTTCCCAGAGGAGTGGAAAGCTCTGTCCTTATATTCATCCTAAAGGGGATGACAGAGAAAACCTTGATAGCTTTGAGAATTGGCAGGTATCTGGTAAAATTGAAACAATAAGTCCATCTGCAGTCCATGAAGTGCCACATGCGCTGGAAGTCAGTCCAAGGTAAATGATGTCTTTCCCTTTTGTTCAAGTCTTTTTGATAAGAGAGAAAGAGGCTCAGATACAGGAGGGAAAGTAGAATCATAGAATCATGGAATCATAGAATGCTTTGGGTTGGAAGGGACGTTTAGAGGTCATCTAGTCCAATCCCCCTGCAGTGAGCAGGGACATCTCTAACTAGATCAGGTTGCTAAGAGCCCCGTCCAACCTGACCTTGAATGTTTCTAGGGATGGGGCCTCCACTACCTCTCTGGGCAACCTGTTCCAGTGCTTCACCACCCTCATTGTAAAAAATTTCTTCCTTATATCTAGCCTAAATCTCCCCTCCTTTAGTTTAAAACCATTACCCCTTGTCCTGTCACAACAGGCCTTACTAAAAAGACTGGCCCCATCTTTCCTATAGGCCCCCTTTAAGTACTGAAAGGCCGCAATAAGGTCTCCCCGCAGCCTTGTCTTCTCCAGGCTGAACAACCCCAACTCTCTCAGCCTGTCCTCGTAGGAGAGGTGCTCCAGCCCTCGGATCATTTTTGTGGCCCTATTCTGGACCCGCTCCAACAGGTCCATGTCCTTCTTGTGCTGAGGGCTCCAGAGCTGGACGCAGTACTCCAGGTGGGGTCTCACCAGAGCAGAGTAGAGGGGCAGAATCACCTCCCTCGACCTGCTGGCCACGCTTCTTTTGATGCAGCCCAGGATACGGTTGGCCTTCTGGGCTGCAAGCACACACTGTTGGCTCATGTCCAGCTTTTTGTCCATCAGTACCTTCAAGTCGTTCTCTGCAGGGCTGCTCTCAATCCCCTCATATCCCAGCCTGTATTGATATCAGGGGTTGCCCCAACCCAGGTGCAGGACCTGCAGGAGAGAGGTGGACCAAGTAGCTGAAGGACAAAATGACAGGAGTGAGGGGACTTTCATTCCCTTCCCTGCTGTTCATTGCAGGTGGGGCCTCAGAGCATCCCAAGGCTGGTCGAATTCATGCAGGGACTTCAGCACAGTCATTCCAGTCCTGAGCACAATGCTGGGTAGTAGCTCGAGACACAATCCAGAAATGGCGTCCACTGAGCATGATGCCTTTGCACGTACCATTGAGGTTTATCCTGAATCAGAAGGTCCCCAAAAGAAAAACCAGCACACCTGATTCGCCTGTGGATATATGACCTAGGAACCAGAGGTGCTTCTTGTTAAAAAAGCAACAGGAATAGTTGGCTAAACTTTTGTCCCTGTGTGGATACTGTTAGGTTATGTGATAAGAAGCTTTGTCTTCACACCCACAAGGGAGCACAGGGGAGCAATGGCAGGAGGGGGAGCCCAAGTAATACCCCATCCCCACTCCTCGCAGCCCCATCACAGGGGCCATCAGCCTATCAAAGGCCCATCTGCACAAGCCCAGCAGAGCAGAGAGGCCCAAAGACAGGGGGAAGTCCAAATTACAGGCTCAGAGAAGGCAACACCCTGCCTGGGCTCCTCCCAGGGCTGTGCTGGCAGACCCTCAAGCCCCATCCTGGGGACCCCATGGCAGGCCCTCTCTGGAGCACCCTTTGGACTGAGCAGGATTACGAAACACATTATGGGCATTAAACTCCATTTATAGCTACTTTTGGCGAGGAGGGGGTGCTCCCTATTCTGTGTACGCATGTGTGTATGGGGGTCTGAGTGCAGCAACTGGAGTCAGACCATGGGTTGGAGGATCTGTGTGTCCGTGGTGCAGCAACCAGACCGAGTGTGGGTGTGCAAGTGAGTGATACCTGGTGAAGTTCAGCCCAGACCAGCCAGTGGATAGGTGAGGTGGCTTGGGAGCCCAGTGTGGGTCTATGTCGCTGGGGTTGAGACCATGGAAGGAACTGGCCACAGGGGAACCAGAGGGTCCTGGCCAACTGCTGGAGAGACTGTGTGGCCCAGGGGTTGATTAGGAGACCTGTTTGTGTGTGCATGCATGTGAGGCATGAGTGAGGATCTGGCTACTGAATGGACTGCGTGTCTAAGCCCAGCTGCTAGGGGGCTCCACATTGTATATATCTGTCTGTCTGTCTGTTTCTCTCTCTATATATTTCCTGCTAACAGACCTTCATCCTGATGAGCTGGAGAGGGATGAGTGCAGGCCATTGGTGCTGTTTGTGCTTGCATGGGTGCCGAGTATCTCTGTCGGTGTGGTCAGCCAAGTATATACATATATGTGTGCTGTACACATCTGTGTGCCTGCTGGAAATAGGTGCTCAGCTTCACCAACAGCTGGACCTGGGAGTTCAGAGATGCAGCAGCCTCACCTCTATCAGGCTGCCAGATTAGACAACTCCCCAGCAGATATACCAAGAAATGAGGTTTCAGGCATCTCTTTTGAAGGGGATGGAAAAGTTGGGGCGTCAATCCTCACACTGCTGTCTCATTCCTGGACATCTGGGCTGGTAGAGAGAGCAAGCCAGTCCACTAAAAGAGGAGATATGCTGTGGGAATCCAGGCAGCAGGGAAGGCTGTTGCTTTATCTTCATTTGCAGAGTGAAAAATTGCAGAGGCTTACACAGAATTTCCATAAGGTAAGCTCTGTGTGAGGAGCTGGGTGCTCGCCAGGGTGCTTTGTGCAGGGGAGGCTGTCTTACTCCTCTTCCCTAAATCCAGGCCTCTACATGCAGTGCTCTCTCATCCTGGGAAAAATACAGAGAGAGGTTTTTGGAAGGAATGAAGAAATGTGTTATCCTGTTCAGGGGCAGCAGTAGGATGTGTGGGTATATTAGTTAAGGAAGGTGAGAGGACCAGGTTTTGATCTCTGCTGTGACCCATGAGAAGTACCCCGGGGAAGGGGAGGCTTTGCAGCACTGGTAATGCAGAGATGCTAGGTGATCTATCACAAGCTCCTCAAAGAACATTTTTTAGTCCAGGCTGGTAGCGACTTCAGTGTCTTACAGTCACGTCCTCTGAGATTTCAGGTCACTCTTCCTTGTGGATTAGGCTGCTCCCATTGTCCCGTGTCCTCCTGTTCTCCTCTCACAGGTACTGGTCCAGGAATTTCCTCCAGTTCCCTAGATTTCCATCACATTTTCTATTTCATCTGACCTTCCTTCTCTTTCTCGGTCATCCCTCATCTTTGTCCCTCACCCCTAGGCATAACCCCTTCTCCACAAAAGTGGGCATACCCACTGCAGTTCACAACTGTCCTCACTTTTTGGACTGTCCACAACACTTGGCATCTCCCATCTGTGTTCAGCGGGACATGCACTACTGATATTCCACATCCTCATCCATAAAAGGGAACCTAGGGCTGTACCTCTGTACATCAGGGACTTGCTATTCCACTTTTTTCTCCTGAAATAACAATAAGGCTACAGGCACTGGAGGGTTTTTTCTTTGTTTTTGGAGCAGAGTGTGAGATATGGTGGTTTGAGAAGAGGTGACAAGGAGTTAGGACCTCAGCGCTCTCTTTCTGCTATTCCGTTTTTCACAGAGGAAGCAAAGCTATGACTTATAGCCCAAACCTGCCATAAATACTGTCTTACAGGGAGCTCATCAGGATGGAGAAGTGGCCTGACAGGAGCCTCTCCAAGTTCAGCAAAGGCAAATGCAAAGTCCCGTACTCACCATGGAATAACCGCAGGCAACGGGACAGGCTGGGACTGACTGGTCAGAAAGCAGCTTTGCAGAAAGTTCCCTGTGAGTCCTGGCAGATAACATGATGAACCTGTGACAGCTGTATTCCCTGGCAGCAGAGCAAGCCAGCCACATCCCGGGCTGTATTAGCAAGGGTGCAGCCAGCAGGTGATGGAAGGGATTCCTCCCCTCAAATTGGCACTGGGGAGATCACATCTGGACAATGTGCCCAGTTTGGGCTCCCCAGTACAAGACAGGCATGGGCACACTGGAGCGAGTGGGGCAGAGGTGCCTGGCTGGTCAGGGGCTGGAGCACGGAGGCTGAGAGAGGTGGGCTTGTTTGGCCTGGAGAAGGGGTGGCAAAGGGGGGACTTTGTTGCTGTCTACCACTGCCTAATGGGAGGTTACAGAGAGGATGGAGCCAGACTCTTCTTGGAGATGCACAGACACAAGCTGGAACATGGGAAAATCCAACTAGATATGAGGGGGGAAAAATTTCACCATGATGGTAGTCAAATACTAGGGCAGGGGAGTAAAGGGATGAGTAGGATCCTCATCCTTGTAGATATTCAAAATGCATCTGGGCAAAGCCCAGAACAACCTGCTCTAAACTGGCCCTACTTTGAGCTGTGGTTGGGCTAGAGACCTCCAGAGATCCTTTCCAACCTGAATTATTCTGTGTGTTTATGGTTGTTTATGAGACCCTGGGCAGATTCCTTTCCTGACAGTATCCCCCTTGAGGAGTTTAACCCAGAATTACAGACTGAGAGAACAAGACCTGTCCTGATGACCGTCAGAATTTCTGGTTTCTTCTTCTACCACCCTGTGGAATAGGGTTCACTGTTTACAACACATGCCTTCTAAGTAATTGTGGTGTAATTACAGATCTTAAAATGTGTGCCTTCTCTCCCAGATTCCAGATGAGAATCCTGGAGCCCTGATCCCCAGCCTTTTCCTTCTTGAACCACTATGCCAGCTCCACCCTAAAGCCTGTTACAGGTCTCACAAGGTCTAACCCTCCAACTTGGATTAGGTACACATTTACCACTGTTTATTTCCAAGTGAGAGTACCCCACTGAAGGACTGACAGCTGAGCAAAGTTTCTCAAGGTGTTCCGTGGTACACTTCTGCCCTGATAGAACCTCAGAGAAGACCCAGTTGTGTGAACCACTGCTCATGGGTGTAGAGTGATCAGAAGACCTCTTCTGCACTCCAATCTGGGGCTGCACCTTCCTGTGGTCACTCAAGTACCCGATCTTCATCCTTCTGCAACACCAGGGAGATCTGCTGGGCATAACACCCGCTTTCTTATCTACATCCTCCAGATTATCCTGCGTGGTCCTGGGTACAGAGATCTCTTAAAATATTCCCAGACATTTCAAAGCCATATGTCAGATCCCAAGCTTGTAGGATTGGCCTAAAACCCACTATTTTGGGGGGGAGAGTGGGGACGGGGAGTGTTTGTTTGTTTTTCATAGACAACCTGTGGAGTCTGTCTTGTCTTGTAGGATTTGAGCCTTCAGAAATCCTGTTTTCAAGCTTTCCT
This sequence comes from Balaeniceps rex, assembly GCA_013401315.1. NCBI lineage: Eukaryota > Metazoa > Chordata > Aves > Pelecaniformes > Balaenicipitidae > Balaeniceps > Balaeniceps rex. The sequence goes on from VYZW01025374.1 coordinate 216,271, forward strand.
CTTCAGCCACAGAAGGATGGAAGTTCATTTCTGGTTTACGAAAGTTGAACTGCCCTGTCAGTTCTTGAAAGAAGATTGATAACAAAGCAGCATTGCTTTGAAATTCAGATAATGTACCTGCTGTGCTTTCCAGATTCGGCTATGCACACTCCATAGCAGCTTGAAGTATTTGAGAGTGTGTGAAGATTTCTCTGAGATTTTTTCTCCCAAAGGATGTAAATGGTGAGAGTTACAGAGCTGGGGACAGTGGAGGGCTCAGAGGTCCTGGAGCTTTGTACATTGGGTATAAATTTCTTCGCAGAATAACTCAAATCTCAAAACTGAAACTGGGGAGAAAAAAAAAAGTGTTTGCTCTAAAACAAACAATAAAAGATGGAAAGACAGATGGGATAGAAAAGATTTCATCTGCAGCCACCTCCCACTTGGCCTCCCTGGCAGCAGTAGACAGCCCACCCCAGCTTGTAGCTCAGCAGTGTCACCCCAGTGTCAGACCTCTTCAACCAGCGCAGACACTTCCTCACTAAAATATTTGCATTCATTGTCAGTAGGTAACGTAGGATTGTTCAGGCTGGAAGAGACATCATGTGGATAGGAGCAGAGAGTGACAGATGCCTGGCAGGTCATGAAAGTGTGAGTAGGGATTGCCTGATTTTCCCTTAATTTTCAAATTGGTAAAGAAGCAATAAATGAAGCTAAAAGGAGTCAGATTCAAAAGCTAGCAGGATGTGAGCCTCATCCAACATGTGCTTGGTTGGTGAAGCTGCAGGATGTTGTGAAAGCCATGGGCTTGCATGGTTTCAACGGGAGACTAAACAAGTGGATGGAAGCGAAATCCTTCCAGGGTAAGTAAATATGCAGAAACCATATACGGGCCAGGAGCCCATCTTAAGGGAGCCTGGGATGGAGCCTCAATAAAACTATAACAGTTTGGAATATAATGGAAGGAAATCTTTGGGTGTTGCCTACCGATATAGGGCTCACCCCCCAGGAGATGGGAAAAGCGCGCAGTAAAGCGTGTGGTTCCTGGAAGACATGCCAACACTGGCTTCAGACAAGTCTTTTGTGGCTGTTAGACCATAGCAAAAATGTAACGGTAAAATGTACTGGGAATGTAATAGTTAGACTAGTGGGAGAGGGGACTGAACTGCTGTGATTTAACCTATCCAAGAAATTAACTTACTGTAGACACTACAGCTGACTGTTCCAGGAAAGCTGCCAGAAAGTAATGAAAGCAAATAGGGATTTTGTAAAAAAAAAAGCAAATTCTCTGTTATCTGAGACAGGAAATGCAATCAGTTTAGAAGAGAATGGCAGAAGATCTTTTTATATCTAACCTCTAAAAGCCCTGAAGTATATTAGCTAAGGAAGATTTAATTGTGTGCAAGCAGCACTGCTAGTAGAGAGTTAAGAACTTTCACTTGAGTTGGGGGAACTTTTACGACAGATTAAAGATAAAGAGGTTTCAGGAAAAAAAAAAACAACACACCAAACCACCAGAAAAAATACCTGTGTTTCTGACACTGTGTTTCTGGAGCAGATTTTAACACCACCATAACAGAAAAAAAAGCACCCCCACAAATCTCCTGTGCTTTAATCAAATTACAAGAAATAGTATTAATTCTGTAGAGTAAATAGATAAGAATGGGGATTGCCTAGACTGCTGCAGTTAGAAGTTCAGGCTGTATTTCGTTGCTCACCAACAGAGAATAAACTATCAGTAGTGACAATCCAAAGAGCAGCACGGATGATTACATTTGCTTTAATTAGTTTCAAGGAATCTTGATTGAAATTAAAAACCAAAGTGCTGTGAACAAGCTGTTGTGCTAGCTTGGAAAGCAGAGTGGTTTTGATAGTGCTTTAAAACTGACAGGGCAGGGACACCCTGCCAGCTGAGCAGGTTTGACAGCTTGGTTCAAACCGAAGGCAGGCTTTATGCAAGCTGTAATCCAAGCAGTGCCTCTCAGACTGAACCTTGGGTGTTACTTAAAGAGGGGAAACTGGCATGAATTTGTTGATGCCAAGATACATCTTAAGGTCTTTGTTTCACTAGACACACAGCCAAATGCTGGCATCAGTTCTCCTGAAGAGCACAAGCATCAGCTTCCTGCCCAAAGTTCTTGATTTGGGCCAGAAAGTAGTACTTGCTTCAAAAGAAGCTGAATCTGCCCACAATATAACCTGATTTTGCTATTTTTTAAAAAAAAAAAGAAAGAAATTTAAGTCTCTTATTGATGAGGTGGAGAAATGATCTCTGTATGGGGAGGAAACACTTGCTTGGGAAATAAAATGAACACAGAGCAGAGGCCAGAATGATGCTGGACCTCCTCGCAAAGCAAAGATGATCCTTAAAGGAAATCCATTGAAGGAGACGACATGGGAACAAAAGGCAAACCAGCCCTGATTCAATTAGAGGAGCAAAATCACGACTTGGCATGTTAAAAGGACTTACCACACAGGCATGGAAAGCAGTGATAATGATATGAGGCACCTTGAATGGTGACTGTGCGCAAGGAAGATCGCAGAAGAGAACAGAAGTCCCTCCAGCTTGGAAAAAGCAAAGGCAAAGCTGGGAGATTTGCAAACGCTGAGCTGTTTTTTGTCATTTAAACAGGAAAGGAGAGTAGATAACTTAGTTGGAAAAAGAAACTTGGCGTCCTGTTTTCTCAATAAAATAAAAGCTTTAAAGCACTGGAACAAGGTATTCATGGTCTTTAATCACGGTATTCACTAGCCAACAGGAGCAGTTATAGGAAATAAAAGATGTGATTGATATTAAAGCTGCCACTGGAGTGCAAATCCCTTGGCAAAGGATGGAGGCAAGTCCAGTTTCAAGTAAATAAAAATGGTGATGTCTTGAATGTTCCCATATCAATCCAGCCACATAAAGAACCGGATCATTAGCTATGATATTACTGAGGAGAGCTGAACACCACTGTAGCGTTCACTTACCAGGACAGCGATATCTCAGTTCATTTAACAGTGGGATGTGTACTTTTCATTATGCTGCTGTGGCAAAAGTGGAAGTGCTCATTAACTTCCCTGGGAATCAGATGCTCCTTCTGGATAAATACGCCTGTCACAGCTTTACCAGATCATTATGTTATAAGGGGATGAGCTGTCCTGGCAAATTTGCAGCAGATTAAATTTGAAATTAGAGTGGGTATTCAAGAGATAAAGCCTCTACAAGTGAAATCATTGTGGAAAGCAAGGCACAATGGTGGAAGGCTCATGGGCTGAACTGGCAGGCAGGAGGGTGCTCTGTGAGCAGAAGGGGTGATCTGCACATCTTGGAGCCATGACGAACCGTTCATCAGACAAACAAAGGAGGTGGCCTGGCAGGCACACAGCAAGGCCCAGAGATGATGGAAATGCAGAACAGATCTCTCATCTGCAGCTGCTTTTTAGCTAAACAGACAGCAGTCAATCCAGACCAAAATGCTGGCATCTTAATATTGCAACCCACATGTACAGAAGAAGAGGAAACACTTGCAGTTTATAAACACAGGTAGTTTACAAAATTAAGATCTCCAAATAGTGGATTGTCTAAGAAAGCAGCAGTAGACTGCATCTAGGCACAGCACTGGGGGAAAATGGAGGAAAATTGCTGAGAGGCAGCCGTGCCTGGATTCTGAGTAGTGCAGATGGTAATGGTTGAGTTTTCTACCCTCAGAGGAGAGGGAGCTGCTGGCATCATGGAGCTTGAAGAAGGTCGCAGTACTGCTTCAGCATGTCATGAGATTTTTATAGCTGGATTATTAGGTCTGGGAGGATGCCGTGCAGAAAACTGGAGGTAGCTGGAGGCAGCTGGAGGTACCAGCGGAGGAAGAGTGGGAAATGCAGCTCTGTGAGAGAACTATTCATCCTTTTGCGAAGAAACCGTTAAGCTCCAGTGGATAATTTGGCTGTCTCCTAGAATTCCTTATGTCTAGGGCTTCCCTGAGATAACAGGGTCATTCCCTGAGAGGATGACTGTCAATTGGGAATGGATATATTGGATTTCAGAAAAGAAAATCAAAAGGCAGGGTCAGGACTCTGGAGAGACTGCATCTCAAGAGTTGGTTATTTTTTTGCAATGCTCTTAGATGACCTCCAGGTATAGTCACAAATCAGAATTGGTTTTTTCCTCCCCTTTCCATTTGTCATGTATGTAAATCTTCTGCTAAGAGACCAGGCTTACTTCTGCACCAAGCAAAAAATATGAAAATCATAGTAACTGATAACTGGTGAAGAATCCGATCCCTGTAAGTAGTCTTGACATTGCTCAGAAAGCTGGAGTTTCTAGCTTTGGAAGGGCTATAATTGGCAGAATGACATGATTAATTTTGTTTAGTGGAATCCTTTGTGCTTTGTAGGTATTGTAATTTGTGAACTGGTGCCTTCAAGTCTGCTGAGGTTAGTGTCACAGTGCACTGCAATTAACTGATGATTTTAAAAGGTAATTATCTAGGAAAATGGAAATGGAGGTGGAAGAAATGGAAGTGTGAGTTACTTAGAATACCCCTTACCATAAAACAGCAGAATTAATTGAACTTGATCAAGACTGCTTTTAAAATCACTGTATAGTCCTTGTTTGTCTTTGAAAAGAGGCAGCAAAGAATTTGGGAGAGTAGCTATTGGTCTCAGTTCTTTGGACACGTGGACATTAAACATAAAGCTCGTTTCTTTTGACAAGGGTCATCCATATATGAAAAAGATCCTATTATTAAATTATTTTTTCAAATTGTTCCACAAAGACTTAAAACATTACAGGTTTGTTTCTTGGTTAAGATGCCTGCTCAAATGCAGTTATCGTAATTTAATAAAAAGAAAAATGGATGCATTGTCTCAAACTACTCAGAAATGTGTCAGTTAAGAGCTAGATGAAGAGGTGGGAGGTGAAATCTTGCAAGCACTGCAACACCAGATGAGTCCCTGCATGTATTTCTAGGGATTTCCTTAGGGACTCCCTCATCTCAAGCTCTGCTGAGTTTTTGCAGGGCGAGTTGTCCAAGCTTGCTCCTGGCTGCTCCGGGGGGTGTCTGTGTTCAGCCCCAGGCCAAGGCAAGCACGGCTGTTTCACACTGGTCTGTGCATCCCGTCACAGCGTTACCTCGGGCAGATGGTGCAGGTTAGTAAGCGTGTATACCCACTTTAACTAGTTTTACAAGAAAGAGTAAGCACCTCTTGAGCTCTGGTAGAAAACACAAACTGTTTCATGAACAGGGTGGCAGCTTGCTTGCATTTTTCTCAGGTGAAACACATTGATTTTGACGAAAGTGGCTTTTTTTTTTTTACAACAATCTATCTAAGAAGAGAATATCTTCTGCTGGCTGAATCCCACTCGAGGATACGGAGGAACCCATCCTGCACATCTTGTTTCTATGGAAACTAATGCACTTCACATGGGGCGGGGACAAGGGAGGAACAGGGAGAAGCAAAATAAAAACTAGAACGAGCAGCTAACAAAGTATGATAATTCTATACCTTTTGTTGTCATTTGTCTTTGAAGATTTTTGTATCTCACTGAGGGCTGTGTCACCCATGACTGTAAGGCAGTCTCCCTAAGTCCTGAGGCAAAGAAGACTTTAATAATATGATGTTGGACTCATGAGGTACCTTGTAGACACCACTTAGTGCTGATTGTCCTCGCTCCAGCGACTTCAGGAGCACCAGATTGGAGCCTATAATTTCTGCCATGCCCATAAGAATGAATATTATTAAAATTCTGGGATGGAGTCTGCTACCAAGTGCAACATCACTTCACTTTCCTTGACTCTGTTGGGAACATTTGTGAAGCTGAGCACTTTTGCTCCTGAGAATGGATGCAAGGACCTGGCACTGCAAACACACATTTTTGAATCTCTGCATTTTGTGTAGAAATCCTGGTTTGCAGAGCAACTTTACCATCAGGTCCAAAGAGTCTTATTGGACAAACCTCTCTTTTCAGTAATTAGCTAAGGCTCTAGACAGCTGATTTTTGGATCATTGAGAATGCTGTAAGATGCAGGAAAGCTTCCCGAGATATCCAAAAGGCATCCATTGATTAGATACCAATTGCTACATCTGGTCCTTTCAGGCATCCCAAATGCCTGAAGATGCAGATCTACCTGCACCTTTAGGCATTTGCAAAACCTTTGTAAGTTTGTTTGTAGATCAGTTCTGAAAATGGGACTTGGATATCCCATTTCAAATATCCCATTTCAAAAATCTTGCAGTCTCTCCTAGATAAACCAAGCAGCAGAAGAACAAAAAAACCTGCACATTCTTCCCATTTCCTAGTTAAATGCACACTGCAGCACATCGTGCTTTGCCTATGGCTTCATGTGATGAAATAAAGCAATCAGATGCAATTTATAATAATGATAGCTGTTTCTAGAACTGTCAGGGCTCTGCAGTGTCCAGGCCAAACACTCCCAAAAACCTTTATTCAGCTATTTTTTTCCCATACGCTGCACAGATTTATTACCTTTATTGACTTTCCAAATGTTTACACTTGGAACATTCATCTGTCAAAGCTGCTTGCTGCATCTGCAATCAATCTCCATAGTTTCAGAGCCATGGACAGCAAGACGAAAGCCTTGTTTTAAAGATCACCTAAACCTTGCGTTAGTCATTGTTGCTAAGTAAGGGAAGCTGGAATAATCTACCCAGAGTGCACGTTCAAAATTGTGCCACAGAACCTTATTAGTGTAAGTTGTTGTCACAGCACTTCAGGTTTCCTAGATAGACAACCTTCTCTGCACCGTTGCTCAGACACCGTAAATTGCTGGCACAAAGGACAGATGCAACTTCACTTTCCACAGCACCAACGAGGCTTGAAACTCTTCAGAGTAGGGAAACTGAGGCTCAGTTTGCTGAGTACTCCCCCAGTTCATCTAACGATCCTGTCAGCAGTTTATCCTATGGGAAAGCTTCCAGTGTCTTGGCAAACTTCCACCAGCCTTAAGGCCAAAAAAACAGGCAATTGGCTCTTCGCTGAGAGGAGGCAGGCCTTCTTCTTTCTGTGAACGCCTTTGGAAATAAACTAGTCTAAGTGTGCATTCAGCTATATTGCAGACTCTGACCGGGATGTAAGGGCCAGCAGTTGCTGTCTTTCCAATGAGTTCACAAGCTGTAAACCCAGCCATAGAAAAATATGTTCTGGTTTCCAAGTGACATGGTGCACTTGAGTGAAGGCTGCTCGTTTTGTAAAGACTGTGGGCTATTTTTGTTTTTCACTTGACTTCAGCCAACCATCTCATGCATTTATACATCTCATTCCCCGAGTGCCTGAGCAGCTCACAACCTCCTACAAATCTCCTCTCAGACATCCTTTCAAGGGGCGGCAGCATAAGTGACCTCAACTTATGGATGGCCCAGATTCAGGCCATCAAATCTCCATCGGTGTGACAGGCATTGCGTTTCCTCCTGGCTGTTTCTAGGCCATGACAAGTGCCCAGTCCCAGGTAATGAGAGGCAGAGGGGCTTGGGTGGATTTTAGGTCTTGCGGTCTCTTCAGCCCTGAATCACGGCCCAGCTCCACTGCAGTGCTTGCACTATTCACATCCAGCTTCTGCAGGCTGCCAGGTGACCTTTCGTCATGCTCGACCATGCACAGGGGCTTTGTGGCAGAGCAAGGAGTTGGACTGATATCCAGTGATGGATGGAAGACGGCCAGCTGCTTTCCATTTCAGCAGCAAGACGAAACCCAGGCATTGACAGACCAACCCTCTGCATCATGAGCCTGGCATCACCCTCGCGGCTAGCATGGGAACCACTGGCCTCCTGCTCTGCCCAGCCAGAGGTATATCATTCCCTGGTTTTGCCGCTGTTTAGGGCTGTAGATTAAAGTTACTTCTTGGGGACTAAACCCACTCAGTTGTGGATGAAGGAATATCTTCAGTCTGTCCATGCCCTATCTTGTGGTCCACATCCACCCATTTTCCATCAACACTCCCACTCTCTGCTTTTGTGGCACATTGATGATAACAGTTTCCATTGACAAAACACCTGTACTAGCTTTGAGGTTAGCACGTCTTTGCCCACCCACCTACCTATCCACCTGCTCACTTATCCCCCTATGCTGTTGAGCAGGATCTGTTATAACGTATTTGTCACATATATAAGGGTCCTCAACTACAGCCATCCCACCAGGTGACTGGAAAATAGACAGCATCATTTAAAAAGCGACAACATTACCAAGCAACACTTCCTTCCCCATTGCCTCACTTGCCAAGGGATTTGTCACTCTGGCTCTTGTTCAGCTGGACCCTGCCTGGGTATTTTTGGAGTGAGGTGCTGTTCCAAGCCCTTTGTGAATATCCAGCATCCTCGTGTTGCTTCCTTCTCTAAGGAAGATGAGCGGAGAACCACACTCACAGCAATGGTATTCCAAGAAAAGGTGGGTGCCAAAGCAGTAAAAATAGCTTTGGAAGAGCTCTCCCTGCCCACTCCACTCCACCCAAGCTCTAGTTCATTTTTCACCTTCAACTTCACTGCCTTCTGTACGTGGGCCAAGGAAAACCAACTTTATCTAATGCCAAGAGAAGAAAGTTCTTTCTTTTTTTGGAAGAAGAAAGTTCCTGCATTGCTTCCGTTGCCCATGAAGCCATGGAAAGAACTGAATTCTCCAACCAACTACCTAATCCCAAGCACCATAGAAAGTGTTCAGAATTGTCTGCTTGAGCCCCAGGCTGAGCCCTGTCTCTGATGTCATTGGACTTTGCCATGGAGACTGACACCACTGGTGTTTTTCTCTCAGAGAAGACAACTGCAGCCTGGATTTTTTCTTCCCTGCATGCTGAGCAGGGCGCTTGCAATGCAGCGAGGGCAGATTCACACTTAAACTGGAAGCTGCTGAGGTTGGTGGTACTTTCAGGATCCCATGAGTGACATGGCCAGGAGGGAGGGCTCAGCTGTTGGCACCAATGCCAGAGCGCTCTATCCAGCGATGGAGGAACCCCTCCCTGAGCCCCACGGCTGCATCCTGACCCAGGTGTTTCACGTGTTTGGCACAGAGGTGCTTCTCCTGCCTGTAGGACTGATGCTTGCTGCAGACAGCTCCTCCATGCCATGGGAGTTCAGAGCTGGTTGTTTTCTGGAGCTCTGTGAGACCTTTTTATAGAAGACCAGTCCAGACTTTCACCTATTCAGTCACTGGACAATCAGAGCCAAAGCAGAACAGCCCCAAATTTACAAAAACTAAAAATGTAAGTCTCTCCCTCCCCTATCAAAAAAGCCTGTGAAACTAGCCATCAGGAGATATTATTAATGCCAAGGATGTAATAGGATACAAGCCCACATTAGCTGCTTTTATGGCTAAGGAGAAGGTGCTGAGTTGCAGCAGTGAAAATTTAGATAGCAGCTTTTTGGAAAGGTTAGAAGTCCACATCTCCCAGCCTTAGAGCAGCCACTTAGTTGGTGGAAGTCAGGAAATAATTTTGTTTTGGACAGATTGCTATTTCCTAGGGGGTCTTATGCCTTCCCAGTAGCAAAAAGGTTATGAGCAGTTATTCAATCCTGTCCAGCAATTCTGCTTTTATTAGCATTTCATATTCTACACTGATTTCCAACTGCAGTCACCAATGTCCTGGGGACTCATACTGCTTAATCATCTGGCATTATGCTAAAATTCCTATTTGGTCAAACAGGTACATTATGCAAAACCAAAGATCATTTCTGTTTCCAGTACCTTTCCTAATACTCTCGCTGGCGCTAATGCTTTGAGCAGCTCTAGTCTCTTTGTCCCTCCTCGGCAGGTAACTCTGAGAGGAGTAATGGCCCCTCATGGCCAGGATAAATACATTTTTCTTCAGCTGCCATTCACAGAATGCTCTCCCTGGAAGGCAGTTTTGAGAACAATTATTTGGCCTGAACAAATGAATCTTTGCTTTAGCTCCCATGGGATATGTTTTCATGGATACTTTATTTTGCAGTGTAATTAATGCTATTAGTGTTAATGGGACTCAAATCTTCACGTCCCCCTGTGTGCCTTACCTGGAATATGGATTGAAGTGAAGCAAGGATCAGAAAGAGAAAAAGCAGAGGTCAGAAGCTGAGAAATCAAAGGCATTAAATCTGATGGATACACCTGCACAGGGAAACCCCTGCTCAGATGAGGGCTCACTTGGGGTAATCTTGCTGGCAGCCTCAAGGGCTTATACCTAAATGTGGTTGCGCCCATCAGAGAAAGCATTCTTCTGGAAGATGCAAACATGGAGACAAGGAGATGGACAGCCCTTGACAGAGCTCTGTACCCTGAATACCCCTCCATATTTTTCACTGTAAAGCTTCCTTCACCTTGATGTCCATGCAATAAGATGGCCCTGTCACTATGGCATGAGTCCTGGAAAGCAAAACTGACCACGGTTCATGCTGCAAGGCAGCTCGGGAAGAGGGGACATCTCCCAGTGGGAGGCAGAGCGGACATCTCCCAGTGGGAGGCAGAGGGGACTTGCAGGGCAGTGCTTACAGCAGTCACACCACTGTATCCTTACCCTGTCTTCAAAGGAACCCCTGATTACACTTCTTGCTGCCCAGAGGAAGAAGCCACATGCTGCAGGTCTCAAAAGTGCAGGTAACTTCTGTGCACTGGTCAGACCTTCTCTGAGGTCCCACCGCAGGCTGGCAGAGCTAAATTGAGCATGCAGAGCTCTGCTAGGACCTATCAGCCCCGCTGAGAGGTGTAGTGCGGTCACCCCCTTCCTTCACCTCCTGGGACCAGCACCAAGCTCTCCCTGCAGTCCCAGAACCTCCTGGCATGGTGCCATGCTTCATCCCATAGATCTACCCTGTGCCTCACCAGTTTTCCCATTCTTGCTGGGTTCACCAAGAGCTACCACAGCTGGGGCAGCAGAAAGCAGAAGCACCCAAAATCACAGTCCACAGGACATGCCTGGCACATCGCATGGCTTCTTCCTGCTGCTTTTTTCACCCACCTGAGTGTCCTAGGCATTGCTGGGATATGGCTTCAGAGATGGTATGGTGAAGTCAGAGCCCATCATGTCACATCATTAACTACGCATCCAACACATCCTTGCCTTACAGTCCTACCCCTTCTGGCATTACTGGCACCATGTGGGGTTAGTAACGATATGTCTGGGGAGGATTTGGGATGTGAGGCTGAGTGCTTCCGCAAGCAGCTCCACCAGCCCTGCAGAGATAGTGCGGGGCAGCATCAGCAGATGGCCTGAAGTCCCTGTGCATCCAGCTGGACATAAGGCAGAGCTCATCCTGCCTGGGGGCAACAGGACACACTAGTCCCCTGTCCAGACACAATTTTTATGATTTCTGTATCTCTGTGTCTCACTCTTGTTACCCGACTCCAACACGTACCAGCAGGAACCAGCTGCAAGAGAACATGAGACGGAAGGCAAGCAAAAATTCACTAACTTGTATACAGACTTATTTCTTATGCTTAATTAAACAAAGACGTTGTCCTTGATGAATAGCAGACATTCAGCTTAGTGGCTGAAACAAAAGACGCGCAAAATACTTAAGCTTATCTTGAATTTATTTTGCTTAGTCTCAAATGCAAGGTTTCACTTGGCTTTGGGCTTACTTAACAGCTTTTCAACCCAGCTTATTTATTCTCTGTTCTTTTTTTTCCCCCCCTCACAGACATTTCTAAACTACAAATGTAATTCAGAAATGATCAGCATTTGATGCAGTTGAAATGATACTGTTAAATGAAAATGTTTTCACAACTTAAAATGTTTTCCCACATTTTCTGCTAAAGACAATTCATAAATAGATTTTTTTTTCTCCCAAAACTCCATTTTTTGTGCAAACTTATTGGTTTTTACAAACAAAACAAAAGCCCCTCAACCAGCTCACTTGCTTCGAGTTCAGTGGGTGTGCTTTTCATTATGAGCATAGGGAATGTCACAACAAGTTTGTTCATTTGAGGTTTCTTAAAATAAACATACAGAGAAGGCTAAAAACTGTAAGTAGGCATTTACATTAAAAAAAAACCAAGTAAAATACTGAGAAAAATTAGCTCGCTTAGCAAAAGGACATGCCTCATAAAGCCAGTACTAGATATTTTGAGGGGGAAATATATTGGTATGTGAATAGGAAGCCATGTGGGAAAACTTATTTATTTATGTGAATGCAAGAGAAAATTGTTTCTCGATTAAAATCTCCCAATTTACATATTCAAATATTCACTAATCTAACATTTTACCTTCAGAAAAGTCTTACCAAAGCATTGGAGCAAAAGCAGCATTACCAAGTCAGCTGCACTCTGCATTAACCTCTGCAGAAAATGTTTGTGTAAGACAAACATTGACTTATTCCAGAGAGAAAACCAACAGTACTCACCAAGAAAGAACATGCAATAGCTTGAAACCCTGGAGCTTACATGACAATTTTCATCATAGCCTGGAGCAAATCAGGAATTGATTCACCTCCAAAGCTGTTCCCACCAGGCTGCAAGTCCCAGAGATAGGGTTTGATGCAAACTACTTTCCCTACTTCCCTCTTTTTTAAGGGGCCAGAGGAAATCTGCAACTTCTGGAAGGACGTGATTCAAATATCTCCCCTCCTCACCCCACACCTTGCATCTGGGTGACTACCATACTATTTCCAACTGTACCTCTTACTGTCCCAGATGGTCAAGAAGCAAGAGAAATGGTCCACCCTCTGGCCAGGAGGGAGCCATAGGTGGGTCATCAAGTCAGATGGGCTGACCAAGTGTACAGGCAGCTCAAGGCTGGGTTTTCAGCACGTTCCTCTGGGTTTTGGTTTGGCAAAAGACAGTTTTGCCTTCTGAGAACCTCTTCTTTTCAAGCTCAGAGCTACTTTTTTTTGTGCACAGAAAGTGCAAAAATAACTTATTTGTTTGGATCTCCACGCCCATCCCTTAGCAGGAGCAGAGCAGGTGTTTTCATGAGAAAAAAGTGGCTCGCTGCCATCAGCTCAGGCATTTTACAAGAGGGGCTCGCATAAAAAAGTTAATTTGCTACAGTCTTTAAAAAGCAGGCAACTTATCATAGCCAGCCATGCAGTAAGCACTGGGCAGGGGAGATAAATTCCTTCATTTTTTACAGAGTTAAATCTTGCTAATTAAGACCACATTGATGCTTGCTAGAGAGAATTTGCATTGATATCTAATATTTCCCACATGTACTTACCAGAAGGGAACATCTCCGCCTGTCTGAAACACAGGCATTAACTTCCCCTGCTTCCCAAGAGCATCAGTTTGGAGGAATGGACATCTTATTAGTGCTGTGTGAAGGGCTGTGTCTCTGTAGACTCCCTTTTTGGAGAAATATTTCTCCAGTGTTGTTATTTATAGGCATACCCAGTCAGAGTTGTGGCCCCCTCCCCATCTGAGAGCGGGGCTTTCATGAGGGCACAGGACAGGTAAGTAGAAGACACTGGCCTTCTTTCAAGACACTTAACTAATAGGTACAAGGGACTGCAGGTCCTCAGGAGAGTTTTAATGGCTGCAAATTGAGAAAGGCTGAAATCCTCTCTTCCAACTACTCCACAAGGACATGAGATGTTTTCCAATGCAGAGACTTAAAAAGGGTAAGGGTGAGGTTGCAACTTGCCTTCTGTACTTGCTGGCTAACATCTCCTTAATTGGTGATTCAGAAGAACTTTGCATCTGAAGCTTTGGTTATGAGGAACCTTGCTTATAATGCCTAGCAGGTGACCCAGTGCAGGAGGAAAGGACTTGGGAAGGGGAAGAAAAGGAAGAAAGGAAAAATGCTCTCACCTAAATGACTCACCAAGCTGGATACCCTGATAATTGCCTATCACCCAGGACATGGAGCAAGATGAAGCATACATCTCCCGTGTGCCACTTTCCAGCTGGGCAGAGGTCACATATAAAGAGGGGCTGGGTCCAGGGACTTGGGAGGTGACTCCACCAGACTGAAGCAGCTGGGGAAACCGTGCCTCTGGGACTGGCATTCAGCTTGGGAGATGACTTCTTACATGGTCCCATATTCTGGAGGTTCCCCATGGAAATACGTCCTGCTCATGCTGGGACCTACTTATCCCTAAAAGCACCCTAAAAGCAACTCCTTATTCTTGGGTTTCTCATCATGACAGCACTGTTGCCCCTCTGCTCTGACAGCAGAAAACAATTTACCCAGCAGGGACGAGCAGTGAGCTAAGGAGGTGATCAGGCTGAAGGAAGGAAGGCTTAGACAGCAGAACAGGTGCATGCCAGAAATCCTTGTTAAATAAGTATCAATATGCTAATTGATTGAAGACTTCTGAATGCAAAACCATTAGCACGTGTCTGTGTTTGCAGCTGAAGGGAAGTAAAAATAGATCTTCCACCACACTGCAGGTTCTGGTGTTTCCAAACTCTGCTTTAATTCATAAATGTAACAAACAATCAAAAAGGTTGAGATTTTACAGCAAAAACCCTCTTTCCCAAACTCTCAGCCCAGCCCAGTGCTGGCCAAACACATAATCCAAACTTTGTGATAATGTTGATTGAGGTTTACATGCAGTAATGCCAAAGCAAACCCACAGCAAAGTAGGCAGCACACATTTGGCTTTAAAAATGTTGAAGCCAAAACACTAATGGTGCAAATTGCAAGGTCCATTAAAATGAAAATGAATGTTAATATGTTTGTATAAAGCCAAAATGGAATTTAACAGAGAAAGTTGTGAAGCAGCATTTTCTGTCACTGGAACAAATCATGAGGAGGACTGAAATGCACTGGCTTGACATTATCAGAACAAGCTGGGCAAGGTGAAAAGATTTGTCTTGACACTTATTCGTGGGTGGATAATTTTGCTGAATGGATTTTCTGAGGAGAAACCGTTTTTGACTTTTTTGTGAGGGTTCTACTTAATGAGCCAGCAAGAAAGACCAGTGAAGGGCACTAGAGCAAGCCCCGAGCTGCTGATCCTCCACTACTCTGCTCTCTCTGGCAGCAACACTGGTATTATTGCTGGTTCTTTCCATTTGATCATAAGCCCTGTTGGTTTTCAGGTTTTTTCCTTAAATTTTCTGGTTTTGGAGTTTTCACAGGCCAGGAGAGATCCAAGATGCTGCTGAAGTCTGAGAAATCCATGATTTAAAACAGATAAGTGACTCCTTTCTCAAAACATTGCACAAATCACAGCTTTTTCCACAGGAGATTAATTTTCCAGCGATGGTATGTGTGGTTTCCCATCCTCTGGCTGCTGCTAATTTCTCTAATTATTAATAACTTTGCTAATTACAGCGTTGGGCTGGACTCCCACACAGACAAATGGTTACCAGTCCTACAGCCACAGGTCAGGGAAAGCAGTGACTTCCAAGGCACTGATGTGTAGTTCTGCACAACGTGGTCATGCGGGCTGCTGCGCTCAGAGCAGGGAAATGTGGGTTCACACCTGGCATCTGTGAGCAGGGCAGTGCCAGATAAATCTCCTTTCCCTTCTCCCAGGAGAGCAGTGCTCACCGGTGAGCTGTATGAGGCAGGCCATGTCCTCTAGCTGCAGATGTGTGGCAGGTGTCACAAGGTCATTGCCTTCAGAGATGCCTGGCAAATGGAAAAAAAGGCAGCCAGAGAGCAGGGAGAGATGAACATCTGTCTTTTAGTGGAAATGAAGAGGAGTAAAGGATACTCAAGAAGAGAAGGGATGAGGAAAAGACCTGAAGGTGAGCCTGGGCAAATGATGAAATACATATTCTTCAGGTTGGCAAGGTAAGTTCTGCAATTTGCAAGAAGTCTTCAGGTTGATGAGTCTTTCAGCCTTGCTCAGTGCAGCTGTGGTGAGGAGTGAACCAGGCTGTTGTAACTGGTCTGAGATGTGCAGGTGATGAACTGACCCTCTTCTACAGGAACGTGGACCATAACTCCTGCATCTCAGAGCCTTGCACCTACTTGGAGCTGTTGATGTGCTTGTTCCTTGAAGAAAACTCCTAAAATTCTGTGTATTCCACCATGGGAGAAACCAGTCCATCTGTGGCTTTAAGCCTAAATAATGTGGCAGGGACCTTTAGGCTTGGTCCACACATGCTCACACTGAGTTTACTTTTCCAGCGTTACAACAGCCTAACTCCTACACTGCACTGCTCACCCTAGAGAAGGTCAGGGCCGCTGTCACCACTGCACTGATGGAGAAGAGAAAAGCAGTTTTGTGTGAGTCATCCTCAGTCTCCAAGACTGCAGAGCCTGGGAAGCACATAAGGAGTCCTGTGGACACCAGTGCTGCCTGCTGGGCTTCAATATTGCCCTGGGCTATGGACTACGCATGTGCAATGAGTAGAGCCAGAAGGTAAATCCAGACCTTGTGTGGTTTAGAGCTAGAGTAATTAATAAAATGAGACTGCAACTGGACTGTTTCAGCAGAACTGAGGGCAGACAAATCTCTGCTGGACCCATTCTCCAAAGCAAGCCTGCAGAGCATCTCTCAGGGGCCATTACAGCTTGGCAGCCTGCTCAGTAGGAAAGCAGTTGGGAACTGATCTCTGAAAGCATGTCTCAGGAAATCTCCTCTCAGCTCCTCCAGAGAACTCCACTCCCTGCTGCTTCTGCTCAGCATTTGCCAGCAGATTTTCCCAGGCAGCCTCCCACCTGCTCAGTTCTTTTGCAAATCTGGCCCCTAAAGGGGAACTCAGCTCTTTCAGAAAATCTGCTGTGAAAGGAGCTGAATGAAAGCATGCTGACACCCATGGGAAGGTCCTTGCTGGTTCCAGCAAGCTTTTGTCCATGCTGATTCATTTCTCTTCTCTATTCCCGGCACACCGGCGTGGTTCTAGAGATCAAGGTGAAACAAGGTCATGCACTTCGCCACTGCTGTAGCACAAAAGAAATACATGCAGTCCGAAGAATAATTGAAGTCACACTCGGTTCTTAACTTGCTTTAATTGAGGATGTCAAAGAAGAATAAATTTTATTATCAGACTCAACAGGAAAAGCTAAGTTAGAGGGAGGTGGTTCTTTATTCATTCACATGGCTATATATCACACATAATGTCTGGCAGAAAATGAAGTGTTTTAACTTGGAGGGAAATATTAATTTTAGATTAAAAGAAACAGTGCTTCATATGCCCACCACAACGGTTTTTTGGCAATATGGCTTAGAATCTTAAGGTAAATAGTCCAATTGTTAACTTTAAAGTAGTTGCATCGTTACAATTTCTGAGGAGGAGCATGTTTTCAATCATACACACAAAATAAAATCACCACATTTCAGAGAGAAACCCACCCAACAGTATGGATCCCATTGCATCTGGTGTAATGGATGGGATGGTGCTGGACCAATTAAAATCTGCTAAAAAACTCACCATTGAACCCAGAGTTGGCCAAGCTCTGTTCTCGTAGCATTTTGGATCATTAAACTCCTCGATCTTTTTGAGCTAATGTGCTCTAACACATGGCAAGCACGCAGAGCTCAGAAAAGATAAATTCCTGAGAACATAAGGCTGAAAAAACAGTCCTACCCTGGATGTGACACAGGGCTGTGGATCAACATGTGGATGGTCTAGTCCCAAAGAGCTAGACTCCAGCTCGTGTCTCTGAATTGGTCGTGATGTCCCTTGGTTACTCTATTGCTGCCTCTTGAGTTGGGAAACCAGGGAAAGAAATTGTTTTGAGAGAAGGGCTAGAAAAAAAAAAACCACATGCAACCAGATGTCTCAGCACAAGCTGGGGTCCCCTGGGCTGGTCTCCTCTGGGGCAGTGGCTGAACACTCTCTTGGAGGACTGCAAGAAAGACGCTGTGCATGGGGTGACTGGTTCTGCTTCAGCTCTCCTCTGGCAGCAAGGTGTCCAGGTGCTACCTGCATCAGTGGTCGTTCCCAGCCCATCACAACAGAGAGCACCAGGAGGTCCTGTCCTCACCTTTATTTTTCTAATGCGCTGATATTTTCAGTCTTCACAGTTGCCAGTGGCAAGGAGGTCCATGGTGCAACCACAGGCTGTGTGGGAAGACAGCAGAAACATGTTTTCTTGACATCCCTCCTTCCTTCCTCCCCCTATGCAAAGAGTATTTTTTAAAGCTGAAAGACCTGTTATGGGCTGAACTCCTACTGAAAGCCAGAAACTCTCTTTTCCTCCTGCTGTCCTGATGCACCAGTGGTGTTGCTGCCCTTCAAGGTGAGCTTCCAACACCTGTGAGAATTGAATTGCCTTCTTCCCACTTTCGACTTCTTTCTCATTTCATTACTTCTTTACTTCTCCTTGCCATATATACAGGACTTGCAGGCTCTACCTTGACTGCCACCAGGTACCACACGTTAGTTAGGGGACTGGTTAGAGGTGTCAGAGCTGAAATGTTGAAGTAATTTGTATTCATTAGGCCTCTCCAAAAGAGAAGGTAATTTGGGGGAAGATTGAAGCTGTGGACAATTCATTAGATGCACATCTTAAAGGAAAGTGTGCCAGACACAAGAATCTGATATGCTGCTGAATACCTGGAATTGATGTAATGATACTGTGGAAAAAATATCTTTCACAGTTACGTATTTTGGAAAATTTGCCTTTGACTGTGGGAAATTGCCAACTGGTCTGGGTCATGGTGGATCTAAGGCTCACACAGATGCATTGGCATGGATGTCTTAGGAACTGAAAATCAAAGCCCTGTTTCCACCAAAGCATGCCATGAAATTTGAAATAAATATTCTAATTGAAAATTAATTGGTGTTATACTGAGAAATGCAAAACAAGACAGTGTTACTTCAGGTAGTTTCCTTTCTCGAATATCAAGGACAAACTAAGGTTCCCACCAGCATTACACAGTGAGATGTATTTGCATCTGACATTGAGAAAAGACTGCCCACTCTGGGAGCTGCGTACGAAGCTTTCTCTTCAAGGGCGTTTTACCACTTCTTGCAATAAGAAACACAGAGTTCCACAAAAACTGAGACCTCTGAGGCATCCTAACCTCACTCATACATCACAACACCTCCCTAATTCATGAGAGGGGTGATGCACATCCATTCAGAGCACCCATGCCTTCTGGCAGACCCAGCCAAACTCATCGTCTCCAGGTGCCGAGGAAATCTGGTACTCTGAAACACACTCATCCTCGACACCATCCTATCAGAAATTTGAACTGGAACAAAACCAGAAATGCATCACTGCAGGTTGATAAAGGTATCTTGCTTTGGTGGAATCAAAACTCCTCTTTGAGGTCCACTGGTTAGGCTGTGAGAAAACTCAAGAAGTGCTTATGAAAATGAGAAGTTTCTGCTGATTTTTCTGTTTTTCTTCTCCTAGCCACAACAAGCAGAGAGTAATCAGCCTCTTTTCTCTTTACCACCACTTTTTACATACTGAAAAACCATTGCAAGTCTCTGCTCAGTCTCTTCTTTCCTGGGATAACCAGTTCTTTCCTCACATGCTGCATATTACGGATGTCCCCTCTTTCTTGCTCTTCTGCTCTGGCTTCTTTTCAGTGTCTCTGCATAGTTCTGAAGGCACAGCTTCAAAATCGGGCACGACACTTGAGTCAAGACCTTGCCAGCCCTGAGGTGACCGGAGCAAAAGCAACGTCTTTCAAGTTGCACTCTCCAGATCAGCCCTGTCTTTTTGCTAGAGCATCCCCCACACCCAACGGTCTGTCCCCTGCATCCCCACACCCAACATCTCACTGCTTCTCAGTGTCATACGCATATCCTCATTTTCAGGCTGCTCAATTCTCCTGCCCTGCACATCATACCCAGTGTGTCTTTAACAAATGTCACCTGAGGGACTACAGACCATTTCCCTGATTCACCCAGGCCAGACTGACCAAATCCTGTCCCCTCAGTGTCACCCCCAATCTCTGAAACTTCATCTGGGCCATGTCAATTAATCATTCCTGTATTTAATAAACCTATTAATTACAATCAACCATTGCTACGGCTTCCTGGTGACTTCACCCACACAATGTATTAAACTGCTTTGCTGGTGGTAGCATCAGAAGACCTCATTCACGTCAGCTGATACCCTCCCTGATATCCACCACTTTCCCCTTCCCCTTCAAGTAGGTCACCCAGGCAAAGAAATGCCATCACTTTGTTCTGGCATGACTTGTTCTTGATGAATGCAAGTTGACTACTTTTACCCCTCCAATTAGTCTTCATTAAGGACTTGTGTAAGAAATGAGTGGATGTCAGTGTCATTCTGGGCATCGTAGCTAGGCTGATGGGTTTAGGAGTCTCTACCTCCTTCCTTTTGAAACAAGCACCATCTCCGGCACTGTGGGCTTGCAGGCATGCCCTGGGAGGTCTCAGAGATAACAGGTTCAGAAAGGAACACTTGAATTATTTTTTTTTCCAGCCTTGTTTCAAAAACAAACTTTCTTTGAAATTAATGCATTCAGAAGTATCCTATTTTGATGAAATAGCATTTTCAAGGAGAAATATGTTGTCACGCACTTTTTAATCAGCTCTATCCCTAAGTCATTTGAGGAATAATGCAATATTTTTCTTTCTGTATTGTTTGGTATTTCTTTCTGTATTGCTTAGGTGAAGAAGATTGTTTGTATTTCCCCCACTCGTGATGTCTGGTATGTTGATGAAGTGCTGTTCTCTGGCTATGAAAGAGTTTGATCTCAATGAATCTTAAAATACTTTACATAGGAATCTTCACTGGCCTTGGTTGGAACTAAACTTGGGTGATTTCATCATTGTCTTTGCTGAGAGCAGAGTTAGACAGGAAAATGTTTGAACTTGGCACAAATCAAGTGAATCAAGAACCTTTCAATACTTGGCGATAAAATCTGAATGCCTGAGCAGTCACGGAAAGTCTCAGCTGTCCTGCCTCCTTACAAGGTTGGGGTATGAGATGTTCAATTTAAAAAGTTCTGGTTAAATGGCAGCCTTTAGGTCAATCCT
Organism: Balaeniceps rex; assembly: GCA_013401315.1. NCBI lineage: Eukaryota > Metazoa > Chordata > Aves > Pelecaniformes > Balaenicipitidae > Balaeniceps > Balaeniceps rex. The sequence goes on from VYZW01025374.1 coordinate 237,008, forward strand.
CAGCTTGTGTAATCGACACATCTCGGTGGTGTTTATCATCCAAATTCTCTTGCTAGTCATCTCTGGGGGACTAATCAGATCTTCAGTCAAGCGAAGTGTTTGTCTGCCCACAGATCAGGGCTGTGTTGGTCCCTGGCATTTTTTAAAACACCAAAGCACTTGGCTGTTGGCAGGGAGTGGACAGGCGATGATCTGCTGTGAACTACACGTTTTCTTTGCCTGTAGAGAGAGAGAAAGGGAGAGGCAGAGAAAGAGCTGGAGGTGATGGAAAGAGGGAACCTGCACCCAAAGGGAAGATGGCATGCCACAACCAAAGCAATTAATGTCCTCAGCCTGCAGACTGACCCAGGTCAACAAACTCTCAAGAAAGCTGATGAAGGAGACCAAAGACCAGACAAACTGTCCTGGTGCCCAAGGACGTAGGATGAGCTCCTGAATAAAAAGACAGCCTACAGCTGGAAGGGGAGGCCAGAGAGTGACAGAGAGGGGAGCAGAGGAGGACTTGGCTGCCCTGCAGCTCTCCATGGATTGCCCCTTGACTGAGTACGCTCCAAAGGGATCATGGTTGAGTCCCCTGACTTTAGGCATTTCCTGTTATCAGAGATTCCCCAGAGCATCCTTGCTTGCTGGGTGACCTCCTCCTCCCAACGGCTGAGCTGGTGCAGCAGAGGCACATTCAGCAGGCTGCAAGTCACAAGCAAGGTCTGCACCAGGGCTGCCTCTGCCAAGCAATAATGAGCAAACTCAGTGCCAGCATACCCATTCACAGCAAAGGGGGAAAAAGCCTTATTCAGTCTAAAAGATGACTTGCTTCAGCACCTAGGAAATTGGATTTAGAGTCCAGGCATTACAATGCTTATGGGGAACTCACAGCGTGGAAGTTAATCCCGGGCAGAGGATGTGCTGTGGCCTCAAGCCCAGTCCCATGTCCCCGAGGAAGGACTGAATTGCTGGGATGGTTTGTAGGAGCTCGGCTGTCTGCCTCAGGAACCACAGATGTGTGAAATCCCATCTGCCTTGAAATGCAGCTTTGTATTCTTGCTTTCTTTTTGGCTCCTTCTAGCCAAAGGATGGCTTCACACTGTATGTCCTTTGTCCCTAGCCTGAATCTCAGACGGAGACTAGTTTTATTTAAAAGCAAACCAACCCATCTGTTTCCCACCCTTCTACTGCTGTTCCCAGCAGAGGAAGACCTGAAGCAGTTTTCCAGTGCACCTGAGTGTGTCCTCTCTCTACCAACCTGCTCTCCTGTCACCCAGTGTTTCCCATCCTTTGACCCATTGCAAAGACCATCTTCATTAATGCCATTTCACAGGTAGGGGGGACTAGCTCCCAGCCAGAGGACTACATTGCTGTAGTGTGGTGTGGAAGAGAGCCTTTACCACACTGTGCCCCTTCCCTGCACAGCTTTCCAGGACAAGCTCCCTGATAACATCTTTTCAGACACAGTTTTCAGGAGGAGGGACAATTAGATCCATGTAAGGCGAAATGCTGCATGAGTGCAGTCTGTCTCTCCCCGTACGGCAGGTTCCTCGCTCTGTGGATTTCCCTCACTTGGAGGATTTTTTGCAATGACTTTTGTCTCAATGTCTATCTACCCAGCAGATTTGTCTACTAAAAAAAAAAAAAAAAAAAGAGTCTTTTTTCTCAGCAGATTAGGCCTAACAGGCCCCCGGGACCTAGACACCCTGATAATCACTTGGTCAGGCACTCTAGTTATATGGGAAAAATACAGGATGAGAGGATATATCATATTAACATGCTACAACTCTCTACTTCATTGAAAACTAGAAAGTTCCAAAAACTAGAAAGTATTCCACATATTGAAATAAAATATTCAAATTTCCCTTTCCTACTGAAGATTATTTGCTGGTCCATCCTTTTGCCAGACTTTTTTTTTATTTTTTTTATCTGCTTCACTTCACTTTACTGCTAACTGTGACTTAAGTACAATTTATGATTCAAGTCAAGAGCCTGATTGCATTTAGTTTGCTGGTGACAGAATCAATTCATTTTGGGTAGGAAGAATGATGTATTGCTTGTCAGCCCCTTACTGGTCCACGGATTATTGAGAAGCCTAGTGAGTGTCTTTGTATGTTTTGGAGTCATGGGTTTTCTGCTTAAATAGCTTCATAATTACTGAAACTCAATATTCCTCTCTTCATTGGAGGTTATGGGAATTCTCACATAGAGGAGCAGAGTGAACACATCCTGACTTGCAAAGGTCTGGTACATGGACTACGAGAGGACACACATATGACTGCTCAAGTTGCTGCAGAAGGAATAATGCTTCAGTACAGCAAAGGAGGAGACTGTGTGGTGGGATCCAGACCGTCACTGCTCTGTGAACTGCCTGTGATCCCCAACTTCTCACGACTGTCTGTCGGACATAGGTGTCCTGAACAACATCACACTCTAACACTATGCGTCAGGAAGAGCCTTAGCTGCGCGAAAAGCTGGTGATGGTGGAAACCATCACCCCCCACAGCTTCTGCTTTCCTCCTGGCCACCACAGGAGGTGGCTGCCCTGCAGCAAGGGCATCTGGTGGCTCGAACCCATCCTCCCCATCCAGGGCAACTGCGGTGGAAATAGACTTGGGCAAAGGCCATGTTGGTCATCCAGCAGAAACGCAACGCACTGCCTCTGCTCTGAGGCTGCAATAGTCAAGAAAGAGAATTTACCTCTGCCATGTGGATGAAGGGCAAGGGGTCAGAGATGTCTCCTAGAGCTACTCAGAGGCCCGGGAAAGCCACGAGGTCAAAGGCCCACTGTTGCCCTCAATTAGATGCTGGGCTTTTTATATATTGCAAATACCAGCTATAGCAGAGAGTGGGGAGGGCTCAGGGCAGATGGCTTTGAGGAAGGTTTTAGAAACAAGATTGGTTGCAGCTCTTCCAGCACAACGCATTTCCTCCAGAACAGGGCATTTCCCTTTGATTTTGTCCAAAGTATATAAGTATTGATAAAATTACAGACTAGCACAAGGAAAGTACTGGAAAAAACTCTTGCTAAGTTTCTCTTGATAATACCCAATCATCTCATCCTGCAGAGGTAAAGTAAATAAATTCCTCTTTCAACTCACCCATTTCCATTAATTTCACTTGAACTTTTAGGATAATATCAAATATTAATTTTAATATTATATTTCAGTGATGTTTTTAATATTTGCTGGTATAATGCTTTGCTATTATAGAAGCAAAATGTGTGTACCTTATGGAAATGGAGTATTTAGGTATTGTTGAAACAAAATGATTTGATGGAGTCAAGACCATCCAATTTGATTATTCTCATTAGACATTTCTGGAGGAGGGAGAGGGAAGAGCATTTTATGTTGAAATTGGATTTAAAACAAAAACGACTTCTGAAATGCTGGGATTTTATCACTGGCTAAAAGCACTGGTATCTGGCAGATATTTCTGCCAAGAAACAAAGAAACTGAGAAAATTAGGCACAAAATGAAAAGGAACAAGGAGATGGCCGGCTGCTGATTGTCCTGTCTGGGGCTGCGGTGGTTACCTTGCCAGCCTATAGATGTAGCAGAGCTACTGCAGGGAGGACTGTCAGAAAATCAGTGTACTCTGCTCTACAGATTAAGCCTCAGCTTCATCTCTCAACCTCTCATTGCGATTTTTTTGTCTCTCCCTCTGCTGATGGCATTGCTTGAGTCCCTCTTGCTGCCCGGAGAGACGGGCAGTGGGAGAGTCTCCTCTCCTTCCCTCTTGCTAGAATTCTCCCCAATATTTTGCACATTTCTGAGCGGGTCGGGGTGAAGTATGGCCTTGTCCAGCAGCCCATCCTTCTGTCCCCATAAGCAGCCAAATCGAATGGGCATATAGGACTGAGCCAACAGGCTGGAACTCAGCAGACCTGAGGCTATGCTCATGGATACCTGTACATATCTAACCACAGGATGTGGACCTAAGGTTATGCTTGATTAGTTACATCCCAGGGAAAGTTAATTCCTGTGTTGTCTATCTTTCTGGCACAACTCACCTACCTTCCCAGTGAAGACACAGTCTAGGGCTGAAAGAAACGTGATTTGAAAGTGTCCTAAACAGCAGAGCTGGATGCAGTTGACACATGGATGAGGGGGCTGGATGACCTTCACTCCCTAATGGATTCACTCCTGAGCTAAACACATCTAAGGCTTTGGCTGTATCTATTCATCAAACTAATGGTGTGATGGTAGTTGCGCTTATTGGATTAAATCAGCACTGAGGCAGGGACTTATGCTAACAAGCAGCAAGTTCCCCAAAGTCCCTGAAGTGTGTGATGTCTGTTGGCTGCCTCTCCAAAAGCAATGGGCACTGTGTCAGAAGATGCATCATAAAGTGTCATAAAGACTTTTTTATGTATCATAAAGAAGTTAGATCAAAGGTTTACCCAACGCTGGGCCATGCCTGAGTAAATGCATGCCAAAGTCTCAGACGTGTAATGACTCCCTGCTCCTCAGGGGATCTCATATGACATAGCAGTGTCCTGGTCTCCTTGGGAGCACAGGCAGGATGCTGTCTGTCCCCATGCTGCAGGGACTCCTGAGCAGACCTCTGTGGAATGACTTGGCAGCTGGGGATAAGCATTTTATGTTGGCCTGAGCAAGTCCACTCTTTTCTCTCCAGTTGTGGGAAATAGGGAAGGAAGGTTTCCATGCACTGGAAAAAATGGATGTGATGTGTGGCACCCTGTGATTTTAGGAAGGCTTTTGCTATGACAATTGCCTAATCAGTCCCTGTGGGGACTAATTGGATGGCCTGGGACACAGGAAAGCATGTTCATACATGTCATCTTCTCAATACTCCAAAGAGCTCCTTGGCTCCAGACCTGGTTTGTGTAAAGTGTATTTAGGGCAGGCAACAAAGACCGAAACATCGGAGCTACAACCGTCACTGGTCTTTGCTCTTGACAATAACACTCCTGCTTACAGAAGTGGACAAGCAATGGCACCTCTCCTTTAGAAGTGCATCCCAGCCAGCACTCCCAGTTCATTGAAACCAGAGCGCATTTGATGCCACTACATACCAAGACACCTTCTTAACTCCAATTAAAGGTTTGCTTCAAGCTATGCATGTGCTTGAGTGCCACTTGCTCCTTTGCTAGCAAGGTCTGGACTGAGGCACTCCCAGGCACTATTTCCTGTAATAATTTGCCACCCCAAGAAGTTCCACCAATTTTCCTCTTTCTCGTTCGTTATTAGTGACATCTAGTGACCAGCAAAAGTCATGCAGCAAATGAATGAAACCATAATTAATAAGGTAGACTGAACTTACATGACAAGAAAGTACTTGGTCTATTAATTTAGCAAGTATTTCTCACTGCTGCACGTAGAGAAATCAGCCAGGCAGGAGATCTGGTGTTTGAAATTATCCTTCTACTCTTCAGCCTTTTGCAGAATGCCAAGGGCTGCCCTAGCTCCTGCGGGAGGTCCTATGAAGAAGGCCCTCAGCTAAGACTTTCCAGAATGTTTTGTGATACAGATACCAGTCTTGAGGTCTGCATTTTGATGTGCTTTAAAGGGTCTGATTTTCAGGTAGGGAATTTTCAGTTTTTCTTATAAATCAGGTTTCTTAGGATATCTCAGCTGGGTGTCTGAAAAACTAGGCGATTTGTAACATCTCCTTTTAACCTGCTTTCCTGATAAAATAAGAATATTTAATGGCTTTGTGTATTGCCACCATTTAGCTGATTCTCTACTCCCTACCAGCTTGCACCCCAAGTGGCACAGTAGTAGATGTCTCTGAGGTTATTATGTTCCTACCATGCTTTGTGCAAGTAGGAAACCACACAAAGTGCCTGAGATGGCTCTACAGGGAGAGAGGCTGCAGCAGCACTGAAACCCTGACTGAATGCTGACAAGTTGTGGTGGGTTGACCCTGGCTGGATGCCAGGTGCCCACCAGAGCCTCTCTATCACTCCCCTTCTCAGCTGCACAGGGGAGAGAAAATATAACGAAAAGCTTGTGGGTCGAGATAAGGACAGGGAGAGATCACTCACCAATTACCAGCATGGGCAAAACAGACTCGACTTGGGGAAATTAGCTTAGTTTGTTACCAGTCAAATCAGAGTAGGGTAATGAGAAATAAAACCAAATAAAACCAAACACCTCCCTCCCACCCCTCCCTTCTTTCCAGGCTCAACTTTGCTCCAAATTTTCTCTACCTCCTCCCCCCAAGTGTCGCAGGGGGACAGGGAATGGGGGTTGGGGTCAGTCCATCACACATCATCTCTGCTGCTCCTTCCTCCTCAGGAGGAGGACTCTTCACACTCTTCCCGTGCTCCAGCATGGGGTCCCTCCAATGGGAGACAGTCCTCCACGAACTTCTCCAATGTGACTCCTTCCCATGGGCTACAGTTCTTCACGAACTCCTCCAGCGCGGGTCCCTTCCACCGGGTGCAGTCCTTCAGGAGCAGACTGCTCCAGCATGGGTCCCCCATGGGGTCACAAGTCCTGCCAGCAAACCTGCTCCAGCGTGGGCTCCTCTCTCCACAGGTCCACAGGTCCTGCCAGGAGCCTGCTCCAGCGTGGGCTTCCCACAGGGTCACAGCCTCCTTCAGGCATCCACCTGCTCCAGCATGGGGTCCTCCACGGGCTGCAGGTGGATATCTGCTCCACCGTTAACCTCCATGGGCTGCAGGGGCACAGCCTGCCTCACCATGGTCTTCACCACGGGCTGCAGGGGAATCTCTGCTCTGGTGCCTGGAGCACCTCCTCCCCCTCCTTCTTCACTGACCTTGGTGTCTGCAGGGCTGTTTCTCTCACATATTCTCACTCCTCTCTCCGACTGCAATTGCGCATGGTTTCCCCCCCCGGCTTCTTAAGTATGTTATCACAGAGGTGCTACCACCATCACTGATGGGCTCAGCCTTGGTCAGCAGCAGGTCCATCTTGGAGCCAGCTGGCATTGGCTCTGTCAGATGTGGGGGAAGCTTCCAGCAGCTTCTCACAGAAGCCACCCCTGTAGCCCCCTGCCCCGCTACCAAATCCTTGCCTCAAAGACCCAATACACAAGTCCATTTGGGAAAGAAGGCAAGTGGGAGACACCTTATACATACCCCAGCCATAGCGAAAAACATGACTTGAAGTTCATGTCTTCTAGCACACCAAAGTCAATCTGCTTTGAGATGCCAATCTAGGGGAAAATGGACTTGGCTTGGCCTGGTGCTTGCTACTGCAAGAATAATCTGTAAAAATAACCAGAGAAAGGGGCTGTGATCTCAGATCCTTTTTGTTGCCTCTTTTTTCCAAAGTACTGCCTACACTAGGCGAAGCACAGTGCCCAGCTGCCCAGCTCACACCCCAGGTGTGAGACACAACAGAGAGACAGAGAGGTGAATACACGACAGATTCTGATTTGATTTGCATCTCCTCACTGGTGCCCTGAGGAACTTAGTTTTCAGATGTAACTCCCAACCTTCATCTCTGCCACAAGCATCCCCCAGAGACGGAGGAAGCCACCAGCAGGGAGCTGGGGAAAGAGCTGGCTGCGGAGTGGTCCAGCTGAGGAATCCAACTCCCCAGCAAGTTTTCAGAAAGCTCTCTCAGCATCCAAGCCTCCACACCGATGGAGATAATTCCTCAGATAAAAAACATTTTAAAGGACCTGAATCAACACTGCATTGTTTTTTTGACTTGTACACTCATGTCGTGGTTTAGCCCTAGTCGGCAACTAAGCACCACGCAGCCGCTCGCTCACCCTCCCCCTCCCCGGTGGGATGGGGGAGAGAATCGGAAGGGCAAGAGTAAGAAAACCCACGGGTTGAGATAAGAACAGTTTAATAATTGAAATAAAATAATAATAATAATAATAATTATAATAATAATAATAATTGTAATGAAAAGGAGAACAAGAGAGACAAACAAAACCCAGGGAAAGGAAAACAAGTGATGCAACCGCTCACCACCCACCGACTGACACCCAGCCAGTCCCCGAGCAGCAATTGCTGCCCCCCGGCTAACTCCCCTCGGTTTATATACTGAGCATGACGTCATATGGTATGGAATAGCCCTTTGGTCAATTTGGATCAACTATCTTGGGCTGTGCCCCCTCCCAACTTCTTGTGCACCTGGCAGAGCATGGGAAGCTGAAAAAGAAAGTCCTTGACTAGGGTAAGCACTACTTAGCAACAACTAAAACATCAGTGTGTTATCAGCATTCTTCTCATACTAAATCCAAAACACAGCACTGTGCCAGCTACTAGGAAGAAAAGTAACTCTAACCCAGCTGAAACCAGGACAACTCACCAGTGTGCCATGCAGGACATGAACTCCGTGCCATGCATACCCTGCTCCTGACCCTGCCACAGTAAATGGTGTGGCATGGGGCTAGGAGAAATGGAGAGAGATACAGCTCTGCAGCCAGAGCACAGTGCTGGTGCACCTCTCCTGCTCTGGGAATCCGACTGTGAAATGCCACAGTGGAGGTGGCCGACCCAGCATGTGGGACCTAGGGAATTTGCAGAGCTGAGCTGGGATGCCTGAGCACAGTGAGGAAGGGGAAGCAGGGCAGGCACAAGCCAGCAGCAACACTCACATTTCTCTTTGTGTCCCTGCTGTAGTGGTCAGTCTGCTCCTGGGTCCATGCTAGCCCCCAGGCTGCTGGGGGGGTGTGTAAGGACTACGGACTCTGCAAGACGACGGCAGATTGAGCATGCTCCAGCCTGCAGGCTGGTTAGGTGAATGTCTCGGCATCATTTCCCCTGACAGATGCTGCAAACGATATGACTAGTAACAGACTGAACACAAAAAGTGTTGCAGCCCTGAGCAAACCCAGAGCTAAAAGGGCCATACCATTATGCTATTAGTCAGAGCAGATGCTTGTGACGGTGGCAGTGACCTGAAACTGCTAATCTTGTTACTTAGGGAGGGCCTTCAGCCATGGGGCTGGGAAGTGTGGAATAAATAAACCAGGATCTTCTTTCCTTCCCAGAGCTGCCTGCCACATTCAGCTCTCACTGAAGGCAAAGAGAACAGTGAAACAGTGGTGACAGCTGACAAGCAATGCCCTTCACAGCTAACCCGCTGGTGGAAACAGCTGCTGAGACGAATTTCAGACAAAGCTGTCTTAGTCTGGGGCTTGTAGCTGAAAGGCTGCAGCCTCCCACCAGCTCTGGGTTTATCTCCTTTACTCAGGCTCTTCTCCTCTGCCTCTTTGCAAGGTTTCATTCATCACCAAGCACCTTGGGGCAGTGACCCCAGGCTGCAATTTGCATGTGCACCCTCACATGCACTTGTACAACAAGAAAGAGCTGTCGGCTCTTTCATGGAGCATGGGGTGTTCCACAGCTTCTGCACAACTATCTAGTGCAGGGAATTTGTGCCCAGGTAGCAGGTTCTGGTGCCGAAGGGAACGAGGTTGCTGTTGAGATCAGGCCTACACATAGTTTTCTCTGTTTGTTCCCTCAGCAAGTGAGCTGCGCCGTCTGCATCTCCGGTGCTTGTGATGAGGAAGACAATAGCAACGCCTTCCCTGGTTGATCCCCAGCACACTGACACATGGGCCAAGCATCCTGAATGAGGCAGGTGCCCACGTTCTCTCCTTTAGGGCCTACCTCTGCTCTAGGACTGGCATATCTACTGTAGTAGGTGCAAACATCTGAAACAGCTGCTCTGAACATAGACTCAACCTCCACACTCAGGGAAAGAGCAGCTAGAGAGATTTTGCTTTCTCTTCTTGAGATGGAGGTGGAGAAAACACTGTAATCTACAACTCCAGCAGTAAAGGAGGGTCTAATGCAGAAATTCTCCAACCCCTTTCCCAGGCCATCCATTTTGTCTCACACCAGACACACCAGAATTTCCTGTTGAAGTTATGCCCATCTCCTGGTAACCTAGGAGGTGACTCTCCCTCTCACCCTCCCATCCTTCATAGCGAGTGTCATCCAGGGTAGAATTTACAAGGTCTAGTACAGCCCTGTTGAAAAACCTCCTTTCAAAAAAAAAAAAAAAAAGAGAAAAAATATGAAATATGTCCAAGACTAGGCCAAACCACTCTTTGGGCACGCCTGCTTCTCCTGGTTGGACTCTGGAGACACCTAGAAGGTTGGTTTAGATCAGATGCATCATGTTTAGACAGCTGTGTTAATGGTGATGACTTCCACCCCATCCCTTTGTGGTGATGCCACAGAGGAAGCATCTGCAGGTGGATTGCAGGTGGGGCTAAAGCATGATGTGTCTTGCCAGGAGAAGGCAGCTGGCCTTAATACGGAGACAGGCTCTGCATGGGGGCTTGTTCATCCCTGTGGTGGACAGTCATCACTTCAGTGCTGGTTTTTCCCATTTTCTGTAGGAGAATAAGAGGTTTCAGAGCATGCTACAGCCAAGGGACACATCCAGCAAGCAGCATGCCTGAGTGTCTTCTCACAAACTCATTAACTGGAATGATAGACCTGAGGATTCATTGCTGGCTGCTTTCAGATAAGGAAAACATAATGGTGTAGCGCATAGAGATGAGAGAAGTATCTGTTTGAGATGCACAGCTCTACCTAGAGAGTCTGGTCCAGGGCAAAACCCATGCATCACTAGCTACCGGCACGCCTGGGGTAAGACACGGGCAAAGACCCAGGAGTTAGACAGGCCGGAGAAGTACTCAGCACTTCCTAGCATTTCATGGGAGAGCAAGGAGATGGCAGGAAGGGGAAAACAACACAAGACTTCTGCCACAGTGCTTTCTGGGTACAAAATGTGTGACTAACGATGGAGTATGAGGATGTGGAAGAAAGACCACAGAGAGCAACAAGCTTCGCCTCCTGCTGCTAAAGATGACTGAGTGAGAAGGGCACTGTGAAAAATGTCAGTTTAGTAGCACATTGGGCTAAATGCCACTGTCAAGGTGCCAAAGCTGGGCGAGCAGAAAAGCAGGGGTTTTGTTTTTTAGTAATTTATCTTTAAAGGTCCCTCTTTTATTGGAGCGTTTCCATGTCTTTGGAAGCAGAAAAGCAAGTGAACCATGTGGAAGCTTCCAACACTCCCCAAAGCAAATGACAACAGCTGTGACAACAGTGTGATGCTGTCCTTTGGAAAGTGTATGGACAACTGTAGACACCAAGAAAAATCATCCTGGATGGAAATTGAATTGTTTTTTCACCAGCACCCCTCTGCCTCCCCAGCAATGTGGCAGCTCTAAGTAAAGCCATAAAACACTTGGCTGCAGCAGGCAGCATCAGGATGCCATTGCGGTCTTCATTTAAACAGTTGCCAGCCATAATGAGAGAGATGAATCTGCAAAGGCATCTATGTCAGAGGAGCTCTGACACTTAGTTCCTGGCGCGCACAGACACGTTGCTCTCAGACAGACCGCAAGAGGATGTGTGGCTGGGAAGCAAGGGCTTCGGCAAGACTTGAAGCACATACCCGAGGCAGTAGAAATAGATGAGTAGGTGTTCAACTGCATCTACTTCTAAGGTCAGTATCTGGAGAGAGGGTAGCCTTGGAGCACCCTGGGAAATGCTCCACAGACCTGCCGTGGTGTCGTGGATGCCTGCATCCATAACCATCTCTTAATCCCTCACAGGACATTTTGATAATGGTATCTCCTTGCCTTCCTGTCTGTAAAACATGGCCCCACTTTAAAATCCTAATATAACCAGGCAAGCATTTAAAAGCTACTATTGCAACCTTGTCAAATTACATAGTGTTTATAATTACCTTAATTATTTTTAATTGCTTTACATACTACTGCTAGGATCTCATTAATATGGCTAAAAAATCAATCAGACCGAAAAGCTCCTCATATTTTACTGTGTATATCAAGAACACAACATACAACACAAGAGGGCAGATTTTTGCCCTGGTTTCCCAAGAAAACACTCGTGTGTCTGTCAGCAGCTGCTGTCATGTCATTTTCCCTCCCTTAAAACCTTTCCAGTGTTGTGTCCCAAGTTGACTTGATATGAAAGACACAAAAATGCTTAATTCCGTCAAATACCGTAAATACAGGCAGGTGGGTAGAAGGGAGAAAACACAGTGCTGAAAGGATCAGCTCAACCTTTGTGAGGCAGCAGTGTCCCCATTGGAGAGGGCACTTTTGTACAAAACAAGCTTTCTTGATTTTGCTGTTCCTTCACTGTAATTATCCCAGGTGGTGGAAACACCAGCTGGACGATCCTACCAGTGCTTCAGGGGAAAAACAACTCAGAAGTCCCCAATGTAAATCAAATAAAGGAGAAATTGCATGCATTTAAGATAGACACAATTCACAGACCACATCCTGGTCCCGTGAGCTCTTCAGCTGCTGAACCACCCTGACACCACATCCTCAACCAACTCATGGCTTTCCAGGACAAGGGCTCTTCTGATGGTGAGGCATAAGTTCCTTTTCCCTTAAGGAATAACATTTCCATGCATTACAAATATATTTTCTGTGCATCATCCAGATTGCTGCAGATCCGTTCCCCGCCTTTTTTGGTTTGTACTATCCTGTCACCAGCGACAACATGGCAAACATTATCAGCAGTGATTTCACGCGGTTTAGTGAGAATGTAAAAGTGTCTTGAGCTGGACTGGTCTCCTCTAAGTTCCTATTTGATGACCATCCAACACCACATCCTTCTAAGATGTGCCATTTCATCAGCTTACAGTCCACTTCTTAGTTCACATGTGGTTCCTTCCTTCCGCTTTACTCAGAAGCCCATATGAGGAACAAATAACATTTCTATGACAAGACCTATTTTTCATAAAGCCATAGCGGCTGGCATTAATCTTATTTGCATCCTCTAATTATTTATCAAGTCTAATTATTTATCTGTGTTACATCCTCTTTCTTCTGCATTGCTTGATGCTGACAGCAGCCTGGGTCATTCAGTATTACTTGGATCACCCACAGCATCACTGAGAATTATTCCAGATTTCCTGAACTGAGTGAAGCCCCTTTCATGCCAGTTTCTCTCATCCTGGGACAACTCCTCAACATGGAAAGTCTCAGCAAGTCCTGGCAGTGGCAGGAAAGGCTCAGGACAGGTTCATAAACAGCCCTCTCCTCTCCTGGAAGGAAGAAGAGAATACTGGGAGAGGAGATCTCCATGTTCCAAGGAAACTGTTCCATTTTCTGCTCCTCCACCTTTTGGGCTCTGTCCAGCCCATTTGGCCCTTGTGATGGTTGTGTTCCTATTCATTGTGCTTGCTCACATCGAGGCACAGGAATATAATGTTGCTGGGTCTTCTTGTACCTCCTAAATAGTTCAAAAGCTTCTTCTGAGAGCCTCTTTCAGATAGGACCCACCTGGGATCTCTCTAGCTTGCAAGACCAATAGATTTAGTTTCTCTTTTTTCTTCCCGCCTTACAGTCTTTGCAGCAAAGAAAACGTGTGTTCTCCCTTTGACTTTTCTCAGCAAGTGCTGACTCCTCTCCATTGGAGATCCCATGATCCCTCACCCACTCTGTCCTATTCCTCTCTTTGAATGACTGGCAATGCTGCCCAGAGCCCAGCAGACACAAAACTGCCCGCTTGTAAAGGAAGATGTAAAAAGGACCAAAGAAATGTCATGTTCCTTCACAAATCACAGGTGACGGATTCTGTCCCCTTGCCGGAAACACATGCAGTTCCCATGGGTGGCAGCTGGATGCACATCAGGGGAAATCCTTATTGATTTATATCTCTCCAGGTGCTGACATCATTTGCACCATGCACATGAATTTCCAGTTTGACATTTGCTACAAATTGAATCTACTTTCAGGAGTTGCTAAAAAAACTTTTTCCTCCTCAACCTGGGAGCTGCTAGATTCAGCTAGAGCATCTGGGGAGCTCTGAAAAGGCTTTTAGAGACATCAGGTAAGACGAGGCCAATTCTCAGCCTGTTAAGCCTTGTGTCTCCATTGGCGTCAGCAGGCTATGTCTATTGACATCAGCTGACATCGGGTCTGGCACTAGAAGTGTTCGTAGCTTTACTTTTATGAGAGCTTGACATGTACTTATGGCTCATAGCAGAGCTCTGTGCCAATGCTGCCTTGCAAAAAACTGATGTGTTAGTTTAACATTATTAGTAAATCTCCAGCTCTGCTGCAGCAGCACTTTGCGGTTATTTAATACCTCCGGGGACAACTTGCTTAAAATAATAGGTGAGGTACTGGGACTTCAGAGAGCTGAGTGTAATTCTCTACTGTTCCAGACTCGGATCTTTGGCTGATCAACGTGCAATCCTCTGCCGTGACAGGGTACCCACGTACACCCCAAATCCCTAGGAGAGGGGATGCAGCACAATGGGACTATGGATGCACAGTTATTTTGTGTGAAAGTGAAGAAAGACAGTTCACATGTGAACATGGTGATAAATCTTAAATGACAAGTTTTCAGGACAGCTTAGCCAGCTCCAAAACTCCAAAAAGGGCCTTAAGTTGCCTTGTCTCAAAACTTGAGCACAAGAATATCGTTCCAACCTGCAAAAACAGTATCGCAGCACTCCAGCAAGGGCTGAGTGGTTGTAAAAAAGGGGTCAGAATCCGGGTCCTGAGGAGAAACATCTTCAGGTCATGTTTTGCTGATTTTAAACATCCAAGAGGAAATAGCCTGTGATTCCCACATGCAGGGAGTTATCTGGCTTGTAAATGTACCTGCCTTATAAAATATTTTATTTGTTTGATCTCTTCTGCTATCAAAAAGCTCCTGGGAATATTTATCATTCTTTTGCATAGAGATAGAGAGTGAAACAGATTTTTAGTTCTAGAATATCCCCAGCTGCCTGGGATGGGCTTCATGCACACAAAGGTGTCAGGTCAGGACACAAAATCTGGTGCCCAGACACAGTACTTGAACCTACATATTTCAAGGCTGTCTGTGGAGATATAGCCAAGAAAACTCCTGTTTTCTCTAAGAGTTATTTGATCAAAACTGAAAGGAGATGGACTGGGTGATATGGTTTGCGTGGTCAGTCACATCAAACCAGGAATGTCACATGTTCAGCCTGACTTCCCCAGTACTCTCAGCTTTCATTATTAGTCTGCAAAATAAAACAAATAAATAAAAACCTCATAAAGAATCACTCAACTAACTTAAAATAATGCATGAGAGGAGAGAAAACTCTAGGTTGGTGGTGGGTAGTCAATGAGAATAAAAACACACCCAACCCTGCTACAGCGTCTCTCCTGATGGGAGACCTAGCACAACACATCCCTGCTGCAAAACCTGTGGTAGTAATCTCTCATCATCCATGAAATCACATGTGTGTGCTCACAAGCACCCCTAGGATACAGTGCCAGCCTGCACGGAGGCAAAAATCCTAGGGTCTTGGCTGGGAACAGACTTATTTACAGAAAGGGTTGATGAGCCCCTGCTCATCATCCTGTGAGTGTGTGATTTAGCATCCAGTGAAGGTCTTTGGGGTCTTTCCCCTTGAGCCCAGTGGGCACTGACACAGACCCAAAGTGTGGAGCCTTTCGACCTCCATGGCTCTTTACAACATTGACTTTACTCATTGACTGCTCTTGTCCTTCAGCTGTCCATGCAGAGCCTCTCTTCTTGGCAGGAAGAGGGAAGCGCTTCAGAATGAGCATGTGCTTAGTTAATTAGTTAACATCAGGCAACCTGAAGGTTCCTGAAGGGAAAAGGCTACAAGATATTAAAGAACATTCTTAGCATGATTATCAAAGCCATAAGATAGCTTTCCATAAATGCCTTCTTTGTTTATTTCTCATGTAAGGGATGTTGTCAATACTGAGAGAATCTTCCGTCTCACAAATTACTATCAAACAACTTGGCACTGGGCTCTAATTTGAAACATATTCTATTTAGCAGGCAATATGAAACAATGCTCAAATTATTTTTCACATATATTTAAAATGCACAAAGACACAATGTTAAAAATCCATCTGGATTTGATGGATGGATGCAGAGCATGATGGACTTCCTATACATTTTTTTTTCTCAAATCAGATTTTATAAATACCTTTGTATCACAGTCTTTCTTTGCCCTTTCTACTAAATGCTTTTATGATGACAACTTTATTGGTGCTGAAATTATTCCTTTCCTGACTTTCAGATCACAATAACCTTGTTTGCCTTTTGAGTATTACCTATGATTATTTTTTCTCCCTATCATAATGATATGCATTATTTCCCTTTCTTTTTTTATAGTTTTTTTCCATAGTCATGTCTCCTTGAGAGAAAGAGACACAATAATTAAAAGGATGGGATATCTCTTGATGTTTCAAGTCTGTGATGTGTGAAATACTCAGAATTATTAAAGAGAAGTTTGGCAAGTTTGTAATGTCTTTGAAAACATAGACAAGAATCTTCATCTAGGTCTTTTTTTTTCACTTCCAGGTGGCATTTATGCAGGCTTTCTAAAATTGCCTTACTTCTAATGTATTCCCCCAGGGTACTTTAACGTTTCAGTTTGCCCCGTGCATTGCTGTGGTGATTAATCTGGCACGGTCCATCAGCAAAGCTCAGGCATGTCTTGCAACGCAGCCAGTAAAAGTTACAACTGGGAGAGAACACAGATGCTAAAAATCATATCACGTTAGCACCTTTACAAGTTCTTTGAGGTAATTCTCTTTCTTGAATGTACGACACACCCAGCTGGGCAGGGACGGCACATTTCATAATCCAGGCTGCCTTTGGAAAGTGGCTGCAGAGTGGCTTCTTCAAGTGCCAGAGTCAGATCCCTGGCCTGCATAAATCCCTGCAAGCAGGGCTGGGGAGGCTGATGCTAGATCTGTCCCAGGAATTCAAGGTGACTCTGTATATTGGCAAACGATGTGTGTGGTTGTTTTGTGGCCCGTGAATTTACAAGGCCTGATAAAATCAGGTGGGCCAGAGATGCCCTTGAATTGAAATTAATACCTGGGAATAATTTTCTGCTTTTTCCCAGTTTGGATGGCAAGACAACCCTTTCCTGTAAGGAGCTCTTCACTGCTTACAACACAAAAGTAGTGACAGTGAATAGAGGGAGAGTAGACAGTGAACAGTCAGTGAATACACAGTATTGACAGTGAATAGACATGTAGATTAACTTGCCACATGCAAAGTCGCTCAGGACAGGGGGAGAGCATCCAGCAAAGCATCAAGGGTCTCTCCGTGATTGAGTCACACCTTCTGCATGGGGACACTGAGTAACTGCCATGATGTTACTCCGGACTCGCACAACAAGGAAACAGCATCTTGACAGCAGAAGACCCAGCACTCAGTGAGCATGGTCTGCCATTCAGATCTTTTTGGTGATTCCTATTTATTCCTGGTCCTCCCAGCAGATCTTGTTCCCCTGCAGGACCTGCTGAGACCAGCCCCCAGCATTGCAGCTTGCTGATCCTTCCTGCTGTTCTCACTGGCTGTGGAAAAATCACTCCTGCTTGCTTAGTCTGGCCAGTGGAAGGGCATGGCTGGGCTCGTTGTGCAGTAGCCAATATGGGACTAACACAACTGAGCCCCATCCCAGAGAGAGAGGCGATGAGCTGCAGGAACCATGACTTTTGGGACCTTTGGCTCATGTTAGTTGACATAAAAGGTCTGTCTGTGTTGGGGTACCTCCATGGATACCACCAGCAATGCATCAACGAAGCTACTCATTCTTCCAATGTGCTTGTTTTTTTCTTTCTGACCCTTGCTTTGGCACCGTTATGTTGAAAGGCAATAACGAGTTTTATGTTTTAGTTTTTCAATTTTCTAGCCTTATGGTCACAGCTGAAAATTGACAAGATAAGCTCGAAAGACTTAAAAGGCATTTGGCAGGCAAAAATTAACCCATGTGATGTTTTTAAAAAAATCTCAGAAGTCATTTTGTGGTAGAACTCTGGGCTCACATTATAGCTCTGAGAGCTGATTGAATTGCTCTTCTGACCAGTGTCCATCTCTGTATTTAATGTGACGTGGTTGAAATCACAAAACAGAAACCAAGTAGAGATGATGCTGCAGATCTTTGTAAATTGATGTGTATGTATTGCTAGGATCGCTCAAGCACTTACAAAATATTAGACATTGCTTATGTTTGGCAAGTAAGCAGGAAAGCACTTCCTGGGCCATTATCTGCCAAGCTTCTGGGCTCACATAACTGATTATCTGTGGCTACATCTGTTAGTAGTTCTGCCATCTCTTTCCTGCCTCTGCCATATCTCTTTCAGTCACGTCTTCAAGGGACCCATGGAATGCTTAAAAAGGAAATGTGACTTGGTCACATCTCAGATTTTGGGTCTTTTCGTGCTCAATTCATTAGTAGATAGGGAAGCTGTTTGCAGCACCCTGGTCACTCCCTTTGCCATTGATGGGTCAGTCTTCTCCAGTTTGTCCTTTCAAGTAGACAAGTTGAAAGCGTAGAAATGAATGATTCAGCTCCCTAAACACAGGTACCTAGTGCCATTTGAGATGTCTTGGGGTAATCAGCACATCCCCATGTGGTTGGTGGCTAGGTCATGGGATTTGTCAACCCCTTTTCTCCTGGAGCAGCAGCCAAACATGTACCACAGAAGATCCCTAGAAATCTATGTTTAGGAAACTGAGTCCTGCCCAAAGGGAGATATCAGATCTCATGGTGTGGGAGACCATGCTCATTTCCATGAATCCAGGAAAACTGTTGAGGCCAAAGAACTTTTTCCATAGCAGTAAGCAAAGTCTTGGACCTGCTTGAGAGCCAGAGCCTTAGTTTGGTTTGAACGGCCATCACCAGCTGGGTCCAAGCACACAGCCTTTCACTTTGTCTCACAGAGAATCCAGTCCCATAGGCAGGTAGAGGAGTCATTCTGAGGAAGTTAATGGACTTGCCCTGGCAAAGGTTAAGATGAAGCTTGTATTGTCAGTCCCAGGGGTGCATGATGAGGAGGAAGGGTGCTGACAGAGGGTCCTCCCCATGGCAAGCTTCCTGACAATACACTGCCGAGGGCCCCAGCCTCAGTCACTGCTCTCGCTCTGGTATACAGAGCCAAACTCCAGCCAGACACGTCACTGCAGTTTCCGGATGGCGTGGGAATTGCACTGCCGCAGCACAGTGCAAAATTAAGACGGCTACACAAAGAGTTCTTCTGTGGCTGAAAAATCAGAGGGGGAATCTCCCAAAAGTTACACAAAAAGAAAAAAGAGACACAATGAAGGGAGAGCACGTGCCTGCAAAAATACACAGAGATAGACTACAGATGAAAAAGGGACATTAATGGGAACTTGAACAGTTTTTAAAATCTGTTCGAATCAGAAGGAAGACAAAGGAGCTTATAGGTTCATTAGTTAATGAAAACTAAGAGCTAAACATATCTGGTGTGGCAAGGAGAGCTTTGTTTCCTTCAGCCTTCTCAGTGAAAGGTAAACTGTGACCTCCACTTTATTACATTTAAACAAAAAAGTAGGACTGCAGTCCAACATAGGAAAAGACCTGGTTAAAGAATTTTTAGAGAAGTAATGACATCCCGAGAAACAGCTGAAGTCCTCCCTCCTGCACTTAGCAGTCAGGTGAGGAGATCCCTAGACCTTTAGCGGTTATCTCTGCGAATTCCCTGTACTTGAGGAATTGAGGAGGGCAAGCAGAGTAATTCGTCTTTCAGGAGAGAAAGAAGAACCCAGGAAATTGGAGTAATCTAATACCCAGAAAGACAGAAGAGAAAATTATTAAACAATCTCTTCGTAGTCATCTAGGGAATAATAAGCTGATAAAAACAGCCATCATAGATTATTCAAGAACCGACTCTCTCAAACCATTTCTAATTTCATTCCTTGTCAGAGTAACCAGCCAAGTGGATAAAGAGGAGGCAGCAGATGTGATATATCTTGAATTTATTCAGAGTATGACATTGTCTTGCATGACATTCTCTTAAGCAAAGAGGGAAATATGGCCTAGCGGGTGCACTCATAAAACTTGTGGATGACTCTGTGTTGAGAATAGCATCAAGAGCTTTGGAGGACAGGATTAGCAGAGGCTGGATTAGTTGGAGAAATAGTAGAAAATCAACGTAGACAACTTCAGTAAAGATAAATGCAAAGGAATTCAGGCAGAAATGGATGATTTCTTCCTGGGTATCTGCCGCCACAAGATGAGAGGTTTTGCTGTAGCAGTTCTTTAGAAAATGTTTTCCCTTTATCAAAATGAATTATTGTGTGCTTTCTTTCCATAAAGGGTCACTGGAAAGCACAAAATTTCCAGGCTTTGTTTCTCCAGAAAAAGCTGAAATTCGCCATGCAGGTCTGCTCCTCTCCTCAATTATTCCAGCCCCTAACTAAACACCAATTCTAGATGGTGTTTTCAAACCTTTGGGTCTGTTGTTTTTCAGCTAAATAGTCTTCATGGAAAAGAACATCACTAACAAAACCAAGATTTCCTGCGGCAGAGGAAAGGGTGTTGGCTTGGGATGAATCTTGCAGAGTAATCAGTTTATTAGCCATGGTTCTCTTCAGTGCTAAGAGTCCCCAGTTCTGGTTGAAAAGTGGAGGAAAGGGCATCGCTGTGGAGTTAAATGCTTCACTTTTATACTGCTGTAGATATTACCTTTCCTCTATTCATTTTGGAAGGATGCAGCTGTACTGTATTGCTCAAAGAAAGGTTGTTGTGAAAAATAAATACATCAGCCAATAACAAGTTGCTTGGATTGAGTAGTATATGCCAAAGACTTTTAATACCAAAAAGACTAAGCTGCTAACAAAGCTATATAAACTCTTATTAAAATATGCTACAAGAGCTTATGACATCTACCACAAAAATCTGTAAAAACTAAATCCTGTAGCAGATCATTTGCCTGGAAGAAAATTAACTATAAAGTGATTTCTACAGCATTTGGGTTAGCACTGTATAAAGAGGACAAACCAGCAGCTGAAAAGAAAAGAATATGTGTCTCTAATTTATTAATATCTTGGGGAAATGCCAGAAGAATACAAAGCTAAGGAGAGCCTGTATTTATCCGTGTGTAGAGCTGTAGGTATGGGACACATAGACACACCTATGCTTTCAAAGCTGTTCCCAACCCGCCTACCATGAAGAAGTGAAAAAGGCAGAGGGACATTAGAGCAAAATACTGTCACAAGACCTGTGGGAACAGACACATTTCAGCAATATGAAAGTTCAGCTGAAAACTGGCCCCTGCACCGATACTATCAGCTTATGCTACACTCGGTTATCAGTAATTGAAATATTCCTCCTGATCTGCTTGTCCTGTTGCAACGACAGGAGTCACCACAGTACCAGGTGAACCTGACATCAGGGACAGAGGTCAATAATCACAGACACATCTGAAGACGAGGAGGTGGACCGAGCTCTGTAACTGTGATGCTCCCCTGGTCCGTGCACCTGGATTTGGGGTTTGCTGCCTGCAGACCCTGCTGCCTGTTTGGGAATATGCCACGTATGATACAGGCAGGTTATCATAAAGTGTCTCTCTCATGCAAAATTTACACCAGCCGTCCTTTTTCCTCGCTTTTAATATATGTGACATAACTCACACAGAAATACATGACTGCAGTTTACAAACACAGAAGACAACAAATAGACTTGATTGGAGAATTGTACTTTTCAAGGAAATATTTAGATGGAAACCTCCACATTTTTTCACTACATGTTGAGCAGAGCAGGAAGGAGGGAGGAGAAGGAGTATTGGGGGGAAAAAAAAATGAAAATGCATTGTTTGGTGTTCAGTACACACTCTTTCCTTGACATAAAAAAATCCAAACACACAAATAAGAAAGCCTAATTAAGTCAAAAGCCATTTTCCACTAAAAAATACCAACTAATTCTTCAAACAAGTACCAATGCCTTGATGAAGAAGTTTTCCTGTGAGCTCTGCAGGGTTCATTTCAATGTTAATCAATGCAGACATAAGTTTTGGTCACTGGATCACCACATGTTCTTAGCTTTTCTTTTGTGGGGAAGGTAAAAGCCATGAAAATTGTTAGCATAGCAATCTAAACAATCCTTGCGATACAAGGCAGAGACGTTCTGTGCTAACCACTTACAAATATTTACTCTGAAAAGCATGATAATGAAGCCGTGTTTCAAGACAACATGTCTAGATATAAAACCTGGGAGCACATTTATATACTTCCAAGAAACATACACCCTGGAGCTCAGGTTAAACGCACAGGCTCTGCCTGCTATTTCTACTATAAATTAAAAACTTGGTTTCACCTTTTTTCCTTGAGGGCCTTTGCAAAGTTAATCAGGCCCAAGCTCATTTTCCCTGACTTCCTGCTCAGTAAATACAATATATGGGCATTGGCAAATGCCTTGCACTGTTTGCTCATGTTAATTTTAATACATCAATAAATTATTTGCCTATAATCACCAATCTAAGATACATTCAACAGAAGCTGATTGATGTAGATGAGACACTGGGTCTACAGCTGTCCTATTGCTAGTTTAGGACTGTTTCAGAAAGCAAGGTAGCTCTATTGAGATTCAGGACGTATGGGAGATTTGTCCGTCTACTTTTAAGTGACACCAGGTGTATGTTCTGTGACAGGCATTTGTGAACAAAAGTGTATGTTGCTTCCCTACTCTGTTGCCTCCTAAGATGGACCTCATGTACCTTGGGCATGAGTCTCCACTCTTTCCCACTGGTGTTGCTCAAGGGGACTGTTTGTACTCCACTACCCGAGGAAGCCTTATCATTCAGGAAGAAAATTGTCCCGTGTAACTTTCTCCATCTGATTGTACCATGCCTGGCTGGAGTTGCCTCACCCAGAGTCCCTTTGCAGGTCATGGAGAGAGGCAAACACCTCTGGACGGTGATCCACTCCACTTTCCTTAGCTGTGTCTCCCAGCATGGAGCAAATCATTCTAGGGACATGCTGATGTACCACCACAGCTATAAAGAGGACAACCCATTTTTAGCTGGACCACCTTCTGTATTAGGTGGCTCTGGCAAAGCAGCATGACTTCTTTTTTCAGGGACTCTGCATGGCTGGTTGTGCCTAGAGGTGGGCTTCCCAAATGGAGGAAGAAAAGCATAACATCGTATGTCTAGTGCAGTTGCTTCTTCTGGATCCTGA
This sequence comes from Balaeniceps rex, assembly GCA_013401315.1. NCBI lineage: Eukaryota > Metazoa > Chordata > Aves > Pelecaniformes > Balaenicipitidae > Balaeniceps > Balaeniceps rex. Next base: position 259,893 of record VYZW01025374.1, read on the forward strand.
GGTCCCCTGAATTTCCCAGGCAGAAAGTCCGCTGTGCAGCCCAAGCTACATAACTGCTTGCTCCTGGGCTTTCAGCTTGGTGCCCATATCATCACACTCTACAACCTGGGGTCCTGGGGCCCAATACCCCAGACAGGAGTGTCCCTGGGTCTCCTGCTGCTTTCCCATAGCAGGACACAGCAGTAACACCCTTTAGGTCTTTGATCTCAACGCATGCATCATCACAGACACATCTCCTTGGAGGCTTGCTCCAAAATAAGTCAGACAACAAGTTGATCCCTTGCAAAATTATGGCTGAGTTAGATGATCATTTCCCCCCTTCACTTGACTGCATTCATTGCTGCTTGGTACCTATGTAAGTTGCCTTCTCATTTGTCAGTTTTGCAATTTCTTTGTCAAAATCCTCCTCCACCATTTCAAGGTCAAAATTTCCTAGTATCATGGCAGCTTTTTGGGTCCAATAAGAGATGAATTGTTCATCAGAAAGATGTCCAAATTACTGAAGCATAATTAACCCTTATTGTTTCCAGTGGCGGGCCAAGTCTAACCAGCCCCAGATGAAATTCATTCGCTCTATAAATCCTAGTTATGCTAACATTTGATGTTATAAATGTGTGCAGTCTGACAGATGTATTTTTATTAGGCTGTGTGCAATCTCCATTTGCATGGTAATGAAGCCTTCCAAAGGCATTCAGCAGGTGAGATGGGAGATGAACTCCTTCCATCAGCGCCACTGCTTGCATCTCATGATCAGTGGTATTTGTCAGAAACAGAAAAAGCTTATTAAACTGACACCAGCTGTAGTATCGCTTACATCCTTACCATTAAAGTATAGGACTTGTCCAAGTGAGCCGTGCCTGAGCACAGAGCTAGGACCTACCACCATCAGTGACAGGACAAGCTGCTGCTGAATCTGCCCATGGTTTAACCAGCCCAAAGAGATTTTATAATGTACTAATTTATACTCCTGTTACCATAATATTGGAGAACTTTGCCATTCTCAGTGCTTTTATGTCCCAGCATGCTGTTTTCTGTAAAATAAGAATCATCTCAGTGTCACATATCAAGGTTAAACTCTTTGTAGCAGAGCCTCTAACTGCATGGACAGCACCGAGCATCGTTGTGAAGGGGACTGTTTGTAAGACAAAGACCAAAACAATAATGAGAAACTTCTGCATTAACCTCCACCTTCCAGGTGTGGTACTTTTTTTTTTTTTTTTTTAAAAAAAAGGCAACACAGATATCTCATTAAGTTTCTCTATTTCAAACCTAAATTAGCTCCTCAGTTGATTTGTGGTTAATTGATGCAATCAGGGACACAGCTGAGGCACATTAAATGCTTAGCAATTGTAATGCAATAGTTTCTGACAGTACTTCGGTAAGGGTGGCAAGAGTAAATCCTGATACCTGGGAAAGGTCTTGCACTCAGGGGGAGCCTGTCACTCCCGTGGTGAGAGCTCCTGTCAGGCTGCATTAAAAATAAAGCCAGGCTGAAGTTGCTAATAGCTAGTTATCCATCCGTCTGCAGTCAGAGGCTGGGGAGTGCCATTTCCCTTTCTGGCTGGGTGCAAGGACGGACAGGGGGAGCGCCTCATATCTCCTTGAGTCAGTGTCACCTCCAACATCTGCCTCCAAATTTCTTCCCAGCCTTGCCTGTAGCGGATGCTCCAGCACACATCTCCTAGTGCAGGACTCAGCATCAGCTGTTCCCTCTTGGCACAAGCGCATATATCTCTATCATGTGCAATTATGACACCTGTGTCCTCGGTAGCATGACCCACTGGCAAAGCAACATGCTGCTTCTCATTATGGACTAGATATTCCACTTATTTGTGGTTCTTGCAATGTTTTATAACCCGGGTAAACTTTGCATGGCTAGCCTTCTTCTTCAGACGGCTGCCTTGAAGAAGGCTTCAGCCAAAATTGTTTAATTGCTTTGGATAAAAAGAAAGTGAAACTTTTTTTTTTTAAAAAAGGTTCCTACTTCTTCCTTTAGGGATTCATCCCTAAACCCAGTGCTTTGGAGGAGAAACTCAAAGTTTGGCAGACCCACCCTTCACATCAGGAGCAGCAGCAACTACTTCCCTATGAAAAGCCACCTGCATTTGTCAGGAAGTCCACGCTGGGAAAACAGCCTGGAGGTTGTAAGGCCAGGGGCAGTTTAGGGCTGGAATTAAATCCAGGGGAGAGCAGATCCCCACCGCGCACATTTTGTGCCATCACTTCAGGCAGCTCACACGGATTTCTGCATGGAGGAAACCCATCAAGTCCCATCAGGTCAGGCTCTCCCCAGCTGCGGATGTTGAGGAGGAAAGCAGGGAGCTGGTCTCACTCCTGCTGAGTTCCTGGCTCCTCAGCTGGAGGAGGCAGAAGATGCCTGAACAGGATTGTCAGGTCGAGAGGCAGTCAAACCATCACTAGAAGCAGTACCCTAATGCCACACACGCGGATGGGACATGGGCATTCCTTCTGAGAATACCCCATTGAAAATGTTCTTTTTTTCCCGTTAGTAATTTTATTTTAAACACGTAGCCACAACACAAATAATGATGTTCTGGGTATTTTTTGTGCTGGACTGTGTGTAAACCTCCTCATTCTGTGTTTTGGGATGGTTCCTGCATCACCAAGGGGGTTATTTTCATGCTAAGCTAGCTCATAACATATCCAAAAATACAGGAGTGACATTTACCTTGGGCAAAGTGTTTCAAAATTTCTGATTCTAGCTTGTTTTTTCAGCATCCCAAGCAAACAAACTTAAAAGCGGGTCATAAGAGTAATGAGAAGAGTGGACAGGAGACCAGAAATAATAGTGTGCCTATTTAACCGAGCTCTGGTGGTTTCTAACCCCACTTGCCTAATGAGACAGGGTCTGCACACTGCACAGCACTGTTCATCTGCCTGTCTACCTTCTCATGACTAATACTAAAACTGCTGCCCAATTTAAAGCTCATCAGACATAATTTGAGCTCTGGAAGGTAATTAAATTCCTCCAACTTGTGTGAAAGTCACTGGCTGGATAGAGAGATGCAAATTGATCGAGTCCTCTGAAGGGGAAATTGCCTGGAAGAGCTCAGCAGTTACCGTGATTGCTGGCGGGCCCGTGGGCTCAAGGGTTCCCGATGGCCAGCAGCGCACGTGGAGTGCGGGTCCAGCCTCTTGTCAGCAGAGGAGGTTATTGCTGAGGTTATTGCCTCGGTGATGCTCTAGCTGGTGGGAAACCAGGCTTTGTTTCTTGCACTGCTGCATGGGATGGGGAGGAGATACACTGGACCTGGCCAAGGGACTCTGCCGGGCTGGATGATACTTCCCTGGGCACTGCCCCAGCCTCCAGATGTTTTCAGCTGGGATATCCTAGGCACAATTCATCTTGTGCATTCAGCAACCCTCCGTGTAACCCTCTCGTCTCCAGTTCTCCCTTACACGCACATAAACTTTCTTCATCACCATATTTCCAGGCCAAAGAGTCCTAGCCTGCTCATCCATGGTTTCCTTGCACAAAAACCGTGACAGACCCTGACCATCCCCATTGGCATTTGTTGAAGTGTCTCCTAATAGACCTTCCCGAGATGAGCTGACAGGAGCTGAACACCATGTCCAAGGTGTAGGCTAACAGAAACCCCCACCCACAGCCATAACAATGATGTTCTCCAATACCTTCTTCAATCCTTCTCTAATGATTTCTAACACCAGATTTGTTTTTCCGGCACAGGTGGCATTTATCCAGGCATCCACTAATGCTATCTGTTGTCACAACTTTCCTGGCACAGGTTCTGTTCACTGAATATGGTGTTTCCTGCTTCTGAGATGGTTCAGAAGACCGTGTCCCAGCTTCTCACTTCACGGTGCGTGGCTCACGGAGCTGGGCTCACGGCACCCATGCATTCTCACTATTTCATTACGTTATCTTATGAGTTAAATAAAGATGTAACGTTGCGCTGAAATCCCTTTCCCCAGACAGTGATTGAATTTTGCTGATGTCATAAAAGGATTTGTTCCTCTGTTGTTTTCTGTAATGTCAAGTAATTCCCATTAAATAGTAAGTAATTGATTTACCATGTTTGTCTGGGGCTTTTTTTTTTTTTTAAGTAATTGATTTATTTAGTCATTGCAATTACAGTAAACCAGTTAACTAAAAATAATGCCAAGTAATTAATTTACTTGGTATTTAAATATTAGAAATTGCCATGAATGACTGCAAATCACTCGCAGACAAGGCAAATTTTCTTATCACTTGCAGGAAATTGGATGATTAATTTTTGAATGTTATTTATATACACTGTTTTCAGTGGTTTGCCACTGCTGTTCCACCTGTGGAGCAGTCCACAGGAAAATCCAGTTACTGAGTCCCCTCGTGCTCCCTTTCCAACCTCTTCTCAGCTGCATGAGGCAGAGGTATGTCCCCAAAAAGTGTAAAGAAGGGTAAAAAAAACCCTAATGACCATTAATAGAGGAGTCTGAATACCTTGCTAACAGGTTTCACCTCTCATCTGAGGATTCTCTGATGTCTAATAAGGCTTAACCTCACGTTTGAGTTGTTTCACTGATGACCACTCCTGAAATGCCTCCCCTACATGGCCATCTCTTTGAGGGGGGAAAACCCTGTTTGAACGTATAACTTCTGAGATCTCTCCCCTACTGTTAAGTCTGGTGGAAACTAGCTAAAAGAGTATATAAGCGATGGAGAGAAGAGTAAGTGAGACAGATACCACCCAGAAAAATCACAACATCCTTGCTTCTGCAGGAAACCATGTGAATAAATAGATTTCATTCCTTTCATTTACAAAGATGCTGAATTATCTCTGTGCTGGGGAGGATGGGATTAATGGTGTGTACTGCTCTGAAAGTGCTTCATTCCTTGCAACCTATCCTTAATTGCCACACCTGCACAGCCAAGATAAAAATTCATGCACTTAGCTGTCATGAAGTAAGCCTCAGCTGCTGCAGCACAGGAAGAAGAGTTGCAGACCTTGGGGTCCTCTCTGTGGGCTGCTTCAAAGTCCAAAGGCACAAGGGATGCTGCCCTGGCCCAGGACACTGAGGCTCTTGAAAGAAAACGTGCTGGTTCCTACAACGTGATCAGTGCAAACTCCATCGTGCTGCCCACGATATGCACCTGCTTACTACGAGCTGGCTCAACTTCCCGGCTTCCTTGGTCTCTGCAGCTAGAACAAGAACAAAACCCCCAAAATAGTATGATTCCAGGGAATACCTCTCAACAGGCAAACAGGACCAGCATTATGCACAACTGGTGGGATCTCCTTGCGCCCGGAGGGAAGCCAAACCACCTCCGGTCTCTGCTGCAATGGAGGCACTTTCCTCTGGAAATGCAGTGCTTAGGGTGGCAAAAATTTAGCCTAAATAGATTCAAAAGGGCAAAACAGTGAGCTGTCTGGGGAGATCTCCTTCTGCCCTTTCAGTCTTTTTTTTGTTTGTTTATTCTGAAGCATTATTAAAATATCTTTCAGAAAGATCAGCAAATGTAATCTCACACAGAGGCTTGCTCTTCCCAAGAGAAACAGCAAATGCCAGAGAAATATAATAATTAAAAAAAAAAAAAGGGAAGAGTCTTCAGACACCCTTCAATGCCTTCATTTGAATTCAGCATGCTGCTGTGTGGAGCTGCTCACTTGGAAAGGTGGAGAACAAAGTCTCCCCATTCATATTGCTTATCTATCACGGTCGTCTTGTCACGGCTCCTGTGGGAACAAAGCGAGTGCAGAGACGGAAGGGCTGGTGAGAGACCCAGATAAGATTTACAGGCCCCTGCAGGCCCAGCACTAAAAAGCACTCAGGAATTTGCTCAACTATAAAGCACGTGTTGTAACACTCCCTGAGAGGAGATGGCACAGCCAACACTGAACATGCACACGGGGATTATAATCCGAGGCAGGAGTCCACATTTGAAAAAATCCCCCATCTGTTCCTCTCACCAAGCTTTGGGTCACATTGCAGAGTGGGTTTGGAGCCTGCAAGACATGTTTTTCACACAAAACTGGACAGGAAGATGTGCTCCAGGAATGTAGCTCGTGGTGACAAAGGGGACCTCACTCTGTCAAGGACTTGAGGTCCTCAGTGCCAACCACTTCACACCACAGAACCAAAATCTTGTTTGTATCTCATTTTCTTCTTTTGTTAGGATTTTTTTTTTCATCAAGTCAGCAGTCAAACATGAAAACAGAGGTTCAGAGACGTGAGAAAACTCCATCCTCGGAAATATTCAAAACTTGACCAGATACAGGCACGAGCAACCTGCTCCTCCAGGCCTTGCTTTGAGCAGGGGGAGCAGACCAGAGTCCTCCAAGGTCCCTTCCAGTCTAAATTATTCAGTGCTTCACTTGCTCATGTTACATATTAAATCCATTCTGCCTGAAAAGGCCCAGTAGTCGGTGTGTCTTAATGATGCCTCTCAAAACTTCATATGACACAAAAGACCTCCAGGATTTCTTCCTCTTCATTTCATCCTTGGTGTGCTTATGTAGGTGTTGGAAATCCAGACTCATTACTTCACTTCAGCATGTTTAATTAACTCTAATTGCACCATTCTCATATTCTCACCGGTCTCACTCGCCCCATAAATTGGCTTAATGCCTTCACTGGGAAGATGCTCAAGGCAGGATACTGTGTTCATGAAAAAAATACTAGTAGAAACCCTGCCTGGATCACTTGTTATTCCTCACCTTCTCCCCAGCTGTTAAAAGCTAGGGGGAACCCATTTTCTCTGTCTTCATAAAAGCTTAACACAAGAATGGAAAGAGTGACCTCACAGTCAGCCCAAAAGTGCATCTGATCCAGTACCCTCTCTGACACTGGGAATACAGATGACTCAGGAAAAGCATAAAAATAGGACAAACATGCAGCAATACTTCCCACAAACCTCTCTTGGCCTCCAGAGCCAGACGTGTCATCTTTGTTCTCGACCACCCTCAGGGGACTTTCCTTCCCTTCATTCATCCAACACCCTTTCAAAACCATGTGTACCGCATTTTATCCAGTACACTACCAGCCCCCAAAGCCCCATCCCAGAAGTTTTGCTTTTAGGCCCAGCCTCAGATTAGGGGGGGATTTCCAGAGCAACGCAAAAACGGAGGGCCTTAACATCTACTCTTGCATTACTGGCAATGCCTACACCCAAAATTAAGAAGAGTATTCAGACTCCTGCCTAACCAGAATAGTCTTAATATTTCCAACAAATACAGAAATGTTTCTCTAAGTTCAGTGAAACACTGAAGCAGTGGGGAACAGATGTTTTGCTTTGCACAATCATTTTTCTCATTTTTTATAAAGAAGGGACGGGAGCGTCCAAGGAAAGATGTTTGGAATGAATGTTTCATTTCAAAATACCAAGAGGGAAATCTTCTTCCTATATTGTTTTGCTTCTGATATCCTTAACTTGGCAGAACCAAGAGGAGTTTACCAAGTACGGTGGCACTGATGAATTTACTTTTCACCCGAGAGGAAAAAAGTTCCAGCTGCAAAACTGTGGCAGAGCTTCACTCCAAGAAGCCCTGCTGGCTTCTGTTGCCTTTGCTTTCTGCCCAGTTCCCCTGTCTCCCTCTACTTCATTTACAACCCACAGGCCACTCCTTCAAAAGCTTCCCCGACTGTCTTCCATCTGTCTTCTCACCAGGTGGTCATAAATCAGCCGCTTCCTTACCTTCTTCTCACTGTTCCCTGCTCCGGTGGGTCTCTCCTTCTCCACCATGCTTTCCTTGATCCTCTGCTCCTCCTTGGCTTGCCTTCAAGCCATTTTCCCTTCATCATCATCCAGTTTTCAGCCCTGTAGGATAGAAGAAAAAGAAATACAAGGTGAAAAAAAAAATTCAATGGACTGTACAATCATAAACATATTTGCCAGGCTAGACCAGGAATGAGTCGTTAATGAAAACGAGGGGTAAAATTGTAACACATGAAGGGTACATTTTGCTTTTTTTGCAGCAGAAAGTCTTCCTAGCTTGGAGATAAGAATAATCATTTCATTATTTCTGAAAAGACCTGGCAGGAGCCCAGGCACAGAATTTGATAAAGTGTTGAGGTCTGAGGCAGGCATAAAAGAGCTATTTCTATCTCAATGAGATTTGATGTTCCACTTAAAATCAGCAGATCCTCTGCTAGAGTTAACTGGTGTCAGAGAACTGTTTTCTTCTTGGAGCATCTCAAAGACACACCAGCAGAGAAACTGCCTTGCTCTATATCCGCATTCCCCTTCCTTCCCTTCACTTCCCAAGACGGGGAAAAAAATCTTAATTATGAGTACAGATCAGAAGCCTGGAGTTTACCACTCCTGAATAGTTGTAGAGACCCAGGTGAGAAGAAATTGTTACCAAGGTTCAAATTTGCAGGGCATTTAGGCACATGCTTAAATGAAGCCTGTGCTTGTTCAAGCAGTCCCTTTCCTGAATCGAGCCTGAAGTGTTCCCATCGCTCCAGCTGATAAGCCCAGGGAGGGCACAAGCAACAGTGATTGTAAACACTTCCCTGTAATGCCCACCTTGCTCAGAGATGTCTGGGGGGTGAAATGTTTTTCACAAGGCATACAAAATGCCTGATTTTTGCAGGGTGGCTTGTTACTATGGCAACCAGTACACTTCCTCCCCTTCTCTCCCCCTGCAGCACTGGTTTAAGAGGTCAGGGAGAAATTTCATTTAAATGTGCACATCACTTTCTCCACAACTGTAGTGGCCACGCAGGCGATCCTGAAAGTGAAGTTAAAATGGAAATCCAGTTAATCAATACGCCCCACAAAGCCAAACATCTGGACAGCTTCACTAATGAAGCACCCACTGTGCTGTCTAATAACTAGGGAATGAGGAGGGACCAGAAGAGGGTTTTTCGGCTCTGATGGCAAACAGCTGGACTTTGACACAAAGCCAGAGCCCAGTATGTACAGGGGAAGTTTTGCAACAGCACCTTTTCAATTTGGGGAAAAGCTGAGAGTTTGACAGCAAGAGGCTGAGCTTGGAGAAAGTCGTGTTTGCCAGGCTGTGCAGGAGTTTAACTTGCCATTCAAGAGAACATAAGCTTCTGAGGAAAATTACTTGCTTTCATAGCTGCAAAAACACAATTTGATTTGTTTTTAAGAGAGAGAAGCGTTCTCTTCCTCATTTCCAGTTACTGCCTAACAATTGCCAGGCAAAGCAAACAGAAGGCGGAGAAATAGCTTCACTTCAGACAATCACAGCTACAGCAGCATTTCACTTTTGCAAAAGATGCTGCAGCCTTAAATGGCACGTTTCCCTGCAAAAGCAGCCACAAAGGAACCCTTTCTTACCATGGGCCTTTGCTTGCCCTTTCGTCCTGTTCTTAGAGGGCGGATGTTTGTTGGCCCATCAGCGCTGGCAGCTTCTGCACTTAGAGAAACACAGCAGCCTGGATGCCTGCTTATTTTCTAAGGTTTGCTTTGTGTGTACAGATAGTCCCTTTCCTCCCCACAAAACCTGCAATGTGATTGCCTCCTGCTGATATTCCTTGTGGCTACCTTGACACTACCTGTTTCCTTGCACCGCTTTCCTCCATCCCCAGAGACCTCTCTGATATCCAGATCTCAGGTGCTGGTGATTTGCGAGAGCTCACACCAAGCTTCCCACGAGAAGCTTTTCTCTTCATCACAGCCCTGACCATGAAACAAGCTTTTGGGCTTCATTTACCAGACCACTGCTGGATTGTGCCAGGCAAAGCAGACAGCATTTCCAAGCTGGTAGGCATCAGCATTCATCCCTGGAATTCCTTCGTCCCCCAGAGAAGAAACAGGCTGGCTCTTCCCTCTGTCTCCACAGCACATGTCCATGTGTGGCAGGGCACCTGGTGCCCCTCACATGCATTGCCAGACTCTTGCTCACCAGATTATTTCAGCACCGGTTCTTCAGGGCATGCGGAGGAGATGAGCGGGACACTGGTGAATGCCTCCTAGCAACTATGAGGCTTACAGACCTCTAGGAAACATCTAGGTATCATTTTTGCTCTTTCAATATCCACAATTAGTCTCAAGAGAAGATAATTGCCCACAGAGATTTCATTCAATTAATGAAGCATCACTTCTTCCATGGATACCAAGAGAGGACAACCTTACTGCAGGGATGGCACAGTTAGAGAGAACAGTGGGACATTCAGAGGGCCAGATCCTGCTATCAAAATGGTGACCCTGGTTAGTAGCCATCACGATGACTAGCATGGCTAGCAGGGAGGGAAGGGGCAACAGGATTAGCAGGAAAAGGGCACTAGCTAGGTACTCAGGCCCAGCCATCGTGACTTTGGATAAGAGAATATTTCATTTCTGTGGAAGTTGTTTGTGGTTCCCAGCACATATGATTGAATTTCTTTTCTCTCTACCCACAACCTGACTTGTTTAACCCAATTTTTACAATTAATTTTGCTTGAGTGTAATGAGTGTAATTAAACTTCCCAGGTTTCTGGACAGATATGGGGGAGACAGCTTGCTAAAGACCCTAGGAAATGGGGACTGGGTGTTTTGCTGCTAATTCAGGAGCTGAATAAGCTCAGTAAAAAGTCCAGGCCGGTAAATGTGAACTGATCCTTTAGTGTGTGCTGTCTGTAGGCAACATCTGTAGGCAGCTGATGCTGCAGGCAACCCTTGGGCCACGTTCGTGCAGTGTCTGGCATGTGTAAGAGCTGTTCTTCAGGGCAAGACCAGTGGTCCAGCCAGCCTGGTGCTGTCTCCAGCACTGAAAACAGGAGACCATGTGTGTCTGGTTTTCCTGTGATCCATTGCCAGTACTTTCCCAGCATCGCCAGGCACAGGCTGGGGGGTGCTTGGAGAAAGAGTCCTGCCTGTTCCCTTCAGCATCCATTAACAGACCTGTTGTCCATCCCCTTTTGAACCTGTTGGTACAACAAATTTCAATGTTCGCTACCTGCTGTGTAAAAAAAGTATTCTCTTTTATCAGTTTTAAGCTGATCTCCTGCTAGTTTTCCCCTCTCCCCTGCCCAGTGCTTGGATTGGGAGATTTATTGGGCAATAGTCCCTCCCTTGATTTATGCATTACTTTCACATTATCTCCTCCGAACTCATCCCTCCTGCAGTCTGGCTGCAGTTCTAACCACCTGTAAAGCTAGCACTGGTGCTGATAAAGCCACAGGCCTGAGAAAGTAAAGCCCTTTTGCACGTCCCGTCTGTTCATTTGCAGAGTCCAGCCGGATCTCGGTGCTTAAACATAGACTTCACGTGTCCAGCGTGAGCAAGGGCCATATGAGAAAGCACTGGTTTACAACTCCTAATTTTCTCAGGAAACATCTGGGATCATGACTCTAGTAAAATGTAACTTTCTTTCTCGGGTCTGACTGTACATTTCCCTAAAGCGGTGCCAGTGTAATGCACCACGCCGTGCATGGGAAAGGCACTTCTGCAAGGAGGACTGTTGACAGGGGGAAGCAGGTTTTTTTCCTCCTGTTGTGCTGGTCCTAGTCCAGCCTGATGTCACATACCTTCAGCAGAGTGGATAGGAGCTGCAGAGCTTTTCAATGAAAATTAGAGACTTCTGGCAGTAGTTGGAAAGAGATGCTGCCCACTTGCATTCTCTGTCATCAGGACTTCTGAAACAGCGGCTGTGACAGGAGATGTACTTTAGAGAGAACGCATTTTGGCACTGCTGAGTGTGTGATGGGAGTGGGAACGGGAACATGCCTCGTGCCTCTCCCTGGGAAGCGGTCTCCCTCCTTCAGCAGTGCCCTGCATCCTGCAGACCAGCTGCCCCCAGGTCTCTTTGCTCTGCTTGCTGCCGGCACTGGCTGTGGAGGCACGATAGGCTCCTAAGTCGGGTGAGAAGAGGGGAAAGAAGAAAGGTGAATGAAATTTCACACATGCTTACATCCAAGATGGGCGAGGAAATAACTCCAGACTTGAGCCCAGCAACATCTCACTGAAATGCCTGGAAACCAGACTGTGAAAAAGGAGAGCAAGAAAGAGGGTTTCCCCCTCATAGCATGATGGCAGAGCTGCAGAGTGATTCCTTGACCTGCAGAGGACAGACTTGCCCAAAGCCTGGTCTCCACAATCAGCTGCAGGAAGGCAAGGAGATGCCAGCTCTAGGCAGATGCTGTCAGCATGACTACACCAGCAGGCAGGGTGCAGAGCAGAGACCCGAGACAAGACCCAGCCTGGGTGGCTTGGACTTTCCTGCTCTGGTCTGGTTGCTAACCAGCTGCGTTAGCCTGGCTCTGCACTCACGCCTGGCTAACGCAGGTTGGCCCTCAGCAGGGCTTGCCAGCTTGTGGTAAAACAGCCAGGCTGTTCCTCCACCTGGTAAGCTCTGTCTGCACCGTGTCCCTCCAAGCTCTTGCCACAACTCATGATAGGCATTAGACTTCAGAAAGTACAAGGCCATGGTTGCACAAAATCATTAAGTCAGTTCTTAAGTTCAAGCTCACTGCAACCAGAGGACAAGTTTGATCCTCTGCACGCTCACCCTGCTTCATCCAACCTCACCAAAAATTGGAAAGGGGTAACTTTGGCAAGCTTTGCACCAGATCAGTCTGTTGTCTCCAGGAGCGCGTATACATCTCTTCCCCACGCTGCACGCTCTGACTGCTTCAGCAGAAACCTCTATGCATAACCAGTCTGCGTTGGCTTGGCATTGCCAGGTGACTGGGCATTGTCTAGTTATTAAAATCCAACAGTAATGAGTGAGAAAACACCATGCATGCCCATGAAACTCTGCTTTTCAAATGCTGGAGTGTCACTGATTTAGTTGCAGTGTTTTATCACTTTTCTGGGGTTTGCAGGCTTCTCAGAAAGAGGCAGCAGGGAACAGTAGGTTTGTTTGCTAATTCCCCCCAGATGTCCCAGATGAGGACTGTGCTTTTGCAAGAGAGAGAGATGAATTCAGATCGGATGTGAAGAGCTGTGATTTTAGCTGTGCTGGACCGCATCCACATCTGGCAGGTGTCAGCGTGTCAGAATCGGTGGGACAATCCTAATTTCTACCCATCTGTCCATATGGCTCATCATGCTTGAAATACAGCATAGAAATAGAGCAAAATCAAAATTCTTATGATCAACAGCTGCATGCGCTGATGATTTCGGAAAAGGGAGGGAGGGGTGAAGCAGTCTGTCCTCACATAGTCACTCTGCCTGTTTGTGTGGCTGTCTGCATCTCCACCACTGCCCTCTGACTTTTGAACCCATCAGCTTAAGGCCTCAAGGCACAAAGGTTGGGATGTCAAGTTGGGCATCACTCACTTTCCCCTTGCACCTGGTGTGTCAATCAAGGCTATCGCAAGCACAGCATATACACCTTCTGAGAGTGACACAGAAAATGTTTACAGCCCAGTCCCTTTATAACATCAGGATCAAAGAGACCCTGACCCTCACCGTCCGACACCCCGATGAATAGAAGCTGATTTGTCTCGGATCAGTTCAGGGGAAAAGTGAAACTCCACCTGCAGTCTGGATCAACCCCACCAGGGGCAAAGGGATACTGGGTGCCAGCTGGGAATATAAGGTGTAAAATCAGTGATAAATGGGCAAGAAAGGTGGGGAAGGAAGGGGAAGGTCTCAGCTCTGAAAAATAAGAGAGCAGGAAATAATTTCAGCACTGCCTTTTGTCCTCAAAATATGGGTTGTCTCACAGAAAGTAGTGTTTGATTAGCAAACAAAAGCTGCAGCCTGGAAAATTTAATCTCCTGAGAGGCCCCAAACCTGGCAATTGCTAAATGCACCCTGACTTTGTGCAGGGTGACCTGCAACTGATAGGCCAGAGTCTGGCTATCAGAAGTCCCACTGATGGCTACAACATGGTAGGCGAACATGGCAGGCCGAAAGGACTGAGACGCTTCCTGACAATAAAGCAGCTACTGTGGTGCTTCGGATCTCCATTAATCTGATTAATCAGAGCAAGACTGACCGCTGGCCATTGCTATCTTGTGTACATAATGCAAATTCCCAACATGCTTCAATTCACTCAGAATCACTCAGGGATTAGGACTACTAATTAGGAGTGTTAAAAAATCTTAAGGGTCACGCCTGTATATGCACCTTCCTTGGCTGCCTTATGAGATTTTTAGCTGTTATTTAAAAAAAAAAAAACAGTCAATGTAAACCAACTGATGGAACTTCAGTATCTGAAAAGCAAAACAGAGTGTTCCTAGGACTCACAGTATGTTTCCTTGTTCATTATATATTTATTAGTGGGTTTTAGATCTTGGGTAACATATAGAGGAGAAAGAGGCAGATGATGCTGATCATTATTTGCTTTACGTCCCTCTTTGCAGTCTCTGCTTCACCAAGACCCATGCAAAGAGCATGACAGCCGCTCTTACAGCCCTGCCTCTCATGCACTTGCAGAACAGCACCATGGCTCCAGGCTGCTCTAGCTGCCAGCAATCCTGAGAGGGGGGAAAGGCTGTAACCACCCCAGGGCTTCCTCCAGAACACCTGAAGAGAAGAGCGGCAGGAGTTTCCTACTGCAAGTGCAGCAGCTCCCATGGCAATTCCCATGTGCAGCAATTCCCAAGGCACAACAATTTGCCGTGAACACATGACATTTCCTTCTCCCAGGCTCTAAAAGAGAAATATATGGAGGTGAATGAGCAGTGGTCATCTTTCAGGATCTGCAGGGAACCTGAAGAAGTGGCTGTGTGTCTGTAAGCATGCACAGAGCTAAGTGTGTGTGAAACTAAAAAGCATCCCATTTCTCATGGATAACTTGTTCTCCTTGGTGTGGTTTTGTTCTCCTTGGTGCAATTAACCTTTCATCCTTCTTGCAAGATATACTGACTCCAGAAGGGAGAACAAAACTCATACAAGGGAGCAGCTGTTCCTACAAAAACAGGGTTACGAGCACCAAAGGGGATTGTCTCCATGCCTGACTTCCTCTAGACATGTGCTTTTTGTTGGAAAACAGTCCTCATGCAGCAGTGGACACTTATGCCCTCTCAGGTGAGTTCTCTTGTCTAAAAAGGACTGACTACCCACTTACAGGTACGATTCCCAACAGTGGAATGGATGGTCCCTATGTTATATGTATTTTTAAAAAACTGATCTCTGTGTGGCTCGTCTTACTGCAACAGCGAAGCGAGAATGCTGCTCCACCATCATCTCAGGGGCTAGCTGGCAGCAGGATTACGGGTCCCATGGAGCCCACAAATGTAAAAACATTGTAAAAACACAGCCTAGTTATACCTACAGCAGTATCAATTCAGTCCAACCCATGATGCTCTCCATCAAAAGGCTTGAGCTCAGAAATACACTCAAGTGATATTTAGCTTCAGGCCCCCTGATGATACAGCCCATTCCTGCAGGACACCAGCTCAGCCTGATGGAGCTCCGAAGGGCTGAGGCTAAAGGGCAGATGAAGCTCAGGGTGGGACAGCTGGTGAGGTTTTGTTCCCTTGCTCAAACACCACACTGCAAACCTCCTTGGCTCGACAGCCAACATGCTGGCGTGGGTCTCCGTGCAGCAGGGACACACCGTACAGCTGGTGTCCTGGCTCTGTCCCCACTCACAGCCAAAGCTTTTCAAGTCAGAGTGAGACTCTGCCAAGCCCCAGTCTCTGCTGTCCCTCTTTGATTCACTTTCTCCACTCCTGTCCTCTCATGACAGATATCCCTGTGCTTTGATCTTCAGCCACAGACAGGCAAGAGGAGGAACACATTTCAGGGACTAGTGTTTGGAAAATCCTTCCTTACCTCATCCCATGCTGGACTGGACATTATAATGGGGTATGTTAAGAGCTTTACCATGGTTCCTGTGGAAGGTTTTCACTGTTAGAGAGCATTTGCTCTCTAGCAAGACAGTACTCATAGACCACAGTAAGCATAAATCATACCTGCATATGTTCAAAATCCTTACTGAGCATCGATTTGCTCTGCAGCGGTGACTTCTGTTCTGCTCATGCCAACTGATCTGTGAAAAATCTGTGCTGGGGGCAGAGCTGGTTATACTGCATTTTCAGCCTCAAAACCAGAGGGCAAATAAGAGGAACCCCTGATTTATCATCTTTTACAAGAGGCCAAGCTTTGTGCCCATTTTACAAATCTGGGGCATTGTCTCCTGCTCCTTGAATTCACAAGCTTGGCAGTGCTATGGTAAAAGAAAGTACATTTTAAAAATTCGGTGGTACAAGCTCTTTCCAGCATCTGTCACTCATCCTTTCCCCAGAGAGCCAGGAAACTGAGATTAATGTCTCTGCTGGATTCATCCAGCCTGGCTTAGCGAAGCGGGACATTTCCCCTGTGTGCTGATTGACTTCGATTCGCCCTGGCTCTGTTTCAATGAGCCTTGTCCAAAGGCAGCTGCCAGCCATGCTCTGGGAAGAAGGAGGGGTAATCATCTGGTGCTTTGGGAACAGTCCTGCAATGAAGGTACAAAGAATGAGCCAAGGGCAAGGAGACATGGTGTTTTCATATATGTATATTTGTGTGTGTGTGTGTTTTGGCAAGCAGAGTTCAAACAGTGGCTACCATCAGTGCTTTGCAGAAGAAGAAAGCCAACAGCAGTAACAACCTCTAGGAAGCAGCTGTCTGACAATCTGTCTTCAGATGAAGTTTCTTCCAGACCTAAGTCTAGCCCTGGACTTCCCAAAACCCAGGCCCCCCATCTGCCTATCTCTTAAATATGTCAGAAAACACAGTAGGAGCTAGAAAAATATGTGGTTTCATTCAGATCCTGTAGCAATGACTTAGCTGTGCTTTTTAAGGAGGAAAAAAAAGGATTACTTAATTTGCTGTCTGCCACCTCCTGCTTTTGCTCTCTGCCTGTTGTTCCCATGCTTTTGTGGGACAGGATAGGAGCCACAGCTGATCCCCCACCTCCACCCCCCTGGAAAATTTCAAACCCCAAATCATGTCTCCCTCTGAAATTAGAACTTCCCATGTTTAGTTTTCATCTTTTTCATTATGGAAGTCTCACTTGCAACCAAAGGCTGATGTTTACCTCTGCACAACAGGTACCAGGTTATATGCCTTCAAGCCATGTGTGCAGCCAAATTTGAGAAGGGACAAAGAATTTGACCTTCTGAGCATTAGATTGGGCAAACTTGAGTTGAAGGTAATAACTAACATTTCATGTTCCTCTCATGAAGGTTAAAAATGACCATGGTACACCATGTGGGTCGGAGGATGTGATGAAACCCTTGAGACCTGAGGGGCTTCTGAAGCTCTGGCAGGGAACTTTTTCACCCAGGAGCCACCATCAGAGGGACAGGGGAAGCAGCGGCAACTGGGCTATGCTGAGGAACTGGGGCAAAGCTCCGCTCTGGAAAGGACGTCAAGGGAAGACCAACCCACCATCCTCCTTCCAGCAGCTCCTTTAGCGACATGGATCCTCACCTCTCATCTCCAGGCCCACGCAGGCTCAGGTGAGCCAGTGCTAGGGCAGCACAGGGTATCATGCATGGGTGCTTTTCAGAGCCACAGCACATCAGGGGAAGCACCAGAGAGCTGAACTCAATTTAACGAGCCACTGGGCAGAGCCCTGCAAAGTGTCCCAGCCAAGAGTGCGTGCATTCATCTATTGCTGGCAGATAAATGATGGCTGATGGAAAAAACAGCAGGTGAGAACAGTGCTGTTAGACAGAGCCACGGTGGGGCTTGTAGAAAAGATACAAAATCAAGTGTCTTAGCGCTCCTGGCACAAGCAGACGCGCTCCTGTGGATCTTGCAGTCCAACTCCATGCCACTTCGCATGACAGTGCTCGAAGCAGCACACCAGTGCCTCCAACGACTGACTGACAGAACAGGCGTGAACATCGCCAACCAAATCCAAAGCATATTCAACTGGCATTCTACCTTCTCCACCACAACTGCATCAGACTTCATTTCTAAACCTCTTAACCCACTGCAGTTTGTCGTTTAATTATCTCCATTTAAAAAACAACCTTCCACACCTCCAGCTTATTAGGAACGCTAACGCAGAAAGATTCTCACCTGACCATACTATCAGTCCATCTTTTATTCCTTGAAGTCCTGACATTCATTTTCTTCTTGTTCTGCTCTAGGAGTCCTCCAGTGATCTACAGGACATTTTTCCCCAGCACTCTGTAACAAATCCCGGGAGACAGGTAAATATTATCTTACGTCATTTCGTTTGGCACCAGTTCTGATACTCAAGGTCTCTCTTCGGCATTTACCAGCTGGTTTTTGATACTACCCTTGTTCTTATGTACTTCTCTGCTGCATTTCAACTGCAGAAACAAGAAGCACTTTCTTGCCAGAAGGTCTTGGCAATGCAGAATTGAAAGGAACAAAATAAGGCTGGCCGGATAACTTTTATAAGACACAGATGCATTTCCAGAGAAGATTTTGATGTGGGAGCTGTCTGTATAATTTGGCATAGCTCCCTAATGACAGGACCATATATCAGAACAAGGTTTATGGCTTTCCTTAAAGCCAGGGGAGACCTTGGGAGATTTACACAACTGGTTCCTGTAACCGATGTCGGACCTGGCCATCAAACTTTGTGGTGCAGGGCTACTCCAGCACCCCAAGCCAGGCGCAGCTTCCCAGGACCGTGGGGGACTCTCACGAGCTCTGCCAAAATATAACAGTGTGGATCCGGGTTTCTGCAGTGTGGATCCGGATTCCGGATTCTCTTCTAGCTTTTACTTCAATGGGTCACACTTATGGCAAAAAATATTCTCTTTTGGTCTGCATAAAATGTTTTACTTGGCCCAAAATAGTTTCATTTGTGCGTGGGTACTTTTCAGTTTGCCAGATGCGTTGGGGGAAATCAGGTTCATCTGAAACTCTCTCACTCCATGCGCATACTCAGTTCTTTACAGCAAAATTAATATAAACAAATAATGACCACACCAGATTTTACATTTGAAAATTAAACAGATCCTCTTCCAAATTATTTCTTAAGTGCTTAATTTATCCTTGAAAGCATGAAGTCTTGGAATAATACAGTATAAAAAAGTTTAATACAACCAAGAAGTTTGAGCAAACTGTACAAATGAAGATATTTCCACCAGGATCCAGGATCCACCACAGCTGAGACACCATGGTGTCTCTAGCAGTTGTCTGGGACACCCCTGGTCCCTCCAGTAGCCAGCTCCACCAGTCGTCTCACTGCCAGGGACGTGCACACATGCCAGGCTTCCAGGCCACTTACCCTACTCACGACCTGGCCTGCCTCCGCAACGTCCAGACACCTCACACATTTTATACTGGAGGTAGCAAAAGCTATAGGCCATGAATATTTCATGGCCTTCTTGGGTTGTGCTGCCTAAGTCATTCTGCCCAAATCATGTAGGCAAAACAAATGAGCACCATTTTGAACATGCGCCACAATTAATTGCAAGAGAGGGAGAAATACATGTAAACCATTACAGCCTCCATGGTACAAGATCTAACAGAAGTACAGGGTCTTGGCAAAGCATCCCACCGGTGCCTCCAGCTGCCAAGACAGCAAAAAGGAGAAAAGCACGAACAAAATCTGCAATGTATTTCATTACGTTAACTCTTAAGGGCCCAACCCTCTCCCTGAAACCTGATTTGCAGCCCTAGTTTTCCTACACCTTTTTTTCCATTTTAGCCTGGGGCCAGATTCTGTCTCTTCTCCCCATGCTGGCTACTTTTCTTCATGAAAATCAGTGCTAAATGTAAAATGGGGGATTATTAGGTAACTATTAAACACCTAAAAATGACTGCATCTCAGAGGAACCCATGGCAGCATTTTGCTCCCTTTGTTGGTTCTGACCTCGGTTGAACACTTAATGAGTTTACATGGCATGGGGTGATCAGAAGTCAATGTCATTTTTATGCATTGCATTTGTGCTTTATCTAAAGCACTTTCAGGCAAAAGGAAAATGCTTATTCAAATGCAGCCTCTACTACATTGTTCACAAAGCCATCTGGACACCAATTAAATTGCATTGTGAGTCCAAGATACATCATCTTCTTTTAGCTGGGGACAATCAGAACAATGCCAGGGTAAGGCATTCTGAAAGCACACAGCTTCTGGTTACAACTTGAGGCTTTCAGTAGGAAAAAGATTTCACTTGGCCTTTCATCAGTGGTATTTTCAGCTTTTGCTGGAAATCCTCGAATCATTCTTTCTCCTGCCTAATACTGATGGCTCTCTTTAAAATATGATTGATGGCCCATTGTCAATAGCCATCATGCTCCTGCCAGAGAAGGGAGAGACATTAAATAATTTGGTTTTCAATAATTCAAGTGATGTTGCTAAATTTGAAAAACAGGCACTGGGAGGAATGGGGACAAGACAGAACCTTTTTGGGGGAAAAAATGAAGAGCTTGTCACTGAGTTTTAATTCGATCAGGAGTGCAGTGGCATCGATAGACTTGTACTCCAAGGTAACATTACTCTGCTACCAGTTTGAGTGTGGCAACTAATCACACAGAGAACACATAACCTATTAAATCCAATACCTTTTCCATAGGAGTTTTAGGTGTGCTTAGTCCTCTAGTTCACTTCTGGTGTTCTTGAGTCCACCTGGGACTGCTGGGAGTAGAGCAGACACAGACATCTTACCCAGAACATCAGCCCACAAACATGTGAGATGAAGCAAGTGACCTGCCTTTGCCCACCCATATCTGTCTCCAGGTGGTAGGTGAGGGTCAAACTCCTTAATCCAGCCCTGGGACCACTTAGATCGGAGAGACTCCCCTGTACCAAACCACAACCAAGGGAGGGGAAAGACAGGTGTAGGAGCTGGCTGGCCTCCAGTTCTGGCTCTTACAGCTTGCTGTGGTCAGCAAGATGGGGATGCAAAAGCTGGCTGCAATCCTTTCACAAAGTTCACTCCAGGACTGATTCACTCCCTGCACAGAGCCGTGCTTCTCTAGCTGAGGGGCAATGGAAACAGACTTCATGCTGCAATTCTCTTCCCCGTCCATCAGCAATATTTACTTTCCAGCTGGTACCTGCTGAGTCCTGTGCTGCAGGGACAAGTCCAGCATTTGAACAGACTACTGATAGGTGTTTTAAAATCAGTGAAGATATGAAATTAACTTTAACAGATGGAGAAAGACCAAAAAAAATTATCATTTCTTTCTCAGCTGGATTTAATTGTCTCTTAGCAGCTGACATTGTCTCTCCTGGAGATAATTGCACACTGTAATCAAGCCACCAAATGATCCCACCATGCACCATTCCCACCAGTCCTCAAGTGACGCTGCTCCACGGCCCTCCCCTGCTCATCCTCTCCAACGCTGCAGACTCTGCCCCCAATGGAGGGCATGACACCACACCTGGAGCAAGCTAAAACTGAGCACAAAGGACCAGAAAGACAATCTCTCTCTCTCAAAATTTCCCCTGATTTTGGGGATCTAGAGAACCTCTTTCTCCATCTGAGACAGTCACATTTTTCCACTGGTGGAGCAAACCAGTATAGTCCCTGGAGTTCAGTGTGTAATCTTTCTGTGGAAATCAGCTGCATGGAAGACCCCGTGCTGATTCACTCTGACAGAGTCATTCAACTCATGCTTCTTCGTTTAGTCACTCAGTGTTGCCACTGGCCCAAGACTTGATGCACTTTTGTTCCTGTCTGCAGGGCCAATGCTATCTGGTGTCCTTGACTCCAAGAGACTTCTCAAGGACCAGTCAATACCACCACTACTATGTAGGATACTATACCTGAAATGAGACTGCTCTGTACAGGCATTGCTGTCCAGGCATTTCTACAGCACCATTAATTTTATCCATGAGGAGCTAAAACTGGACCGATGAACCATGCTGCCACACAGCCTGTTTCCCTCCATGGCTCAAGGGGGCATGCTGGGCTAGATAGCTCCAGTGGAGGAAGCTATATGACAGATGTCGACCTCAGGGAACACCATCGCCAGGTGATGAGACATGAATAAGGCTTCAGACACCTAACATTACTATTCCTGCCTGTAGAGCCTAAACAGTCTAGCGATGGGGCTTGTCGCATCAGTATTGATACTCAAGCAGTGTACTCTGAAAGGGCAGGAATGACTTGGCATGAGTGCTGGAGCATTACCGATATTCCTGTACCCCAAATGCCCTCATATGAACAGGAAGCACGCTATCTCCCATCATTTCTAGCCTCACTCCCCTTCTTCCAGGGCAAGACTGATTCAAATTCTCTGACAAAGGCTGATCACTCTCGCTAGCTACTGACTAACAAAGGACAGCCAGCTGCCTCATCTCCATCAGCTCCGTGTATTGTTTCTACAGGCATCAGAAAGTCTGTGTTGGAGAATCCACCATGAAGGATTAATAGCTTTTGTTTGGAAGCTTTCCCACAGATGCTTCTGTAACGACTCTCACTTGTGCGATATGTCTATTCCCTGGTCACACATTGCATCTTTTCCTTCAGATAACATTAGCAGGGTTGCTCTTCTTCACCCTAACACCTTGAAACTCCCTACTGTTTTGTCAAATTCTGCTGAAATGAGTCTCAGAGTTACAGGGCTGAGACATACAGCTCTGCTTGTGCAAGTGTACACACACATCATCATGAGCTAACCCTCATTTCATAGGAAACTATACTAAAAATCTACTTACTAAAACATTAGAGCTGAGTTCTGTCCTTGGAAGACAGAGCCATACAAGCCTGATCACAGTTTCATTAAGATCATACACACCTAGCTGATGTTCAGGTCTCTAAATGGATACCTTAGGAAAGGAACAAGCAACCTCCCGCTGAACTAACTGATGCAGGGTCATCTTAGCAAGGAGCAATCCAAACAGCGACCGTGTAATTGGAAGAAAGCTATCCTCATCTACCACTGGAAGCCAAAGCAGGTGCAGGATACCTTCTCCATTCCAGGTCATGCTCATATATAGGAAAAAAAAAAGAGGGGGGAAAAAAAAAAGGAAAAAAATCAATATAATAGATTTAGTCTTCGTGGTTCTCTGATCCCATTCCACTTTGATGATGGACAGAAGCCTCAGAAGGAAAATGATTTGAACTTTAAGTGGCAACAAGAACATACGGCTAGGTGTCTCATCTTCAGATACCTCTTGTGTCCCACCAATTCTATCCCACCTCAGTTTTAGACGTACCCTTCCTAATAGGGTACTTCTCAGGGGCTTGAGAGACCCTCAGGCTAGGGTGCAGCCTGCTGAGATACCCACAATGGAAGGTCCTCCAGACACTCCCCCGGTGCAGTAAGTCAGACTTGCATGAAGAGCTAGCAGGACCTTCCAGGTGGGAAGCAAGACAGAGCTAAGTTTCAAGACACTCAGAAAAGCATGTGTATACAGCACCCCAAAGCACGGTGTACACACTGCTAGTCTCTATCCCCAGAATGTTTGTTAGATCAGCCCTGGCAACATACATATATAAGACATACCGCTTCCAACCCAAGCTGAATGGGACAGAGAGAGCTTGCAATTTTGTGTGCCACATGCCCCCTAACCTCTAACATCCAAAGCAAAAGAAGCAACTAAAAATTGAGCTCACCCACTAACCTTCGGATGCATAAAGAAGATTACAAGGTCAGGACAAATGTACTCAGACTCCCTGCCCCCAAGCCACTGCCCTGACTGCCAGTGATTTTGGCTCCTGGAGAAGAGCATCTCCATGTTTAATAGCCCACGATTAACTTTTCTTATCTCAAACTGTCTGAGCACTTTTTGAACCCAAGCACACATCTGTTGGCTACCACACCAAGCAGCAAGAGGTCCCACAGTGTAACTATGCATGGTGCAGAGAAGCATCAGCATTTCACATCTGGAGCCCAGCTCCTTCAGTACTTCTGTCCATCTACGCAGCCACATTGTACCTGGGAACACTCAGGCTTTTCCCTCACAGCAGAGGAGAGATGCTAAAGCAAGATGTTCTCTGAAACAAACCCTGACAACCTCCCAAAAAAACACGTATACTTGATGTATCACCCCTCCTGCTGCAAATGAGCAAGCATTAATTTATTTGAACATTCCCCTGCTTTTCAGTCTTCCTGCTACTTGCTAGTCTCCCCTCTCCTTTGCTCTGCTTTCTTTCACTGCACAAACACCTACTCGAACTCCCAAACAAGCTCTCCCTCCCTCCCTTTGTGTCTCCCATCTCCCACATTACTTTAAGCTCACCCATTCCACCCTCAGCAGAGCTGCTCCTGCCTTGCAGGGGAGGCTGAATTAGAGAGCTTGACTTTTATTTACTATTGCTTCTAAAGTTCCAGGAAATTCCAGGAAAAAGGTGGTTTTGAGACAACAGTGACCACCAGGTGGTGCCTGGGAGTGACTGGCAAGAACTTCTGCACTCCAGGCCCCTCAGCTGTCCATCAACAGCATAATTTCTGCTCTCGGGGGCTTGGGCTGGGTTTAATCTGTGCTCACCACTCTGAGGACATACTTCATTTAATAATGCGGTAGGGTGGTGGACAACACCCCAGCAATCATTTCTGCTGCCAAAGGCAAAACAGACTTACTGAAGGTGAGCAGCCTTAAAGGGTGATTTAAGATACAAGAAAGAATAGACCATGATCCTTGCAGATCACAGCCATCCTCAACCTGCCCCAAGGGATGCTTCTGATTGGAAATTGTGAACACCCTGCTGGAAAGAAAGCCCAAATCTTGAGAGATTTGTTTTCATTCCATTTTGGAGGGAAATTCTGAATGTAACTTCCATGACATGGAAGGTTCTGAATAAATTTCTTGTTTAAGGTAATTGTTAAATGTCATTGGCTTTGTCTGAGTAGGAAAAACTTTGCTTTCATAGCCGTGTATTTTAATCCTGCTCAGTCTTCCACATATCATGGATTTGTTTCATTTTAACATCTGTGGAGAAGTCAAGGCCAGAATGTGGAGAATGAGCATGCTGCATTGTTTAAAGAAAAATGGCAAATTCACTGTAACTTTTTTTCACATTTAAAATATAATCAAAACCAACATGTTCTCATAAAAGCATTTGCTTTCAAAAAAAAAACACCCGGCAATTTCTGATGGCCAAGTCTGCTCTCTG
The DNA here is from genome assembly GCA_013401315.1 of Balaeniceps rex. Lineage (NCBI taxonomy): Eukaryota > Metazoa > Chordata > Aves > Pelecaniformes > Balaenicipitidae > Balaeniceps > Balaeniceps rex. Next base: position 284,739 of record VYZW01025374.1, read on the forward strand.
GAAAGCTTCCTATTTTGCTACAGCTGGAATTCACTGTGAGATGCTGCGCTCTGGAAGTACTGACAGAAAATAACCTGGTATCTGCTCCATTCCTCCCATACACATAGCGTGCTGATCCGTGTTTGACCTCTTTCAAGAACCATGGGATCATTTAGAAGAGAATCACACAGATTCCTGTGATGATTTTTTTTTTCACTGATTTTGCAAAGTAAGGGAGGGGGTCTCAGCTATTCATTCAAGAATGGTAGAAGAGGTACGTGATAATACAGTCAACACCGCTGAGCAGTTTTAGCAGGCACAATAACACCTAGGTTGCAGAGACAATATTTTGCAGGAGAGGTTGTTGGAGTACATGCTACTTTTCTCTGAGAAGTTCTCTGCTCAGACCTAAGGGGCAGAAGTATTACAAAAAAATGTGCACGCTCCACTGTTCAGAGCATATGTAATTTCCTGTTGTGCTTGAACCAAAAATTTGCATTTCCTACTTTCCAGTTAAATTTGCCTCCAGGAGTGAACACTGCAGGTTTACCGTGAATAATACAGGTGTTCGCTGGACCTTAAGGGACAATACCGTGCATTAAGGGATGCGCATTGAGGTGCTAGACCTGCAGCCCCAGGGCATATGCTGATAAATATTGTCCCCAAATCACGTTGGTACAAAGTATTACCAAAGTGGTGGGATTTGCCATAAGAATTTCCCGTGTGTGTCCAGGCACACAATTTTCGTCCTTCACTGATGAGTATTCACCAAATAGGTCTTTTATCTTTTGACAGAAGGAGAAATGGGAGCACTCAGGATGGTTATCTCTGGGTAGGTGAGTTGTACAGATTTAATCAGCTCCCATCAACTGAGCAGCACAACTTCTACTAGGGACATAAATGGTGCCAACTGCAGCATTATGCTTATTAAAGAGCCTGGCTTGGCCTTCATTAGGATTAGTGGTGAGATTGTCAAAGACACCTAAATAATTTAGGAGCACAAGTCATTAAGGATAAGAAATGTCCTTCTAGCAAACCTGAGGCACTTCTGAAAATCCCACTGAAGATTATTAAGTCTAATGTCCTGGCCAAAGGCAGGGCAGCTCTGCTGCGTCCCATGAAGAACATCTTTTTTAAAACTGTGTATTCCTAAAGGCTATTCAGTGCTGTCAAGTGGCTTCTCCTTGACTGCCTGAATGAAGTATTATTATTTTTTTAACAAACCGTCTGCTTTCATAACTGTGCGCTGCTCCATAAACATGGTGACATGCGCATAAATGCTGGGTATGTCCACAAATGCTGTGACTGGTCAGGAGATGTTTTCTGACGTAAGAACATGCAGTAGCATTGAAATGAGTGCTCCCTATATGATTCCATCAACCACTGAGAGCCATGGGACGATGACATTTTCTTCTTGGGCTGCCCAGAGCACAGACAGAAGAACGAGAGCACTGAAGAAGAGATGCTAGATCCAGGATCTCCATCCTCTCCTCATTCAGGGCTCCTAATTTAGAGGCAACAAGGCACCATCCTCTTGCTGTCAGAGTGATGGGGTTTCAGGCAGAGTAGCTGGGAAAGGAAATTTTCTGGCCGTAGGCAACCGAGTGTCTCATACAGCTAATCGACTTTCGCTGTGTTATTGGGTGCTGCTCAGTCCCCTGCTGGTGCCAAGACAGGAAAAGCTCCTGGAAGAATCAATCAGCTGCTTAGCTGAGCATAAAACAAAACGTTAGTGTGGCCTCAGGGATGTGGAGGAAAATAACCTGAGAAAATAATTGCTGCAAAGGAAGCAATTCTGCCTGATGCTGAAACAGCCCTAGTCATAGAGAGGGGTCTTGCTCCATTCAGGGGCACCTGAATTTCCTCTGGGGGAACTGGTGTTTCCAGGTGTCTCGCAGCAGTGGTGATAGATGGAAGAAGCGATCTGTGCCTAGCAGAATTATTTCCTTCCTGCTTGCTTTGCCAAGGCATAAATCCCCTCCCTGTTCCCTGGGGTATGGTTCTCCTCATCGAAGCAGGGAGCCTTTCAATTCAACAGCAACATTCATTTACTTTTCATTTCCATCTGCCTCATGCCGCAGGAAACAGAGTCAGCTGCAGCCTGCAGGCGCTTGCTCCAGCAGCAGTCCCAGGCCATGGCAAACTCTCCATGTCTGCAGTCCCCTCTTCACATCAGAGATTTGGGGCGCTGCTTGTTCTAAAGGTGATGATTGCTTTTCCCCTGTACCACCTCCCTTCATTAAGCTGAAGGGCTTCTTGTCCAGCAAAGGACAGCAGTGAATGGTGACTGGTCTGGTATCTCCACAAAGCACTGCGAGAAGAGGGAGAGCTGTAAGTCACAGCCCCTGCAGACCCTCACCTCTCCCCACTTCTCTCTGTCCTGTTCTCCAGCCCCTCCGCCTCCTTCAGCAAATCCTGCCTATGCCTACGTAGCATCTCCGGTGGTAAATCATTGCCCCATGGGAAGACAGGGTACAACCCCTGCCAACATCCAAGGAAGAAGCAGTGTCCGTGGCAGTAACAGCTTCTTCCCTCAGCCTGTCCTCTAGACGTTGTCTCACAAAGGGAATTCGTTACCCGCTGTGCAACAATCCAATTCACACACTGAGTTGAGATATCGATTTTATTTCATTTCTGCACAGAGATGGGTGCTAGGTGGTAATTCCACAAAGCTAGCACACCGAATCATAGAATCATTTGGTTGGAAAAGACCTTTAAGATCATTGAGTCCAACTGTACCTGTCCACTACTAAACCATGTCCCTAAGCACCTCGTCAACCTGTCTTTTAAATACCTCCAGGGATGGTGACTCAACCACTTCCCTGGGCAGCCTGTTCCAATATTTGACAACTCTTTCCGTGAAGAAGTTTTTCCTAATATCCAATCTAAACCTTCCCTGATGCAACTTGAGGCCATTGCCTCTTGTCCTATCACTTGCTACTTGGGAGAAGAGACCAACACCCACCTCGCTACAACTTCCTTTCAGGTAGTTGTAGAGGGCGATAAGGTCTCCCCTCAAACCATCAAGTCAGCATCTACTTATACACACTCATTACCATATTAAATTCCCTAATACATATGCAGTATCATGATTAGCTATGATTGGTTAAAATCTCTTCGCCTACTATTTACATTCATGAGCATGCTCAGTTGTCCTTCCATTTGAATCTGGGGTGTAATTCTGGTAGGGGGCTCATGAGTCGGAGGTCACGATCCCCCCTGCTGGAATTCCCTTTCCCCTAGTTACTGTTTTTCGGCACCTTCTGGGATAGGATGTTCCCTTTTATCAGTTTCTCAGCACTCCTTCGAGGTCTAGTTGCTCCGGAATGTCCTTGTTTAAAGCTTGTTCTTCTGATTAGGGATGATTTAGTGTCCTTTACTTACAAAACCATCTTGGCCTGGTAAGATATTAGCTGAGTTTCATAGAGCCTGGAAAGATCACTTGGCTTGTGGCCTCTCTGTGGTCAGGGGTAACCTCTCCCTCCCCATAGACACAAGCCTGGTGGGTGATTCATTCTCTGGAGGTTTGGTTCCGTCCAGCCAAGCCAGAGACATCAGTGGTGATGGGGTAGCTACCTGTGCAAATTTTGCAGAGTTTGCAAGCCAGACTCCCCCATACTAACAGCACCAGAGGGGCCAATGGACTCTTTTTTTTGCTGGGTCAGCCAGTTGATAAATCCAGTCGCAGACAAAACTTATTAAATAGCGGAGTCCTTTATAAATAAGTAATGCCAAAGAGACAAGGCTGGATTCTCAGCTGATAAAGCTGTATTGGTCTTCAGTTTTCAGGGAGCTGGTCCACACAGACAGTGATTGCCTGCCACTGCGGGGGAGGGGGGCGCGAAGCATCCCCACCCCACAGCTGGACTTCTGCATCTTCACTTTGGGATTGCTCTTCACCCAGCTCCGTGTGTCTTTTTCTGCACAAATATCTGCAAAATCCCTGAAAACCTTTGTATACCTGTTTTTAAAAAAGTAGATAAATGTGAGATTTATGCAGCTTACATTAGAGAGCGCTTTCTAACAGTAAAGAAGATTTAAGTGCCTTGGGACGGTGCTTAGTACCCATCACCGCTGGCTTTTAAGAAAGAGTTAGCTGGAATGGATGAAAGCGATCTGATCTGATGGTGCCCAGAGGCAGGTGGACAGTGAGTGACCTCCTGGATCCCTGCCAGCCCTGCTTTCTGTGATTTATCTGCAGCTGGTAATCAGTGCCAATATTAATGGTCATCTACATGACAGTGATCTACCTGGGCATGAAAGAGACAGGCAAGGGAAAAAAGCAAGGAAAGAAAAGTCGTGGTCAAATTGCCACAGGGTCTTTCTTTGTCCTCCTCTGCAAGTGTGGGCACAGAAGGGTTTGCCAGGAAAAGTCCTGCCAGGTACGTCCTTGGCAGATGAGAGTGTGAACGTGGGAAGGGATAATCCACAGCCAAAGGGAGGACTCAGGTAGACCTGATCTCCTTCTTGAGATGCTTCTCTGTCCCCGTTGACTGCCAAGGTAGCCCACAGCTACCCTTCTCTAAATGTAGCCAATGTAGCTCAGTGTCCTGCTTGCAGGGTTCAGGGAGGTGCAGCTCTGAGGGGTTAAAACCACCACAAGCTGCTGGTTTCTGTCCTGGGGCTGGTTTGGTCATGGCTGTCTGGGAACACCATCAGTGAGCTGCAGTGATGGAAGCTGAGCACCCTCCCTGCCCAGAAACCCGTCTTCCACATGGAGGAAAGGTGGCAGCTGAATTCACATAGAATTTCCTACAGTAAGTCCCCTGGGAACTGCTCCTGTCTTCCAGCCTCCTGACTTCTCACATTCAAAGTGTGTTTTCAGGCTAGTGATGAAAGGAAACCAGATCACCTTTGACCACCCCACCACAGCACAAGCCGTCAGGAGCATGTTCATCACCTTTGGACAGACCCTTTGTTTTTTCAGGCCTGGGGAAGAATGAGAAGGTAAGTCTGCCGCAGCAAGAGTCCCAACCCATGCAAAGGACAGGGACCTCTGGTCCCAGAGGCAGGGTCCCCTCCTCCGCGTTTCCCATTTCTGACTACAGGGCAATTGTCATTTATGAACGGTGCAAGAACCACCAGCTGCCCGAATTACAGGCTTTGCAATAAAGCCAGGGCACTTCTTTTTTACTTGCAGCACCTGGCCTTACTGGTTTTGCAGTGAAGGTTAAATTATTTTGCTGCCTGGGGATGGGTTTTCAAATTATCTGAAAGACACCAATAGAATACGGAGAAGCAAATCCTCCTTTTCCTCCTACCTTTTTTTTTTAGCATTTCCAAGTTTCAGTGCATGCCTTCCTCATACAACTGTATTAGGTGCCTCAGTTGCCCCCAGGGTGAAATCAGCTCCTCTTTTTATAAAAACTTCTAGACTGTCTGTGCAATTTGTTCCAAAGGCATAACGTAGTGAGTGAGGTTTTTTTGTTTGTCTTCTTCCCCAGTGATGCGCTGATTGATCATCCTATTCATAAACTTATTTCTTGGTTCAAATGAAGTGAAATAACATGGGAAATAAGCTGGGATCTATAGATTGTTCATAATTGATTTGATACAAATATTTGATAGTTCTGAAACTCAGTCATTTGAGCATATTGCAGAGTATTTCTCAATAATCACCCAGAAACTGCTTTTTTTTCCCCCCTACAAAACTGCCCCTCTCGAGAGCCTTTAATCCTAAAGTTTCAGCAAATGGACATAAAACTTTCAGGAAGTAAATTAGCTGCATTTTTTTCATCTAGACTGTCTTTCAAGACTTGAATTTCTTATTAAATGGTTTGGTGCTTTTGCTAAGATCTACTTTCCAAAGAAATGTTGTTCATTTGCTCTGTTCTGTTGAAGGAGTTTGTTGTTGTTTTGGGGGGGAGGGAGAACTATATTAAATTACGACTACAAAAGAAATCTTTTTGCCAGTGGTTTCCCATTAGAAACGATATGACAAGGGAGTCTGACTTATGTGGGGAATGAGATGTATTCTCCAAACGAGAGCTCTATGTGCCAGTTTCACCAAATAATTATATTTCTATATTCTACCACAAAAATAAAATAAAAATTTTAATTTTACCAACATTCTCCATTTCTGAACATTTTTCATTATGACCTTTTTTTCCCAAACTTCCGCAAGTTTCCATTAAAAAAAAAAAATCGTCACTTTCTGTGGGCAAGGTAAACAAGAAATTTTTGAGCAGCCCCGGAGCAACACGGCTGACATGCAAGAACGTCATGTGAAAACCTACTGTGACAGGCAGGAGTTATTGTTAGCTCCATGGACCTCCAGGTAGGAAGTTGCCACCTACTTACTGTTGAAGTCAAATAGAGAAATGAGATCTCTCTGGGCGAACACAGCCTCCGGTGACCACATAAATTTGTAAGGTTACAACAATCTATTAAAAAGATTAATATATATGTAGTGTAAAAGAATAATATGTGTATATATATAACAACCTTGAAACGAACTCTGTTGCTGGGGGTTTACTTCAAATGAAGCACAGCTGACAATTTATAGACATGGTCAGCAACTGTGTGTATTACTTCAGAGCCTGGAGTGGCTACTAGTTGTTGTGAAGCTATGAGAGATGTTTCCTGCTCTGAAGACCTTACAGGCAAACAGGGCATTGAACTAGGAATATTGTATGAAGTGTCATCATTATTTAGAGATGAGAAACCTCAATAGAAGGAGACGAAGAGATGTGACCAGGAGCACACCAAAAGTCAGTGGCAGAGTGGTGACCCTGGCCCAGAGACAAACTCCTACTTGCCATAATCACGGCTTGGGTGTCATCAGGACTCATGATGTGGCAGGTCAGATTCAATTATCAGAAGCATCTCCTTGGGTCTTTAATGATGTTGGAAAACTCAGCAAAGCCCAGCAAAGCCTCTGGACAATTTAAGGAGGAAAATATGAACCCTGCCTCACTGGGGTCAGCTTAATTATAGTTGGCCAGAGCAGGAGGGTGAAATTGGTAGTCTGGGGATAACTCTTACAATTCACACTTTCCCTTTGAAGAGTATAGTCACTCTTTTCCCTCTCAGTGTGGAGATAGTCAGCTTTTCCCAGTGTACATCTAAGCCTGCCTCTCCACAGAGCAGCTCTTCAACTCTTCTGGAAACACACTGTAGCAAAAGGCAGGGAGGAACAGGTCCCCACGCGCTGTAGATGACCTGCTCTCCTGCCCTGTAGCATCAGACCAGACAGCCTCCCCATCCAGGGCAATGGATAACCCTTCCAATCTCTAAATCAGAGTTGCAGCACCACTGGCTAGCGCTTGCGCAGCCCTCCTCCCTCCCACCCAGAGGATGGTGGATGGGTAGGGGTGCTCTCATGTACAGAAACTTATGGGAAGCCATGGGGCAACGCTAATCATTGCGGCATGGTGAGACACTAGGGCACTATTTTTTCAGCAATGTGGAGGAGAAAATGGAATCACGGCTAAGTGAGGACAGACTAGAGGTATGTATGCTCAGAGCAGGGCTGGTCAGTGTCTTCAGAAATGGCCTGGAAAGGACATAGGCAGTGAGGCAACAAAGTTTGCTGGTAATTCTGCTTTTCAGAGTAGTCATACTGAGAAGAGCAGCAGAAGGGCCCTTGAGACTGAAAGAGCAACAGAAAACCCTGTGTTTGTACTATTTAAGGACAGAGCAGAGACTTAGACTGTCACCATGGTGCAACCCCCTGCACATAACAGGCTGAGACACCTCACCCTATTACCTTTCTCCTGAGCCCACAAGGTGTCTTGGTAAAGACTGTGATGCCCAACATGCCCCAGCCCTCAGGAAGAACATGGAGATACTGAGATGAGTCTACCGTTTCACTGATGGTTTACTCCAGCTGGAGACCCCTGTCCCACATCAGCACCACTTGTGAGGAGAAGCCACGGGGACCTCACTCATGCAGCAGCAGCTGATACAGTCTTCCTGAGGTCACCCTCAGCCACACTCAAATATTTCTCTTAAAATATTTTGGATGTTTGGCATTCGTGTCTAAAATTAGACCTCGTTGCTGCCAAGAAACAAACACCAAGCAAGAGCCGGGGCTCCTCCTTGGTGTGTAGTGGCAGAGGGTGTGAGAGGAGCATGTCCAGAGGCTAGTGCCAAGCTTTGGTCAGCTTGCTTACACTCATGCAAAGGTCTTTCATCGCTGCTTGCACGGCAGGGGACCGGAGTGGATGCCCCATCCTGTGCTCCTCCTGTGCCTTGGACAGGGATGGCATTTTCAAGGAACTGTGCTGAGGGTTGGAAGTGTTTCACCCCCAGCCAAGCCCTCTCTTAAAACGTGATGCCTTTTTGTTTCTTACAGTCTCACTCTGGCATAAGGTAAATTAGGGGTGTAAATGAGGAAATTAAGACTCTAGAGGAACAATTCTGAATTACAAACTGGGTGGCAAAACATGAAGAAAGAGGCAGCTGTCCTAGGAGAGAAAGCTGAAGACATTTGGGAGCAGGTCCTCAACCCACCGAGACACTGACTTCCCAAGCCCTAGCTAAGTCTGCACCAGCTGAGAGAGCTGTTAAGCGTTGGGGTGAAAACCCCATGTGGCCATTGCTTTTGTTGCTAGAAGACTCCCGCTAGCTTTGGTCTCCGTGCAAAGAGGCCAAACACTTGCCATAGGTCTTGTTCCTCCAGCCTTCAGGCAGGAGGAATGCTCTTCATCTGGCTTTCCTCCAAGCTCAATTTTCCAGTGTCCCTCTACCACCTGTAGACAATTCACAGTCAAGTTTGGCCCCACTTCTTTAAGAAATGAGATGTGTTAGTAATCCTGCCTCTGGATCTCAGAGGTCTTTTGGGTGTTTCTTGCCTGTTGACCTGTTTGAGCTCACTTCAGCAGAGGAGTAGCAGTCCTCATGATGCCAAACTCCTAAACATTTCATAGAGAGAGGTGGCTGAGGAGAGGAGACAGAAACCGGACTTACTGCACCCACAGACAAAGAAGCTTCTGCCTATCATTAAACATGAGGGAGACTGCCAGGGACAGAGATAATATGTGTAAACTCCATGGGAAATCTGCCTTCATAAGCCTAGCAGCCCACAGTTTTGCTTGGGTTTTGTTACTTTTTACAATTTACAAATGCATTTATACAGACATCTGAGTTTAAGAATTAAATTCTTGACTTTCACTCAAGCCAACACATCTGGATCAAAACAGGCATGGTGAAAAAGAAAGGTCACCAAAAGCCACCATATCTGTGATAACTGAATAGATATTTCAGAGCCCAACTCTGCACTGTGTGTGCTGTGCCTGATGATTGCTGAAGGTGCAGAGAGTCCAGAAATTACTCTAATTACTAATGTGGGTTATAAAGAAAAAGTACAGGAAAAGAAAATGTTTAGGAATAGCTGAGGTAGGGTACGGGGGCTTTCAGTTGCACCAGAACCAAGCACTGGGAAGTCCACCATGCTGCCTCCATCGGTCCTCTGATTTGGGTGTGGGAGAAAGGCAGGAGAGACTCAGCAGATAACTCCTGTGTAATAACCGTCACGCAGAGCACGGGTTCCCAGAGCTGGCGTTATGCTGATAGCCAAGGTTGCTTGTATCCCTACCTTATCTTCTGGCTTTGAAACCAGGCAATCTTTCTGGAGAGTGTAATCAGCATTCTGGGTGTCAGTGCACAACTACCTGCAGAATTTATCATCCTCAAAAGGAAGACTTTGCCTCCAATACCATGGGGAAAAAAAAGCAAAAATTGCCATTCTCCCTAGGGCAAAGTTTAAAAAGAAATGTAAGACAGCCAGCTTCCTTTCCTATTTTCTAGTACTTCTGAGAAATAGGAAAACAGGGTAATTTGTATGTTTAAAATCCTCAGTGTATGCTAACACCAGTTCTGTCTGACTCTATTCCTGTTTATGTATTTAGTGCCGTCTATTGGGAGCAAGAGAAGCAGTACCTGTCCACTGGTGTGGACATTGGTAGTGCCCACACACAGCATGGTTGCAATGCACATGCATGCAATGACACACCATACTGGCCCTTTTCAAAATGCATTTATTGGTACTTGTCACAAATCAATTATGTTGCATAATGACTTTCAGCCATTATGTCCACACACGTACAAAGTAAATCATCTTGGGGTTTTCCCCCCCCCCCCAAATCAACTCTTAAATCTTTCATGAACAGCTGGCACACCATTATTATTGACCTATGGAGATGAGAAAAGTCTGGTTGGATTTACCAGGGGATGGGCTCAGAAGGGAACTGCAGGAAGTTTAAATATTTGCAGGAAGACTAAATTAAATGGAGTTTAAGAAATTTATCCACTTCTGATAGAGTTTAAGAATTAAAAAAACAAACAAACCCACAACTCTTCTTTACTAAGCCTTAGGGAAAGCAGAAATAAATTAATTATTGATTGAGATGGCATTTCCCCATATTTATTCCTCTTAGAAAATCTCATATTATCTAAAAAGCACCAAACAAACCACAGAATTATAGAACAGTCCAGGTTGGAAGGGATCTTGTAAGATCATCTGGTCCAACCCCTCATGGGAAAAGCAGCCTAAATGAGATTACCTAGCACCCTGTCCAATTGCATCTTGAAAACCTCCAGCAATGGATACTCTACCATGTCTCTGGGGAGGTTGTTCCAGTGAATGTTCTTACTGTAAAAAATTTCTTTCTTATGTTGAGATGTCTTTTCTTCTTTTATCACTGAGCTCTCTGAAGTTGAGTTATATTGAATAAGTTTTGCCCCCATCTCTAATTAGACCTTTCTGCCTCAACTCCCTGCCATATGAAATCTAATTTCTTCCCAAAACAATTTTAAAAAATCCAGACTCATCGCACTGGGGCTGTATCTGGTTGCATAGTCCACTCTATTATAATACTACAAAGGGAAATGAAGGGATGGTGGATTACTTGCCAACTCTGTGTCCAGCTGTCGAAAACCATGCAACGATTCAGCAGCCGGACCAAGCAAAAAGGTATGGTTTGCTGCTGTCTGTGCCTTCCCAATACTCATCCTGTGCCCCAAAAAATCTTGCTGGCATCATTGAGACAGAAAGGACACAGAGACCACAAACACATCAGATATCAGTGACCTAGAGAGGAAAAAGTAGGGAAACCTGGTAGAGCAGCAAGAGTGTATGGCAAAGCAAACCTGCATCACCAGGAGAGTCAAGGAGTTCAACCCCAACCAAGCCTGCAGCAAATTTGCAGCAGGGCGTTTCTGCCTGTATTTTCATCCAGCCCTCAAGATTGCCTGGGACTGGAGCACTTGCCCTATGAGGAGACACTGAAGGAGCTGGGTTTGTTCAACCTGGTGAAGAGATGGCTGAAGGTTACCTAACAGCACACCCCCAGTACCTACAAGTTGGCTGTTGAGGAGGCAGAGCCCAACTTCATGCAGGTCCATGGAGGCAACAGGATTAAGTTGAAATTATAGGTTCCAGCTGGATTTTAGGAAAAAGACTTTACTACAAGGATAGTCAAGCACTGTAATGGGTTGCCCAGAGAGGTACCTGAGCCTCCATCCATGGAGAATTTCAAGACCCAACAAGACAAAGCCCAAAGCACCCTGGCCTGAAATCACTGTTGACCCATCCTGGACTACATACCCCCAGAGGCCCCTGCCAATCTGAATGATCCTCTGATCTTGTGCAATATGCTAACCTCACTGCTGTCCTGGATAGAAAGTTTTTTCCCATTTTTGTTTTTGTCTGTGCTCTTCTCTCTGCCCATGGTCTGGCTCCTAGAGGGTGAACATTACAGGCCAAGACCTGGGCTGACTGCTCTGTGCAGAAAGAAGAAATATGTGCTTATTGTTGCTGTAGCTGAAATCATATGAGAACATGTTTCATCTCATTGGTAATTTAAGAAGTAGGGATTCTGCACCAGCTATATAAACTAATGAGCTGGTGAGCAAGTTGCCATCAAATGGGTTTGCACTACGAGGACTCAAATCCTCTGCCTACCTGCTGCTGGGGGGCACAGTGCTGTTTAAAAGTTACATCACGTTAAAAGACATCACTCCAAAGTCAAGCAGAGGAAATACCAATTTTAAAGTGTTGGGAGAATTTGTGTTGGACTATGGTGTAAATCCAGATAGGAATATTCCTGAAAGTCATAGCAGTAATTGCTTATTTCCCCCTAATAAAGTAATTATGGTTGTGATTGATGAGTTGATAATTGATAAAATTGAGACAGCTTTTACTAAGTATGTGCATGACAGGCATCTCATCACCCTGTACATTGTCCAGAGCATTATGGCCTGCAGCAAAGGCAAGCTGTATACCACTGCTCGGCCAAAGTGCTTGCCTTGCATGAAGCCAGGTAACTGGAAAACAGCGAAAATGATGCTCATTCTACTGGGACAAAACCAAAGAGGAGAGGTAGGAAAAGGGGTCCCTTAATGATGAGTCTGCCAGGAGGGGACGGTCCCAGAGAGGTGCAGGGTGGGTTCAGCTGAAGGTGCCACATTAAAGACATGCCCATGTATTTTGAGGTGAGGGGACTTGGCCAGTCTTTGTCCCTGGCAGCGTGCCCAGGACAACTGCTCAGCCGAGCTCTGCAGGGACCAGGACATACCTAGGAGGGGAGAAGTTGTCCTCGGAGGGCACCCGGGCATCACAGAACAAGCTCGGCTCTCACCTGGCTCCCCACAGCCCACACTGAACACCTCCCCACCACAGCGTGGAGGTCCTGCTGCCACCAATAGCGCCAAGATGCAGCCCCAGAGCCATGCTTCTCAGTGCTCATCACCCCCCGCAGGCAGGCAGGGAACAGGAGAAGCCTCCTGGGGCTGGCAATGTCACAGGGAACATAATAAAGTCACTTGCTGGGAACAATTCCCTTGATAAAAGCAATCTCTGCAACAAGCGTGAAATAGAGCTGGGAAGGCATCTCCACCCCGAATTATCTGCAATCATCTTTAGCAGTGCATCCTTCAGCAGCCAGCTGCTTCAGCATGGTCTGCTGTAAACACCCTCCTCATGTGCAGCTCCAGGAGCGGATTCTGCTCTCTGATCAGTGTCGTGCAGTTTCCCAGTGCAGCATACACTGTGAATCTTGCAATCAAACAGATCACTCGCAACTGGCTTTCTGTGAAATAGTCATGCGTAAATTGGCTTTTCGAGAGTATTCCGCCCAGTGTGCTGATGGCTTTTGCAGGCAGTGAGCAAACAATGATTGCTGATGTGTTCAAATGAAATTCAGCTTTTGCACTTTGAACACTTGCAGGAAGACAGCAGAGGAGGCTGAGCTGCTCGGGAGCACTCTAGCATGCTTGAATCCAGCCCCTGTGGTCCAGTGTTGAAGAGACCTGGTGATTAAAGGGCATCAGGGGTAGGACTAAGTGGATCTGCATAGCTGCAGCTATGGGAATAACCGTAACAGCACAGATCGGCAATGCTCACCCATCCATGGGGAACGAGACTTTTCCCATCACCTGCTGATGGGGAAAATCAACCAAATCCGAACCCTTTGCCATGTGAAGCTGGTGGCTACTGAAAGATTTTAACCTCCACAGATGGGAAGTAGTGTATTGTTTCCAGTTGCAGCTCCTGGTTTTGGTGCTACAAACACACGCTAGACAGCGTGAAAATGGGTAATGCCGTGTGTATGAAATTAGGAACATGTCAGGAGCATATTTCACAGTCAGCTGTGGGAGGTGGGTTTATGATTCAAAGTCCCTGGATAGCTGAGGCTATATAATACCCAGAGTTCTTTTTTTTTTTTAATCTGAAGATCCTTATCTAATCTTAAATGCCTTTTTAGACGTGCTCTGTGGGTCCTCTCCAAAATAAGGAAAAAGCTTTTTTTTATCCTCACAGAGGATGGCTGCACAGCAAAGGGGCTGCTGCAAGCCTGAGTTTGGGGCTGAGAGAGAGAGATAAGCTGTATCCCCATGGGAGAGGACCTGCATTACTCACGGCTTTTCTATCTGCGTCCATCCTTCCCCTCCTTCTCCAGCCTCGGGGCTTTCTGCTGAGCTCTCCAGGAGGAAAAGCTCAGTTTCGAGTGGTGTTGTTACTGCCCTATTTCCCCCTGGGAAGGAGACAGAAATCGACATTTCTGGCTTGGCTTTTGGACTTTTCCTTACTGCAAGCTCAACAGAAGCCACATTGCACCCCGTTTACCAGTGCTGTGGGAGGGATGCACCCTGGAGACACCCGTGGAAGCGAGGGGTACAAAAAGCCGAAGCAGTGTCCAGCTGTGAACACTGCACAGGGATGGAAACCGCAGGGCTAGAGGGAGGGACACGAGGGGAGAGACATTAGCAAGCAAAAGGAGAGGGGCAAGGGCATGTGCAAAGGCACGGTGCAGTCACTTGGCTGTGGGAGGAAAGTCGGAGGAATCTCAGGGCTGTACGGAGAGCCGCAAGAGCAGAACAACTCATGCCTTCATTTAGCTGTGGAAGGTCCCTGTGCACACACACATCTGTGGCCTGCTTAGTGGGAGGCTGGGTGATACAATCTGCAGTGAGAATGTAATTCATTAGATGTAGGAAGAAAAAAAAGGACACATAATAAATTTGCTGGAAATAATGCAGTTTTGAAGGTGCTGACATGAATCACAAATTGCATGAAATTTGTTCAAGAGAAATGGGTAGCTCAGGGTAGTTGAGATGTTTCATTTCACCTTTTCTTTATGCATATGTTTCCATTCTTCTTTCTGAAAGGAGGCTTTTATTTCATTTTCATATTTTAAAGGAATAACAGAAAGAGTTAAATAACCTGAAAGTTATATGAACTATTTTATCACAAGCCAGGTGTTGCAAGAAGAGAGAAGCAGGATTTTCTTTCCTTATGGCTGTTAATTTTATCTGTGAACATGGGCACTTTTTCAAACCCAGATACCGTTTGGCCAAGGATACCCTTAGCTGACTTCTGCAGGACTCTGTGGGCCAAACTGAGTCAAGTCAGCAGCATGCCTGCAAATGACAAAAGCTTGTTATTAACAAGAGGAAAACAAGGGGTCCAAAGTATAATGAACCCCTGAATAAGAACACTGCTGAGGGAAATGGATCTATGGTCTCTTCTACACTGTGTGCCCTCATGGAACAGCTACCGTGGCTGCAAAGTTGATGAAAATGTTGTTTTCCACCAGAAAGGAAGGACCTCAGTAGGTTAAGTCAAGTCCTCTAGAAACGCCAAGGTATGAACAGAAACCCATCCTTTAGAAGGTCAATGGCAGACCTTTCACAGGGGCACACAAAAAGCC
Organism: Balaeniceps rex; assembly: GCA_013401315.1. Lineage (NCBI taxonomy): Eukaryota > Metazoa > Chordata > Aves > Pelecaniformes > Balaenicipitidae > Balaeniceps > Balaeniceps rex. Next base: position 299,870 of record VYZW01025374.1, read on the forward strand.
AAAACTGTTGCTCAAAACATAAAGCACCCGTTTAATCCCAGCAGTGACCCCAGCACACGAGGTTCCCCACAGCAGCGTGGAACACAGCCCTGAAGGACTCTGCGCTGCAAAAAAATTCCTGGTTTGTGCCAATACAATGTAAACATTGATGCATGAAGCTTGCAGACATAGAGCAAAAAGTCCTCTAGAAGGATGAATGTTGCACAACTGCCAGAGGCAGGGCAAAACCTCATTCCCCGTTCATCGCTACAGGACTATTTTCTATGAGCTAACACTGGTTCAGGTCATAATTAAAGGAAGTGGGAAGGACAGCAAAGCCAAGGCATCATGGGGAGCAGAGCACTGTGTCATATTCAGCCTCATAGCCTTCCTGCAGCCCAGCACTCAGGTGTGAAAGTCCAAGACCAGCTTTGGCAAAATGTTCTCCTATTTTGTGAGCATAATTTATAGGCAGAGAGGGCTGAAACTGAGATGCCTTTGAGTTTGCTCCCAAATATCCTAACTGAAGCCAGTTATTTGTGCAGGACTGTATTAGCCATACAGTACTTCCATATCCTCTGGATTTGAATTGCAAATTGGCGATATATCACACACACGCACGTGCTTGCCCCAGATCAGTGCACGGCTTTAAACCGAGCATCTACTGCACCTCACGTCCGTGCTCCTGGGGGTATTACCTAGTGAGAGCAATCCTGGCTTTCTGCATGGGGCTTTGGGGTTTGAATGGAATAACTTTGGGCCTTTCAACAGAGGCACTTTTCCCTCTGCTTTCCTCCTTAGAAATGTTTTCAAAGGAGTTTTTCCCCTCCACTATACTCAGCACCTATAAAGGCTGAAAAGTTACAGCCCAGGCCAGCAGCAGAAGTGAACAATTACAGCAGCTGCTCTCTGAAACCGTTAGCAGCAGAGGTTATTGCCTTCTCTGCCTTAATTAACCAGAAGTGGCCAAAAGTGGGTTTACTCCTTCCTGCTTCTTCCTCCCCTTCCCAAAGTAAAAAAGTTTATGAATTATGGGGTGTTAATTCGTAACAAAAGTGGCACCTTAGGTTTGTGATCATCTGAAATCAGTGTTTTGAAGGACAACACAATTTTCATTTTAAAATCTAATTAAACAGGAAACATTTATCACTGCAAATCATTTCTTTGCAATTAAAATGTTGAAGATATTTTTCATTTACGTGTCACGCTTCAGTTCAGAACAAAAAGCAATTGCAAACCATCTGCCTTCCACTCGCAAGCTCTGGAAATAACTCCCCGAGGCCTGACAGGAACAACACTTTCAAACCCATCTCAGCTGACGCCCTGACTACCCTCTGCATTGGGGACACTTAAGAACACCATAATCCGAAGGCCTATTGCTTTTGTTAAGATGAAAATTAAATAACGTGAAATCAGTACTGTACCGTCAAACTTCTGCCTCCAAGAAGACTTCTGTCGGATCCAACCTACAGCTGGCTGGGGGTTCACTCCTCAAACACGCCTGCACTCAACTGTACTGGGGCTTTTCTAACATCAGCTACAGAGAAAACCTTCCCCCTGAGAGATACAAGGAAATACATACCAGCAGTGATCTTTCCCTTTCCTGCACTGCCGATGCTCCTGGGCTTGCACCAATCTGCCCTCTGCCACAGCTCCCTCCTCTGGGATGCGGGCGACTCGGGGTCAGTTCCACACCCGCGTATGGCATTACTGAATTTCCTTCCTGAACAACATGAGAGGAACATCTAGGTTTTCCCCAAGCCAGCGACGCATGATCACATCTCTCCTGCTGGAGCCGCTCTGCTGTGTGGGAGTGACATGGAGCCAAACAAGGAGCAGAGAGGGAAAGGCAAGAGGTGGGCAGGTTGTGGGTTCCTGCTCCCGTCCACCACCCTGCGAGGATGCAGGACCATGGCCGCGCTGTGTCTTCCAGGAGTCCTGATGGAAAAGTCATTTCTCCCCATAAGCAGGAACCATAGCTGTTGTGCCAAGAAGGACACGTTCAGGGGGAAAAAGCCAATGTCAGAGAGCGGTGAACCACACTGCCATTTTTCAACTTCTTCATTCGATAGTCGCCAGTATCAATCAGAAAAAAACATTGCAACTACAGCTCTCCTCTGCACAAGCATCTTTAAGATTTCCGCCAACTGTCAGCATGTCTGGCTCGTCAAGGAGAAGCAGGAAAACTTCTAAGCAAAGAGATCAAGCGAACCAATCCCCTAAATATTTAACTTCTCTGATTAAACACTTGAGGCTGAGGCTCTGAAGGTTTATTTATCCTGGGGTGAAGCAGCCAATTAAGCACCAGAAACTTCTGCAGGCTGTCAGGGAGGTGTCACTCCCAGCCTGCCTTGGTTGCCAACCTTTGGTGGCAACAAAAGGAATGAATAATGCGTTCTTTGTAAAGGAAGGCAGAAAAGGATAGTCGGCTGGGGAGGAAGCGATGCGCTGGCAGCAGCCTGTCCTCTCTTCTTATCTGCACGAGGCTGCGAAAAAACGGGGGTAGAGCAATGCTCACTTTGCTGTAAGGGGATAGCCAGCCCCACCGAGCAGTTGGAAATATGGCCAGAGATCACAGCTCTGGGCTTTCCCTGTTCTTTGCTCCTGCTCTTTCATCCTGGACGCAGCCAGGCTTGTGGCCTTTGCTGCCACCGTCCCTGGTCCCTCTGCTGCCACCATCCCTGGTCCCTTTGCTGCCACCGTCCCTGGTCCCTTTGCCAGGCTGCAGCTCCCAGCCCCTGGCTGAGCCTCCACTGTGCAGCAGAGAGCAGACCTGCACCCCAGGCCAAGGTCTTGCAACACCTGAGCCACATCCATCCCAGCGTCACGCCACACACTCACACATTGCTCTGCCTCAAAACATTTGCATGTATGCATTTTGCATACATCTTCTGTATGTCTGCTCTTCTCAGACACGTCTGTGCCCTGGCTGCTCTGGCCAGTCTATCAGAGATCTGGGTGTACCCAACACCCCTCGATGGTGCTGCCAAGCATACACGATCCAAAACATCTGCACACACAGCAAAGCCAGTGTGGTCAAGCCTTGCTTTGCTGTCCTTATAGCTCCTCCAACAGCATCTCCTGGCTGGAGGGACCTCCCCCGCCAAAAATTGTACTGGCATCCTAGTCAGGACCAGGAGGAGGGAGAATCCTCACTAGCTCTTATTGCTTCCTCGCTATTCAAACCTCTTTAGGGCAGGTTTTCAGAAGCACAGACCTACTTTGGGTAATGATTTGCATGGTCTCATGTGCACAGCAGATGTTGGTAACTTGTTCAGTGCAAAACTTTGAAACAAAACAAAACTGCAATACAAAAAAACAATGTTATATTCTTGCATCAGTTTATGGAAAATGAAGAGCCTGCCCTGCCTGACATAATTATTTTCCTTTAAGGGGAATGAATAAAGCCTATCTTCTAATTATTTTTTAATTCACTGAGAATTGGGAAAGCTTGAACAGGAAAATAAGGCAAGCATCTCAGCAATTTACAGTCAAATATTCATTGAAAATTGTCCAGGCATCAGCAGTACTATCTAACGAAAATGATCCTAAAATTTCAACTCTATGGGTGGGTTTGCTTCAGGGAAACTTAATATCATTATATTTCAATGTTTCTTTCCAGAACTTCATACATAATCATAGCATTTTGTACACCAGCATGAAAGTGCATAAGCAGAAAGACGCTGATGCTGTATAGCACAATTAATTTCTCCAAGTAGTAAATTGACCCATGTGTCATGAGGGTCAGATTGAGAGAGCTAAAAAATGTTCCTCTGCAAAAATTGAAAATTGCTTGTATTATTATGAGGCTGTTTATTCTGCAGGTGCCAGAACAAATTAAAAATTACATATTGAGAAAATTGCTCCAGCAAATAAGAGCTCAGCTCCTGTGTAACCACAGCAGTGAATACTGATATCTACTCAAATGGGTTTGGACCTTTTGGGGGCGGGGAGGGGCACTTCACTGTTATTTTACAGACTGGGGAAACTGAGGCATGGAAAGATGAAGCAGCTTGCCCCAGATCACCCAAAAAGCCAGCAGCAGAGCCAGAAAGTGAAACAGAGTCTCTTAAGCTCCAGTCCTGGGTTCTGGGACACGCTGTCCCCTGGGAAGCAGTTTGGCTCCCTGTCACCTCCACCAAGGCTCTCTGCCAAGCTGAGAACCACCCACAGGCCAACCTGGCCAACACGCAGACCTCGGCACCAACAAACAACCTCATAAAACCTGCGGCGGACCTGCCTGTTCCCTGCAGCAGATGGAGATACATGGACCTGCATGCTTGCCTTTTGGGCGAATGGGGAGAAGTCGGATGTCAGTGACCTGAGTATCATCCTGAAGTTCACAAACTCTGAATGGGGCTTCCTCCACCCACTAAGATGCTGGGGGAGTAGAAGAGCACAGCAGTCACGCAACAGCCTGAAGCCATGAAACTTGTACCATGTATGGACCTACTGCTACCATTCATAAATAGGACAAAACATAGCCCTTACCCTGCAAGAGGGCCAGAAAAAAACACAGCACCAAAGATCACATCCTTGGAAAAGTGGTATTTGCAGCTGGAGTCACAAATTAATGCAGGCTGGCAAAGACCTCCGGAGATATCTGGTACCACACCATGCTCAAAGCAGGGCCAGCTCAAGTAGGTTGCTCATGGACCTGCCTCGTTGAGTTTTGAATGTCTCCAAGGCTGGAGACCTCACAGCCTCTTTGGACAAGCTGTTGCAGTGCTTGGCTGATGAAACGGGGATATCCAGTCTGATCCTCTCTTGTTTCAGTCTATGCCCGCTCACTCTCATCTTCCAGACGTGCACTGCTGTGAAGAGCCCAGTCCCATCTTCTAGATAAACCTCTTTGAAGTACTGGGGATCTGCTCTTAGTCCCCCTGTACCATCCCTTCTCCAGGCTGAACCTCACAGGGCAAGTGCTCCAGCCCTACCACCTCACCGGTATGCATGACCTGGGGCCATATCACAGCACCATAGAAATGTGCAGAAGACAAAAATCTTCCCCTGTGCAAAGGGGTGGGCCAGGATCCATCCTGCTCCATGAACATCACCATGCACGCAATCCATTTTCTCCTGATTCATCCACCACCCCACCGTCCCAGATACTCTGCAGCAGCCAGATTAATGTGGAACGAGTTTCCCTTTAGGATCAGCCATTCATCTTTCCTTGGCAGCACCCCAGCTCCTGCCAAAACACTTTGTTCAGGCCTGCAGGGCTGGGAGTTTCAAGAGTTTTCACTCCAGCTCCAGCACAGCCCAGTAAATGTCATTTGTGCCACTGCTGGTAAAAAGGCCACAAGCTTTCTACTGCCCTGACAGTGCAAGATCTCAGGGCGTGCCTTGGCCCAAACTAATTTTGACTTCTTTTAGCTGTGACTTTAGATGTGAGGCCAACTGCATGCAAGGGTGATACCTGAGGTCCCAGTCTGCAAACACAACCCACAGTGGTCAAAGAGTGGTCACTACTGGAGTGAGCATGTAAGAGCATGTAAGCAGACAATGTTAAGAAAAATATATAAAAGTAAACCCACCACTACTCTCGGACTCCTCCATGCCAAGGTCTCAGCATAACTCACTGCGAACACCCCGTTTCTCCATGTGACCCAGACTGAAGTCCCAATCGAAGGGCACAGAGGTGCAAGGGTGAATGTGACACCCATGAAAAGGGATGGATGCTGGGAACCTTTTGCATACGATGTTAACCATTTCATTGATGAGGCTTTTCTGATTGAGTTAGGGTAAAGCCCATTAATACAAGTGGAAGTGTGCTAATAATAATAATACCTTTTTGTGATATTTGGGTTATTAGGGTTTTATGAAGAACTACAAATAAACACAGTTCAGGCAACACTGACTTCTGCGTCCTTACAGGAGCGGTTGCAGGCAGTCAGGGAGAAAAAGTGGTGCTGCCACCCCCATTCTAACCTCTGCCAAATTTGTGTGAACCTCCCCAAACCCTTGCTGCCTCCTTTTCCATCCCTCACAGCACAATGGCAGGGTCTGATCTTTAGTCACCCATGGTGGCTGGGAGCATCCCAGTTTGCAAGAACAAATCCTCATTTAAGGTACCATCTGAAATCCCCCTCCAGATAGCAAGTTATCTTAATTCACAGAGGGCTTCTGCCTTGGAAACCACTGGTACCTGTGTTGGGCTCTGCTGTGCAAGGCAAAGTCAAGAGCTTAGGAGAACCAAGTAACTAAAAAACATCCTTAGACATCCTTCATTCTCAGAACAATTTATTTTTGGTGCAGTCTGGAGGTCTTACCCACTTTTTATGGTACTTTATAATAATAAAAATAGAACATATCAGCAAAACTGACCTATGATAACATTAAACTCATTAAGATCAAAACAGAAAATTCAAGTCAAGTTACTCTGAAGTGAAGTCAAATTAGTGAATTAAGTGTTGTCTAAGATCCCCAAATCGTCAAAAAAAGGGCAGCAGGTAATCAAATCCAAAAGGGGACAAAAAACTCCATTTGCTGCTCCAGTCTTGGTCTCCAGATGGGTGTGAAAAGATGTTTTCCCTCTGCTCTGGCGATGGCCTTAAAGTACAGGGTTAGCTTTGACCAAGTGTTGAGCCACATGGGTCTTAAGCAAGAGAAGCCACCCGCATCAGGCACAAAACAAACTCAGTTAATAAGCACAGAAACCAAAAGGTTTCCTTCAGTCTCACTGTATTGTTTTCTCCTTAAAACAAAGAGTAGATAAAATAATCATCGGTCTGTCTGCTCCTATTGAAGCTTTCTTTCCAAACTCAGTAACTTAGGGTTGAGATGCAGCTGATGACACGACAACCCTCAGTATAAACTTTCAGTAACGATTCAGTAGCTATTTTGCTTCCAGGGAAGTAAGTGATGTAGCCTTCCACCTCCCTGAGCAGGCGTTGAGGAGAGCAAGACCTAGCGGCAGAGTTCTCTGGGAACTCCAAAAATGCAAATACTTTTCCCATATGACCACAGGAGGGCTCGGAGGGGACATCCTGGCTCCCCCAGACACGGCCCTCACACCAGCGCAGCTGGCGCTGTGTCGTCCTACCAAGAGCCCCTTGCCCTTTACTCAACATCTTGCGTTCGCTCACATGCTGCCTCATTAAACTCCGGCTGGCTGTTGGCAGAAAATGAGGAATCTAGCCATGCCTGAGCTGGGCACAGCCAAGACCATCCCCAGGACTCTGAGCTGAGTGCTCCCAATTAATTCTTGTACCTTCGCAACCTTTTCCATTTGGTACAAGACAATTTACAGTTTTCCGGGTCTCACCTCAAACAGGGGTCTGTCACCCTCACAGGGAAGAAATAAGCTCTTAATTGATGGCACAATATCCCAGGAGCAAGAAAGCAACCAGCAAGCAAACAAAAAACAATCCTGATTCTCATTTCTTCCGCACAATGATCCCAATTATACCATATATCACATCATTTGCACGGCCACAACACAGCCTTTTATATCTGCTTGAGTTGAAAGCCATTTAATCTCAGCCTACCTTTAAAATGAGGCTTGTAGAAAATGCGACACTTGCTTTATGCTGATGCAGTTAAGGGAGCTAATTTCAATTCTGAAGCAGACAAGATTTATGCAAGCTAATAGCCTGGGGGGTCCAGGAGCCAACTAGAGTAAGGCTCTCATCGTTCTGTTTTAATAATCCATGGGACAATCCCAGGTATTTACATAAATTGAATCCTCCAGATCTCATCTAATTTCCAGGCAATCATTTCCTAGGGGGGAAGGACATTTACTGCTAATTCAGAAGCGTACATACGACTTTTGCTGGCTTTCCAAAACATATGGTCCTGAAATATATTTGGGGCAGCATAAAGACAGTTTCCCATTTGGCGCTTATTTGCCAGGATTAAATGTCACTGGTATCAAAAAAAGGTGGTTTCAGTGTCTGCAGAGTCAATGGTTTTCTCCCCACCCTGTTGCAGGGTCTGCCAGTACAAGAAGCTGGTATTCAGCAGCTCCAATATTCACAAGCAATGCAGTGGCATGTGTCGGCGGCTGTTCTTGGGAAAGCCATGCAAAGTTCTACAAAAGCATAATAGACTGCATTTCAATCAGGCCAGAGATCTCAAGAATCACTGAATTAATTTAATCTGTCATTAACATATTATAACTCCTGCAGTTTATTGATCGTGCTGGAGAAACCTCCAGTTTCTGCCTCTTTTCTTATGGCAACGTATTGAAAAACAGCCAATTATTTCACCAACAGAAGGGAATATTTTCTTATGCAGAGCCTGGCTTTCCTGAGGAAATCCTGAGGAAATTAGATGCCTAATCACAATGAGGCATCTCCAGTGTAACATTTTGCAGTACTCGGGAAAGCCCATAGCCCTTCCCCACAAACATTTATGTTGGTATCTGTGTAAAATTTGTAACGGCCGCAAATGCAATTTGTCAATCTTTTTGTGTTTGATTGCTTCTCTGAGCACCTGCCAGGTAGGAGAGTAGTGAAGGATCTGTGGTCGAGAATGCGCATATTTCAGTATCCCAGTTCTCACGCGTGCTTACAAGCCTCCGGACCTGTGCTTGCAGAGGCACGACCGAAGCTCTGCAACTATTTTTCGTCACATCTGGGCTGCCTAGCAAAATGCATTTTCTATTGCAAAATGAATGGAAATTACAAAGCTAAAAAAATAACCAAATCCATGTACAATCACTCAACAACCCAGCACCATCAGCTCTGCCACTGAGCAGCAGGGCGCTGCAGGACGAGGCATTTCTCTGCTTCATTTCCCACTTCTCTCTCTGATCCAGCCACAGCTTAAGCGTAACAACGGCGGCTCATGGCACACAGCCTTTTGCCCGGTGCGGTCTCTGGGCACTGTCACAGCCGTGGGTGCCGCTGAAGCTGCTGGAGGATTTTTAGCAGAACAGGGGAGCCCTGGGTTTGCTCCTGGGCTGCTTCTGCAGTCTTAATGCATGCCAGGGGAGGAGCTTGCTGGCTGCATTGGCATTTGACGTCCCTCAGAAAAACCATGCCTCTGAACCAGCAAGCGTGGCTGATTGCCCCTGCCTAGAACGTAGGTGGGGAGGTGTTTCCTCCTTGCTCCAGACCGAGCAGACAAACAAGAATGTGCTTACAACACAACACGCATTTTTGAGGCCTGCTGCATGCTAAGCCCCTGATTACACACACACAACATGTTTCGGGGCATACATAGTATCAGCTGCGGAGGACAAGCATGTTCATATCAGCATTCCTCAAAACAGGGAGAGAAAACTCAGAAGCACTGAAGACTCAAGAAGTATCTTATCTTGATCTCACGGAACCCGATAAATGCTCTTCCCCACCTAGGGGCAAATACATTTGGTTTTGCTCTTCGCACTTACACAAACAGCTTGATTATCCTCAGAAGTAAGACAAGAAGATGGGGTGAAATTAGAATAATTTCCTTCAGTTTGTGGACCACCTGGACACAAGATGCTGAGACGTATCAGTTGGCAATGGAAATATCCAGGCAAAGAGCTGCAAAAATGGGTGCTGATCCTGCAGGAGAGCATCTGTTTGGGACATCCAGGATTTTGAGGGCCTGACTGAGGCAGCATCAGTCTCTCTAGTGCCCTTCTGCCTGGGTGATCAAAGCAAAATGCGGCTCCAGGCACACTTTATCAGACCTTTCTCCAGGAGGCACCTGGCAGGAGGAGGCCACTTACCTGCTGGGATAAGGGACAGGGCTGTGGCAGATGCCTGGCTCTGCCTTGCTTTCGCTAAGGATAAGAAACCAGCCTACCTTACATCCCCAGCCTGGTCCTGCATCCCCTGTGAGATGGTGACCCCCTGTGGAAAGCTTTCAGGTTACACGTACGAGGCTGCAAGAGGTGAGAGCGTTAGCTCAGCACTGGGGAAAGGAAGGCTTTACTCAGCCCCAGGTATCTGGGACCACTTTTCCCTGGGGTTTCCTCCAGCCTTTGTGCAGCAGCGGTGCCTTTTTGTCTCTTCCCGTCCTGGGAGACACAAGTGCCGTGGTCAGACATCATCTGTCTTTCAGGAGAGCTTGTGAGATGGCATCTTCCACGAGACAACACAGATGCCCCAGGAAAACGCATATGGTGATGATCAAGCCCAGGAAAGAGCAGCCCAAATGTCAGCAGAGGGGAGTTCTGGTCACATCTGCAGCTTATGGGCTGGTTTCAGACCCCATCACATAGCACCTTCCCCAAGGCTAGATATTGCCTCAACATTCCCTATAAAATAAAAATAAAATTTAAAAACTTAAAAATAAAAATATAAACCTTGCTTGCCTGTGTCAGTATTTCAGACCAAGGTCCAGTCTATACCTCTCTGTTGGCTAAAGCAGGGTTTCTGCAGTGCCCTGCTCCCCTCACAGCAGGTACTTTGGCACCACGTGAAAGTTTCAAAGGTGCTTGAACAACCAAAGTGCTTAGAGGGATCACATCAGGTGACGTACAGCCCCTCGTATTGGGCGTCACCTGGCCCAGTGGTGGATACCAAACACAAGATTCAATGAAAGGCTGAGAAACTATCTGTGACTTCAGGGGGATTTGGGAGCCCACCTCAGTGCGAGACCCTTTGCTGTCTGCACTGCCAGTCCCAGGCACTGGAAGCCCCCATAGACAGCAAGGTGTCCTGCCACAGGTCTTCCATTGGCTGCATGTACTTTGGGCAGTGTCAGGGTGAAGGAGCAGATGCCAGCCCCACGACCGCTCACCGGGTTCACTGACAGGAGTCATCCCTGGGACCGGTCCCTGCTCTCCAGCTCAGCCAGGTTATCATGGCCCCGTTGGCATCGGGAGGGGAGAGAATGCTCACCAGGCACTGTAGCTCTTTCACGGGTCTCCTCTCAGCAGCACCCAGGCAGCACTTCTCCTCTAAAGTGCTTGAAGGACAATTGAAGTGCTAAAGATTTCTCTCTTTGAAAAATAAGAAAAAAAATGTTAAGGCTGGCATGCAGCTTACAGCGCAGGCCCAGAGGCAGATTCATTTCCAAGCAAGTCACTTCAGCGCACGGTATTGCTTTAGATCAAAAATTGTCTTCCACACCAGGCTCTGCCATGAGCATCGCCCCAGGATGGGCAAGGATGCTGGGGCCCACATCCCTGAGCCACAGCTTTGCACCAGCCTGGCACTCCCCGTCCTGTCCCTGCACAGCACAGCGGGCATCAGTCCTGACTGGAAGCTCTCCAGATAGCCAACATATGGGGAGGCAACATCGTCATCTTCCTTTCTCCCCTCCTAGCCCCAGAGGGGGTGAAGCACTGAGCGCTTTTCACCTTCTGAGGACAGACAGACTCATTTCAGTGCACTCTGTATAAAATGTGATAGGTATCTGAAATGTGACCAAAACATGTCAGCCTGGGGCCAATGTTTAATTTCTCACTCACCGCTCAGTACTCACTCTCGCTACTCCCCGATCAAATTGGCTCTGTCGATAGCCAGAGGATACTGGGGTTTTTCTAATTGCCAGCACTGCAAACTAAGCTGGGGGTCTGAAAACCTGTCAGGCATTTTCCCTCCCGCCTCCCCCCCCCACAACTATCAGCTGAGAAGCTCTGTGGTTAGAACTGAGCTGACAATCTTTGTGATGAGGTGGAAAACATTGGTTTAGGGCAGCCGCGGCTCTTCCCTGGCAAATCCTACCCCACCAGACCCAAGCACAGAGCAGCCCTTTTTCCTACGAGTCCTGCCCACACATCAGCCTCTCCCACATGTGCACAACCCACGGCTGGCTCCCCCCATGCAGCTCCAGGCACAGTGGACCCCAACGACATCTGCTTGGGGGATTAAATATCTAGCTCTACCCTCCTGTGCTGCAGACTGGGTTTCTCTACAGCAGCTGCTTCCCCCAGTGAGCGCAGGCCTTGGGCTTTCTTTATTCCCATTAGAGGTGAGAGTCAAGGGGTCAAAACGAGATTTTTCTGAGAGCTCTTGATTTGTGCTGGACTGCTGAAAGTGTGTCCGTGCACCTTTTCCTCTGATATCTGAACTCCGCTGCTTCTTGCTTTCCCAGCACAAGCATCTGCAAGAAGCTTTTGCTATGTTTGGGAGAGAGTAGTTTAAAATGGCACAGAGCAAAAAAGGCTCTTGCCAGTTCTCCAACTTCCTACCAAACTGAGATTCCAGAGCCAGTTTTGTCTGAAAGCCTCTGAGCAAGCCAGTTGGGCAAAAAGCATGTCAGAGCTGTGAAAGCATTACATTTCATTATTATCTCAACGTTTCGCAGAAGAAATAATTTCCACTGAGCCACCTGGGGTGTGCAGGAGGAGGACAAAGTGTCGAATTGAATAGGAAAAACATTTCCAACTATGTTATCTGGCTAACACAGAAAGCAGTGAAAAGACCTACTCTTCAGGGAGGAAAAATAGCTAATTAAAAATCTGTAGTCATCTTAACAAGTCCCATGAGTTTTAACAAGGGAAGGTCAGTGTAATTAGCCAACCTGCCCAGCCGAGCCATGCTCAGAGGTCCAAAGCTAATTTCATTTTATAGGCTACTGCTGTTCTTGAGGGGAGCCTGTTCCTGAAGTGTTCCCAGACATCCCTTCTGGGACCAGCCCTGTGACCCCCAAGTTCACCAAATCACACCTCTTGCACAACTGGAGCTTGGTATATCCAGCTTCACCTGGACAAGCTGCAACACGATATGCGAAGAGCATCTTTTCGAATGGCTCTGGTGCCCCCTCTCCTCTGGAGAAGACATGCTCAGGACTAGCATGGCTCTGTTTTCAAACTGAAGTCACCCAAAAAACCCAGCCAAACTTTTCTCAGGCCTCTTCCTCATCACACGGTTGGCTTCATCCAGCTAGGTTGGCTATCAACAAGCTAACACCAGGCTCACTGACCACAGAAGTCTCCTGATGCTCCTGTGTGGGGGAAAATCACTGTGCTTTTGGCCTTTTGTACCCAGAGGTAGGAACTTCCTTGGTGTCGTGGTTTAAGCCCAGTTGGCAACTAAGCACCACACAGCCGCTCACTCACCGTCCCCCACCCCAGTGGAATGGGGGAGAGAATCGGGGAAAAAAAAAGTAAAACCCATGGGTTGAGACAAAGGCAGTTTAATAGGACAGCAGAGGAAGAGCAAATAATAATAATAGTAATGATAAAAGAATATACAAAACAAGTGATGCACAATGCAATTGCTCACCACGTGCCAACCGATGCCCAGCCAGTCCCCGAGCAGCGATCGCTGCCCCCCGGCCAACTCCCCCCAGTTTATATACTGAGCATGACGTCATATGGTATGGAATAGCCCTTTGGTCAGTTTGGATCAACTGTCTTGGCTGTGCCCCCTCCCAGTTTCTTGTGCACCTGGCAGAGCATGGGAAGCTGAAAAAGAAAGTCCTTCACTAGGGTAAGTACTGCTTAGCAGTGACTAAAGCATCAGTGTGTTATCGGCAGTCTTCTCCTACTAAATCCAAAACACAGCACTATACCAGCTACTAGGAAGAAAATTAACTCTATCCCAGCTGAAACCAGGACACCTGGGCAGCTCTTAGGGTGGGTCCTGGCACAGCTCGTCTTGCACCTTGGTCAGCCCAGGACTACAACAGTGATGGAGCAAACAGCGTGTGAAGAGAGATGGCCACCAGCCCTGCAGCCGTTGCGGCTGCTGTGTGATGGAGGGTGGTGTTTCATTTTCCTCTCTTTCATGTAGCAATTCGCAGCCTGGCAGAACTCGCCACTGCAGCAATTCAATCAGGAGACATCAGAGGGTTGAAGACATTCGGAGAGAAGTGGTCCATGCTTCCCTCATCACTAGTGAGGGCAGGATGTTTCTGCACAGAAGGCCTTTGAGGGTGACAGCAGTAACCTCACTGCACAGTCAAGGGTGGGCGACATTACTGGGAACGAGGAGGATTCAGGCTTCACTGATGTCAATGCCACAGGTTTTCAGCTGTTCTTAGCCATTTCTGGCACTTGGAGATGGTAACTTTTCTCCAGGGATGTCAGGGCTTCCCTCCTCGGCCCCATAAGGAGGGAAGACAACCACTGCTCACCTGTACAGATGGGGGCACTTAACCTAGGACAAGGGAGAGGGGTATGCTTAGTGTAAAAATCACTACTTCACCTGAAACCACTCTTTTCTTGCTAACTGTTATATTCAAGATATACAATCAATTCCCTGGCCAGGCCTGAGTCCCAGTTTCTTCTGCAGCTGAGGGTAGTGCCCTTTGTGGTACCTGTACTCCACGGGAGGACAGAGAGGATGCTGCTGAGATTTGGCTTGTCTATGGGATCATCTTGCAACTGAGTACATGCACTCACTTACTTCAGAAGAGACCCTTAGGGAAAAAGTTTCACTTTTTAGCACTCGTATTGGTTCCTATCTGCTCACTTGATCATTTTTTTTAATTGACATAACGTTTACACACCTAGATTTTATTTTAAGCTTCTTTTGTTTTTTCCCGTCATTCTCCAGGTTAAGGGGAGAGGATGAAGTGATGTTGCCACACAGCGTCCCCTACAGACTGTTCCTGTGGACAGCCAGGATGCCTGTTTGCAAGGTGAGTGGCAAGAGCCACCTCCAGCGCTACCCGCCTGCAGACATGGGCCAGGAGGTAAGTACAGGGAGAAGATGCCTTCACTTGCTGATGATGGCCTCACCCCAGATACAGCCAGATCACCCCGGGGTGCTCAAAAGAAAAGGGGTGGAGATGGCATGACACAAGGTATGACGTTTCTCAGCTGGTGGGGAAGAGGGGACAGTGCCTCCCAGCAAGGCATGGTACAACGAGGGCATCATGAGTCACTGGTGTTTTTTCTCCAGCTGGAAGCAGAGAAAAGTTTCCTCATCATCAGTTCTACGCACACCCATACCTACACCCACCTCGGGCAAGGTCAGAAATAGCACCCAGCACACGCCTCAACACTCATGCACCAGCTTATCATGGACATGGGCGGCAGAGCTTCTCCTTTTCTTCCCTGTTGCAAAATCCTACAGTAGAAGCCTACCAGCTCAGAGAGGTTGAGCAATGCCATGCGAGTGAGTGACGACACAGAAAAGAGGCTTTAGCAAGTGTCACCAAGAGCCCCGGTCCCACCCCAGGGCCCACCGCCACACTGAGCCATGCCCCATGTCAGAGGGGGACAGCAGGGAGACACTCATGAAGGATTTGCACTGGAGCCTGCAGGTTGGCTGCTCTTCTCACTCAAGCCAGGTGGGCACAAAGAGTCCTCCTCACCCCTCCTTGCCAAGCCCGGGACCACGCTGCCTGGAGAGGAGAAGCAGGCACCTGCCCTCCCACCTTCTCATCAGCAGGCCACTACCAAAGCTGGGCGACAAAAGTCATGGAGGGGCCCAGCATCATCAGCAGTGACCTAACTTAGGACACTTTCCTGCTCATCCCTGCAGAAATGGTCTCCAGATCACCATTGCATCCCGTGAGGAAAGGAATCTGAAGTCTTACCTCTCCAGTGTCATCATCAGAGATAAAGCGCTAAGATTCAAAAGGGGGTGTGGGTTTGATCAGTAAATTTGATCTCCTGAAGGATCCACACTACAGCGATTCTAAGGCGTTGCATGTTAACGATGAATACAAACAACCTAGCATCTTCAAACACTCACTAAGAGGTCTCCATGCCTGAGGCTAAGCAATATTGTACATCCCGAGCACATGAACATTGGCAACAGCACTGGGCAGCCCAGCCCTAGGGCTGCAGGGTGACCTGGATCCTCACATGGCCATTTGCTTTCATAATTGCAGGAAGTTGCAATTTAGGCTGTATGCAGAGGGAAGTGTCCATACCTAGTGCTGATATAGCTTCAAGGATCTCAGAAAGACCCTGCAGGGCCACATCCCAGGGAGCAGCAGGAGGAGGAGATGAGCCAGGAGCTGAGGGGGCCCCAGCACTGGCCATGCCCTCCCCAACAGGGCACAGTCCCATGGGGTCTCAGCATGGCCGGTAGAGTCAAGGGTGGGACAGGGTCCCGCACAGCCCCAGACGCAGCGAGGGGATGAACTGGGACCAGGGTCCCTCGAGGGAGCCTGACCTAGAACAGGAGAAGAGGCTGGAGACAAAGCTACAAGGCAGGTCCAAGGTCCATGCAGCAGCCAGGGCTGGAGATAAGGACATATCTAATGCAGGTCACACAGGGACAGGGGACCCAGGCTTAAGTTTAAATGAGGTCTTGGGCCATGGACAGAGAAGGTGTGTGGGTGAAGGTCCAAGATAAGGTAAAAAAGCCAAAGGCAGCCCGTACCACATTTCTCAACACTGTCTGGGCTCTTCAGTTCTCGTGGTAAAGTTTTTTTATCACAGACTCTCATGCATATAAGATGCCCTTCAAAAAAGCCGGCTAGGCTGAACGCTGCCAGCCTGGTCAGGTGGGATCAGTACTTGAGTACATAGCCCCGTTGTCTTCAACTGAGCATGCTGCTGTTGTGGCATGCTGGTAATGCCCACAGGCTCCAAAAACTTCATGACTTTCACAGCTCTGTGTCTCAGCTGTGCTTTGTAGAGCCGAGAGCTGCAACTCCATGTGAGTACGGGTCTGCAGGTGCCAGCACTGCTAAGGAGAGCTACACTTCTCAGCCGGTTGGCCCTAAATCTCTACCTGAGTCCCAGAGCCAGGAAAAAGCTTTGGGTTCATGACCTCTAGCAGCAGCAAAGCTCTGACACACACACCCCTGCTAAGTTTAAGGGAGCATGACCCCAGAATTGGTCTGTCAGATGCAAGCAAAGCATGACAAGAGACAACATGAAATAAGCACTTCCCTGGTCACTCATTCACGACTGTCACCGACATTTGAAAAAGTCAGGCAGCGAATGCAGCTAAAAATGAGGGCTCAGTGTTCAGCTGACCGAGCTACCGCCAGCCAGCCAAGCAGAAAGACCTGCCAAGAAAAACACTCTTGGCAGGGGAACTTCCACTAATGCTCTTAGCCTGTTGCAAATGCAAAGAAATGCAGCCCACAGTGGAAGTGCTTAAATTAGGTTAGGCTTTTCTGGCATTTGCTCTGAGTGGAGAGCACGTAGGGACAATCACCAAGGCGGGCACCCAGCAGCTTGTGAGGATGGGGTAATCTGTGCCATTCATTCGGGCCTTTAGTCATTGGCATTTCAACATGAAAATGCAATACCTTTGAATTCAGGAGCTCATAACACTGAAATTATCATTTTCTCTGGCATGGCCACTCTTTTTCCCACATGCTGTTCAGAGCTAATAAATACAGCTAAAGTGGTGGAGATGCCTGGTTACATCCAGCTGCATCCTCATTTCTTTCCTAGTCTCCTTACTAAGGAGACCAGTGTAATTACCCATCCAGGCCTCAAGCCAAGATGATAAAAAGGAAACACAGGCAAACCCACCAAAAGCATGATGGACCCCTTCACCACTGCCTAGTGCTTGCATAGATGGACTGCAAAATGGGGAATAAGTATGTAGGAATGAAGGGAGTAGCTAGAAAAATGACAAGTGAGGGTACCTGAGAGGCTTGGCACCAGGATTTCCTCGGTCAGCAGGGTTACTGACCCAACCGTGCGGCAGACGGACACCTGCACAGTCACTGACCTGGCTGGCAAGAGAAACAGGCCATCTTTGTGCACGGCACTCAGAGGGAATGGGGCAATGATGGTGAGGAAGCAGGGGGAGTAATTCCTATCGGATCTGAGCACATCGTAGGTGGAGATCCTTGGTGTAGGGCAACCAGCTCATCCCCCTGACATGAATCAAGATCCGGCCTTGTGCTCACCGCAAGCTCATCAAACGCCAGCAATGATGGGAAGTGGCTTCTCCCTTGGGAGAAACAGCAACCCACAGAAGATGCACTCCTAGGGAGCTGTATTTCCCACTAGAAGCTTGTTTTCTGGTTACTCTTTTGTTTTGCTCTCCTTCATTAGATCCAAGCCCCCCCATGTCCAAAGATGTGGTTGTGTCAGCTCTCGTCGAGGTATCATTTTTTAGGCAAAGAATAACAGCATCCTTACACTTTTCACCTCAAGCTGCTTTCTCCAGCCATCAGATCACTTCTGCAGCTCTTCTCTGCACCCCTCCCACCTTCCTTTCAAAACAGGACCACCAGAGCTGGACACAGGACTCCTGGCCTTGAGGATTAGCATAGGGCATGACAGAACACTGGAGTCACTTTATCCCTGGGTGAGATTTACACCAAAAGGAATATGTTTACTTCAAAACACAGAAAAGCAAAGACACAAGATAAAGTAAAAAATGCACTGTTAGGACTATGAAAAACAAGAAGCATCCCCATTGTTCATCTCAGCACCTTCACCCACTCCCAAGACTCCTTCTCTTGACCTGGCACCTTCCCCTATTACCTAAAGATAAAATTTCTTTCAAGGGGATCCTGCTCCTTCCTTCCAATCTTCCCCCAGAAGTAAAAACCAACAGACCCCTCCTATGCACGATCCCAAGCTCAGGTCTCTCTTGCCTTCTGCTCAGGGAAGCTTCCTTGTATCTTTTGCTTGGGTTCTGGGACATCACATCACAAGACATTGAAAAGCTACATTTTTTTTTCCTGGATCTGGAGCTGTCTTTCCCTGTGATGCTCGCACCAACCCTGAACATGGTGCCGTACTTACTGAAACCAGCAGCAATGTGCTTGACTGAGTGAAAGACCCCACCAGGCTTGTACATGCACTTGGATTTAGAGGGCTGCTTCTGGGGAACATTCCCACTCGCAGAACAAAGCCAGGTTTTGCAGACAATACCCATTTGCTATAAAACCACACTGGCTGATAACGTTTCTTTCTTTCTTATCAGTTACCCACTTAATACCAATTACTAACTTTCCTGTTGTTTTTGCACTAGGCTATCCTCAGGCCAAACAGGTTATAGGTATCAAGGTCATCTGTCTTTTCCCATGCAGGCACAGTATCCCAAATTTCCCTGCAATACAAATTCATCACAATTTAATAGGAAACACCCCAGCCAGTTCTCTTAAGAGTTCTTGGGTGCTGATCCTCTCTGCCTGCCGATTTAAAGGTATTTGCCCAGATCACACATCATTCAAATTCCCCCCCAGTTAATACACAGCCAAAGCATAGTTCAGTCTGCCCCCCGAGACAGGCTTGTCACTGATCCACTCCAGGCATTTCCGCACCCATCTCTGCTTGTCAACAGAAGCTGTCATGCATCAGGCACACAAGCCAAAGCAGCTGTTCTTCCAGCTCCACCAGTCATAATTTAGATTATAAATGAAGTGAGCAATGCTACTGCTTGGATTGGAAGGAAAGCCCTGGAGCTTTCCACTCAGAGCTTCTAGCTCAGAAAAAGCTATGGATACAACCTGCAAAGACCAGACACCATAGGAAACAAGGATTCCTAAAACACCTCAAAGGCAGTGGAGGAAGACCCTAGAGTGGTTAATTCTTACACAGCACAGCTGCATAAACACATGCAGCCTTGCAACAGAAGAGCATAGCAGCCAGGACCTGAAATGATCACAGCCTTAGTACAAGCTTTGGCTAATCTTCCCAAGATCAAGTGTTGCATACTGCAGTGTTTTCAAAAGCAGAGTGTTTCTTCAGTGAAAATAGCTACAGAGTTCCATCTCTTACTTACAACCAGAGGCCAGGTTAAGGGACAAGGAGGCATGGTTTATCTCCCCTGTGATTAGGACCCCACATTCCTTCTCAGCCCATTCTTTGGGCATCATAGACTAGGTCACAAATAAAAGCAAACCCTCCCTCCAAGACAGCAGAATTTCAAAGAAAAGCACAATCACAGCAATTATTAATTAAGTTTTTATGTTTATAGTAGTCACTTAACAGGGATACCAAGTTTTTCTTAAATCAGAATTCTGATGGAGTTACTTTATTGGGAAAGCTGTAGGAAGACCAAAACAGGTGCTCTAAAATGTGTTTACAAAGAAAAACAAAGTTGAGATACTACTGTGCTTTAAAGGAAAGTTACATAGTTTAACCTGCATAGCACAAGCATACATAAGTAATTGAGTTAACAGGCATTGATAAAGCCCATCTCAATTTGTGTTATTGCTTTTTTTTTTTTCTTTTAAATCTGAGCAACTGGTTGCTAGTCTCTGCTGGAACCAAGGTAGGCTTATTGGCAGGAACTCTCCAGTAGTTTAATTTCATTTAGCCAAGGAACAGTGTACACTACGAAGTTGCAAGTGGTGTGCTAAGGAGAGAAAGAAAAAAGCAGTTATCAGATTAAGAGCATAAAAGTGTCATTGACCATTGTTCTACACCGATTTACTACCCCACATGATCCAGAATGCATGCCACTTCCATGGCTCACTAGATTTGCACTCTCCTGACAAGTATTTTGGAACACCAGTCTTGTTAGTACCTGCTTAGGATGAATCATTTCTCAAATAAACACAAACAGAAAAGCTGAGCAGTCAGCACTTCTGAAGATCATTTCGCTTTACCCATTCACACACAGGAAAGCTTTCAGCATGGGCAATACTCCAACATAAGCTCTTAGGCACAGGTAGGCATACCTGCACTAATCTGTATGTGCATGTGTCAAATCATCACAGCTGTCAACGGTACACACAAGCTTCTAGCTAGGTCCTTAACGGATCACTTGTGCGCAGTTACACTTCTCACACATGCAGGCAGAAAGGGCATGTACACAGAGAAGCTAAGCCTATCATTGCAATTAACAGAAGTAATCAAGTTGATGCCAGTGGAAGAACTAGACTCAGGCCAGATCAAGGCAGACATATTTGGTGCTCTCATCTGAAAAGCTAAAGTACTCCTTAAACAGCATTGCTATTAGGCAAAACTCCTGTGTAACAGCTTGGTGGGCCCAGAGAACAGGGATAATCTGCCTCTTGTGATCAGTGCTTAGCCCATAGCACTATTCACAGTAATGCAGGTCCCCCAGGAAAGCGTGTCAAGTCAAGCACGTTAACATCACCATAGGACAAGAGTCACCAAGAATGGTATGGGGACTCATGACACTGGGCTGAGAGCCAGGAGACCTGTAGGCTCGGCAGAGTTTCCTCCACATACCCTTGTGATCCGGACCACAAGCACTTTAAGAGAATTGAGGCACACACAGTCCTCCATGCACTACAGCCTCAGATCCCCACTTACAAAACAGGCTAAAAGGCCCTGCCTTCTCTGTCACAATCACCTGGCAAGACAAGTTCTGAAAGGGCTGTATCTTATTAAGGGTAAAGGCATGAGGTCTCTGATCTTGGCTGGGGCAGACAGGGGACACTGCCCATACCTCTCTGTACTAAGCCAGAGAGAGAAGAGGTTGGAAACCCAGTGGCCAGCATGCTGTGCTCTGAAGCCTACCTTAGCCATCTGTGGAGCATCATGGAAAGCACAGCTCTGGAGATGAGTTGTTGGTTTTGGGCAAGTTGTCCGACCAATCTCAACTTCTATCATGTACTTGATTCCAGACACAATCTGCAACAAGACAAGCACGCAGAAGCAGCTTTATTTGCAGCACATACAGAAGGGGTCTGTGACAAGAGAAGCCTAGCAGAAAGGCAGACAGTCTTTTGCTTACATGATGGAAACCAGACTCCAAAAGTACAGAGGGGGTTATGTGTTGTAACCTCCACAGAAAAGGCACTTGGCACCCTTTCAAAACCAGGAAACAAAATCCAAGTAAACAAGTCTCACAGTGGAGCTTCCTTAGTCAGTAGATATATGTGTTAACTCACAAGCAGCATAAAGAAGTTACTAGCTTATCCAACAACACACAGCACTTCAGGGCACTCAGATTGACAAGATCCAAGCTATAAAAAAAAGGCTTTTATTTACCTTCTATGGAAAAAAAAAAACCAGCTTGAACAACCCCTCAAGTTTGAGGCCTGCTCTTTCCCCAAAGAAATCCTACTGTCCTCATTTTCAGCTGCTCCCCAGAAGGTGCCAGGGCCGACCCTAACGCGTCCCGTCCCCCCTGTCCCCCCCCCACCCCCGGGCCCGAGGCCCACCCGGCCGCCGCCGTTTACAAGCCCATCCCCGGCACCCACCTGCCTCTTGGCACTGAGGATCCGCACCACCCGGCTGGAGTACATGTCGTTGCTGGCCTTGTTGTACTCCGCCATGGCAAACTGCAGGGCTCGCTGCAGTCCCTCATCGTTGTCGGCGTCGGGGATGTCCACCACGCCCCCCAGGAGCTGCGGGGTGCGCTTGCCGCCCAGCACGGTGCCAGCGAACACCAGGGCCGCGACCAGCAGCGCCAGGGACACCCTCGCTCCCGTCATGGCTGCACACTCTGCCGCCCCGCCTGCAGCCGCGGCCATTTTAATGCCGGCGGGGCGGGGTGGGCCGCGGCCTCGGCCCAAAACACACCGCCCCGTCCCGCCCCTTGGCTCCGGCACGGAGCCCTCCGGCAGCGGCAGCGCTGCCGTGTGCACCCTGCGCTCGGCAGGGGTGTGCCGTAGAGATGGGCAGTGTCAGCCTTTAGGCCCCAGAGCGACCCGTGCACCGTCAGGCTGCCTGAGGAGCAGCCCGAGCGCCAGGCTAGGCTGCCTGACATAAGGCTTCCCTGTGAGGGGACTTGGGGTGCCCTGGGAGAGGCTTTATAGTCAGGCAAGGTGTCTGACCAGAAGCTCCCGTCCAAAATCCCTCTTGGTGATGCTCTCTTTTCTCTTAAGGCCAGCGGTGTGAAGAGGAGAGGGTTTCAGTAATCCCTGAAATCTCTCTGCGCTGGGTAAAGGCCTGTGCCCCAAAGCCATCTTGCTTGTGGAAACACCTGTGTCCCCCGTCCCTCAGGGAGGGGCCAGGAGGTAGGTGAGGACATGTTGCCCACAGCCCTTCACAAGGGTATGGGTGGAGGAGGATGTTTTCCCGCACGGATCCGTGAAGCTGGAGACTTTCCAGGCTCTGCTTCCTCGTGGGTTATTCTAGCACTTATTTCCCTCCACTGCAAAGGGAAAATAAAAACCACAGAGCATTTTAAGCTAAAAATGTGGCTCCCAGCACAAAACACGGTGTGTCATTTCCTGTATCTGCCTCCACAGCATTGGTGTTACCTCATCTACACTAATTGCTCCACTGAAGGTCAGAGGGGCACCTGTGGCAGGGGTGGCTTCCCAGGCAGACCGCTTAACTTCCAGTCTCCCCTCGTAACCACAAGCCTATCCCCCCATCCTGTCAGGAATCCTAAGTTTGGAAAGACAGGACCTAATATAGTACAAGGGAGCTAGCTCCAGTGAGATTTAAGGCCTCGTGGAGTTGTTAGGCTAAGAGACGGCGACATTTTGCGCCTGAACATCTGCAGCATGCCTTATAACAAAAAGGAAACGGCTTGTGCGCTGACTGGAAAGGCTGCCTGCATGCTAGCAATATCCAGCATGAAAGTTATCACTGGAAAAATCCCCGTGGTTGGCAACAAGCTGTGCGACTAATTCAACAACAACAGGGCGTTGGGGTAGTTTCTACAGCTAGAGAAAGGCATGAGCACTACCGAAAGCACCAGAGAGGGGACTGGGACGTGGGTATTGGGATGTAAGCCAGAGCTGCTAGCAGCTGCAAGGCTCTGTCTCCATTTATCTTTTCCCTAATTGGCCTTCGATCTAGCCTGGATCAGTTTAAAACTCAAGGTTAGAGTTCACCTAGTGTCTTTAGAGGCAAAGGCTCTCTTTTGCACTGTCAGTGACTGCTCCTAACAGGAACAGCCAGCTCTGGTCTAAATCAGTCACTGCACCTCCAACATACATGCCAGGTCTCTTCCCACCGCCCTGTGCTGACCCTGCCAGCTCAGGCCTCCATCGAGCAGCGCCCCAGCTCCCAGCCGCTGCAGATGCTCACCAGCCCCGCGCAGCACATGCAGGGATCTGTGCAAAGGGAAGCACCCTGAGAGAGAAAAACAGTGCCTTTGGGATTCAGGGAGCTTTGACCTTGCAGGCAAACAAGAGTCTTAGCTCTGCTTGGGTCACCTCATTGGAGTTAAGGTATCCAGTGTGGCTTAAACTCACATCGGCAGGCAGTAAGTCAGCTCTCAGTAGAGCCCTGGTGATCTCATGGTTATTTCTGCAAGCGGACATCGTGTGAGGTACAGGATGACACAGCTGCATTCCCTCTCACCTCTGCTTCAATGCCACAGCATGGTCATTCAGCTGGCCCCGTTCTGCCTCAGAAACCCAGGGTTTCAGTTTCTTCTCACATGCCAGTCTGTCACCAGCCCAATGAATAATTGATGCCACAAAGCCACTCCAGCAGGAAAGGCTGAGGAAGCAGAGAAGATTTGCTTCAGTAATGTAAGGGGTGGTGACACCTTTTGGGAGGAACAGGTTCATCCCCCTCCTTAGCCAGATAATAATTCACACAGTATGGAAGAGGCTCAACACAGAGAGGGACCATCCTCTCCAAAATAGGGACCATCTTGCCCCCAGAGAGACGACAGCCTGGGCACAGATGTGGAAAAGTTTGTGTCTTGAGTTTTATGAAGCAGAGCCTTCAGTCTGCATTTCTTCTCTCTGTAGGAAGTGCCCGATATACTGGCTCCTCACAGGTAGGGAATTATCTCTATGGAGTTTCAACCAAAAGTTTCCTCCTCATCAAACCACTGCCTACAGCTTCCCCAAGCTGCAGCTGAGGCAAAGGAACTTTTCCCAAGGAATAATTCCCAAACTCTTCCCGCATGCTGCAGACAGACTTTCCAGAAACACTGTCTGCCCTCCTGCTCACACGACCAACTTTTGAACCTAGACGCAAAGTTTACATTCAGTTTGAGAAAGGGGGAGAGGTCTCAAAGACTGCAGCTTGCTGGCCGCAAGCACTGCATGGGAGAGGAGAGCCATCCCATTGCCAGCAGCAGGAGCAGTGCCAAGTCTGCTACACTCTGCTTTTTCCAAAAACAAAGTGCACTGGGGACTTTGACATTAGGTCACTGATGATCCCCACTTAGAGTTTCCTCCCCAGGTACAAGTCAGCCCAAGCAAAGGAGTCTGCTGGATTTGCAGCTCAGAAGTCAGCTTGGCCCCTTTCTGCCAAGTGAGTTAGTCAGGTGCTATAGGTCCTGAGCACTGATGGTCCTCGAGCATGAATATCAAAATTCCCTGTTCTCTCCCCAGTCCTTCAGCATTCCTGCTCCCTCCCACAGAAAACAGAGACATATCTGGAGACCTGGTGGATGCCCGACAGCTTTTTTAAATGTCTGAAAGGAGTTGCACGCTGGTCAATGTCATGTTGTCCTCTTCCTTGGTCATCAATGCTTCACTCAGTCGAACACATATAACTGCAGAAAGGAGAGCTGGTCTGTGCTCAGCAGTGTCAGACCCCAGAGTTTCTTTGGTGCCAGGATTTCTCTTTGTCTTTCCTCAAAGATGCACCAACATTTATTCTGCAAAAGGGTGGCTGACAGAGCCCCTCTTCATGCCTCACTCTGCTGTGCAGAATGGCTGTAAAGGGAGACTTGCCCTTCAGAGTTCCTGGTTCTCCAGCTTGGGCAGTGCCAGATGGACCCTGCAGACCCACCATGAAAACAGAAGCAAGGTGCAGTTGTTGACTATTGCCAGTCCAAACCTCACAAAATCAGGACTTGAACCAAAGCAATTTTGAGAAAAAAAGGCTTGGGAAAAAAATCAATGAATAAAGGGAACCTGGCCTGGTTCATGAAATAAAACTGCATTTTGTCCTTTTGTTTCTGAAGGGTGCAACCATTTTTCTCTATCAGAAGCACTTTTTTTTAATATAAATAAAACAGAAGTTCTCAAATAACCCGATGACCAAAGGGAGCTGGTGATTTAAGGAATATACCAAGCAGCAGGAGACTCATGGTAACGTTGCAAAAGTTCATAATACTGTGTGCTATCAGTATAGCCAGAAAAATAGCGTTTTAGTGTCTTCTTACACAGTTGGTTCAACAGCATTTGTGCAATATCCAATATATTTTCATCTACCTTTTTGTCTATGTTTCAATTTCACTCAGGACTGGTGAGCTTTTTATGTTACCAGGCATACTCGTTTCTCCAGGTAACTGCTACATTCCTTGCCCTTGCTGTTGACATCCCTCATCTCTCTTTGAACATCCAAAGGAACAATTATAGATGTCTCTACTCGGTAGCTAACGGAAAAGCTCTGGAATACTGTGACATGTCCTTCAAAGTACAATTAGACAAGGGTGTTTGAAAAAGCAGCTAGTCCTTTAATCAAGAATAACGGTTTCTCCACTGAGCTGAACTCTGAATGACCATCAAGAGAGAGTATTACTGTGATAGAGGCAGGAACAATGGGAAAAGCATGATCGAACGCTAATATCTGGTTTCAATTTCTCTTAACTGAGGGACAGCAGGCCAAATCTATGCTGGGGTCAGTGCTTTGCATCCTGCTACGTGAATCTAGAGCAGCAAAGGGTGGGGTGCTGACATGGTTCCCCCTTCTCCTTCCACCGTGCCACGTAACTAACACAAGGTGATGAAAGGGAGGCGTTTCGTAAAAGGATTGCTTTCGAAGGCTGAAAGCCTCTTGAGCAAGACAGTCAGGAGTTTATGAGATGGGGCTGAGAGTGATGACAATATCAAAGGCAAAGCCATTTCACTGCTGTTGAAGAGTGCCCTCTGCTTAAGGAAATGAACACATCCCATACCAGCTTATATTCAGTGATGGTGGGAGAAGTAGGGAGTCTCTGCCTTCCTTTGACACCCATGGCCACCTCTGTCCACTCCCTGCTCTGGCATGCAGAGGCATTTTTTTTCAGGAGAGGAATGGAGGCAATGCCATGACTTGTCCACACAAGGAAAATCAGGGCCCTATCTTCATTCTCAGCTTCAAAAGCGGGGTCTCTGAAATCTAGGCAGCTGATTTGAAGGTCCCCAGGAAAACAGGACCACAGCCACATCTCTTCTGCATGTACACAAGCCTCCATATGCTGGCAAGCTCTTGCCACAAGCAGCCAGGGGTGGCTTTTCTGGATAGACTGCAAGGTGATTCTTCAGCTGAAAACCACTATGTGCCAGGACAGGCTTCAAAAGCACCAAAGGGCTGCTCTGAACGTATTTCAGTCCTGGCAGTACAACCAGATTAGTAAAGACGCTCCCTCCAGTCCTTCTGAGACACAACCATGCTTTCTTTGCTCCTCACAGTAGCCTGGAAGGAGCTAATGACTGCCTACTTCAAATAAGCTCAGCACTTAGTGCTGAGTGCACCTTTCAGGCAATTCAGTGGGAATAGAACTATTAGGAAGCATAGGCCCTCAATCTAGGTGTTGAGCTGTCTTGAATGCACAGCCCTAGATTTCTTGGGAACGGGGGAAAAAAAAAAAAACAGCAGGAAGCAAGTGCAAGTAGCACTGAGCCCTGTTCAGTCACTGGCAGTCACCTTTAGGAATTAAATGCCAACAAGCCTCAGGGCTGATCTCAATAAAGTCAACGATTATCTCTCTGCAGAGAGCGATTCCTATGAGATGGAGGTGAGGTGAGCGGAGCTACCCAGCTCTCTCTGCTGAATCCAATGCTGCTCACATCACTTGTGGGATGACAGCATCGCCCGCTTTGAATCCCTTTCCCTTATGCCAATGCAGAAGATAATCTGCCTCTAAGAAATGGGCATTTGCATACAAACATCTGCTTGAGTAATTACTGATGTTAATCTGCCTTTGTGCCCACAAGGGAAGGCATTATTGTTTTACAGGCAAGCAGTAAATAAAGTAATTTCCAGCAGAAAAGCTGCATTTCAAATAACTGCAAGCAATCAGTTATGGTCAGATTGTGCAACTGAAGCAATGAAGCCACGGTATTGATAGTGAATGCTGATTTAAGTGAAGTACTGGTGCACTTGGGATGTTAGCAAAAAAACCCCTACACCAGCATCCTTTTTTACTCTGAGAAATACAAACGTATGCACAGCGATAGCATATATTCAAAATTATCGCCAGAGATTTTATGCAATCTGGTGCCTTTGACTGCTGCATTAGCTTGTATTTACTAAGAATAATTCGGCCATTCCCTTTTCTTCTCTATTCTTCTTCTTACGTGTTTGTTCGCCTCAGCCTGCAGGAGAAATAGCTTTACTGCTTAAGATTCATAGTCATTAGTTCTTACTAGATGGTTTTTTCCTCCCCAGGAATTGTTTGGTTCAGAGCTGACAAGAAAATGAGTTCTCTCCTCGGTCTCCAATCCAATCAGAAGCACAAAGGGCATGTTTAAACTTAGCTTCTGAAGAATACCAGTGACTTCACATGGCTAAAAATAAGCCTAAAATTAAGTGTATGTTTGTGTGCTGAAACTGGCCCTCCAGCAGCCTGCTGGGGTACCGTCCATTCCTGTCTCTTCCAGCAGCAAGCTCTAAAGTTGGACTGAAATGGTCAGATGTTTCAACAGAAGTTTA
Organism: Balaeniceps rex; assembly: GCA_013401315.1. NCBI lineage: Eukaryota > Metazoa > Chordata > Aves > Pelecaniformes > Balaenicipitidae > Balaeniceps > Balaeniceps rex. Next base: position 328,032 of record VYZW01025374.1, read on the forward strand.
CTTAGTGGAGAAGAAAAGCCAGGCCATAAAGAAGGAGTATTTCTTCAAGTTTGGGACACAATCTGCACACAGCAGAGTAACGAAGTGTAGAGGAGAAGCCTGCAAAGACTAGACCTCATGCTCTGAGGCTTCTTCTGAGGTCCCAGGAAGCCTGGAGGGGAAAGAGTGTCCTCTACAGTAGCATGGAGTTTGTGCAGAGTTTCCCCAAGCTACCCAGGAGAAGGTGGTTCACTAGCCACACCACTTTTCTCCTCTTTATAAATTGAATCACTCCTGTCCTCCCTTGACGACAGCTCATAGCCATAACTTCACTACTGCTAAGTCCAAGGGCTTTAGGACATAGCACAAATTTGGGTGTTCACTAAGCATGATATCACCCCTTAGCTATGCACATACATATTTATGATGAAGGCCCTTTGTGGGGAGCAAGACTACAAGTCCCTAATGCTTGCAAGAACCCACAATTAAAGGGCCATCGAGAACCTCAAGTTTTTGTCAGTTGAAGTGAGCTCCTCCGCTATGTTCCCAGCCGAGCCAAGCCAGCAGGCAGCCAGATGCCAGACGGCTTTGGGTTGCATGGCACTGCGCAGACAGACACAACAGTCACAACTGGGTTTTGGTTTTGGTGGGTTTTTTTAAGAGACAACCGTTGTGCTGTCAAGTAATTGCATTAATTTCTTCTTGGAAGACTAACCGATGGTGCACAGCCTGGATGTATTCACTGTCCCCATATATGTACAACCTCTGTGCTAGGTTTTGAAGTGGTTACGGTTTCTGTCTGCTCAGCATTTCAGAGCAGCAAACTCTGCCTGGTTAAGGCTTTTTTTGGAATGAGGAAGCAAAGCTCTGGTGTATGAAACATCTGAGTGCAGAGAACAGCCTGTTCTCAAGGGGTTGACTTGCCAGCATGATTCCTGGCTGCTTCTCATTAGAAAGGACTTAAGCTCTTTTCTACATTGTGCTTGTTGGATTTGAAGCATTGGGAAGGGGCAGGGATGTTTATTACGTTTAACAATTGCAAGAGAGAAATCCTTAGGAAGTCAAGGTAGCTTGCAAACAAAACCAGTCATTCACCCATACCAGGCAAACTGGGGTACTTGGCCACTGGGATTTTTCCCTCAAGATGAAAGTGAAATTGTGAATAACCCCAAAATTCACCCAGTCAGGTGTTCACACGCTGCTCTGCACATGTACATTCAGCAAAAAGACCAGCCCACTCCAAAACATCAAAGGGCCTTTCAGAAGAGTACGTATTGTAATACATAAATAAGAGTACCACATTTATTATCGTTAATAAACTAATACATAGAAAATCCACACAGTTAATCCTTAGGCCATGCTGCATCCCACATTTATAGCTAGCCATCCTTCAGGTTTCAGTAAGCTCAAGCGCACAAGCAAAGACTCACTTTCAGAGCAGTACTTTTAACTCCAACAAGAATATGGTTATTTGTGAGCGAGCAAGACTGCTTCATATCCAGTGGCTGGCAGTCGGTTCGCTCCAGTTCAAAAGTTTCAGTCATCCAAGCAGGAAGACAGAAAGCCAGATCCCAGCACCCAATGCAGCTGATGACACAGAGCTGTAAAATGCCACCAGCACAAATCTTAAAGAAGAACCTTAGAAGGGTGCAGGGAATAGCAAAGAATGGGTCTCAGCACTTAGCGATGACATTGTTGAAGGAATGTACTAAAGATTATAGGCACCAGGATATCAATAATGAGGAGCAGAAGGCCAAGAGATCTCTAAAACAACAAACATATATCCTTGAGTGTCAAAACTCCCCTTTACTCCTCTTTTACTAGTCAGCAAGATCCACTAATTGGTGTCCCCTAAGTGAACCAGCTAATTATAATGTGAAAATCACACCTCTATTGGAAGATCTACCCACCTCCAAAGGGAGACCCCCTACCTGCTGAGCATGGGTAGTGATTTTAAAGGGAGCTGTGTCTTCGAATTGAAGCGGAAGTAGAAATAACCAATGACTAACAAGTTGGTGTTAACAGTAGGTGTAGTGACTTTGTTTAATTGTATAAATACATGAAACAAGGATAACAGGGTGTGCTAGCTTTGTGGAATTACCACGTAGCACCTATCTCTGCACAGAAATGGAGCAAAGCAAATTATCTTGATTCAGGATGTGAATTGGTTCTTGCACACTCCACCTTTGGGACAACACTAGAAGGGCAACACTTCCCTGTAAAGCAAACAAAAACTTACAGAACCTTTTCTCAGTAATCTGAGTAATACATATTTCTGTGAAAAAGGGACCGAACACACTGGCTGGCTAGCTTACAAGGATGCATTTGAGCAGGAAGAATTAAATTGTGTGAACATATCCCTTCTCAAATTGGTAGCTGGATAATAATTAGGCTTTTATGAACATGACAGCAGGGCAAGGACAAGGAAGCTTTAGTTTCATTGTAATTTACTGGGGGGTCAAGTGCTCGTCTCCTGTAGGAAGAGTTGCATGGATCAGGCCTTTCACTTAAAATCTGAAGAGCTCAGCTACAATGGTATGGTGTTGGTGGACCCCAGTTCCACCCTGGCTGGATATTTTGGCGTCCTCACAAACCTCAGTGCACAGGCTTGACACAGTCACAGCTCTTTGTTCAGCAAATGCCTTCCACTGAAATAATTAAGATCAGGATTAAGGAGGTTTGGCATAGCTTTGTAAGGAAACGTGCAGAGACCCACTGCAGGATCCCCTCCGTTGTCTCTGGCATGCTGCCAGTTTTATGGGTATTAAGTCTTTCACAAGCATTCAGTAATAAATTATGTAACATTTTCTTCATTCTCTACCACTCAAAAAATGTATTTCTTAAACATGAAAGCTTTGCTTTTACAAGTCTAGCTATTAGAACATGTTCATATTTGCAGAAAATCCTTCAAATAAAAGTCCTTTAACATCCAGCCAAAGCCTCTTGCCATCTGTATGGGCACAGAGAATCCTGTGAAATACAGTCAGCCAGACCATTTTCCAGTTAAATAGTTATATGGGCAGCTCTGTCTCAGTGGGACTGAAAGATAAAATCCCCAGTTTAATTCAACGGTAAGATTTGTAGGACCAAGCTCACAAAGACATTGACAATAGAATTGGCAGGTGAAAGTATGATGGTACACATCAATAGATAGTGCTGCTATGGGCCATGTTCCCAAGTTTGCTTTCATAGTATGAAAATAAAGAGGCATGTGTTCTTTTGGAAAAGAATATATTTAAGCGTGGGAGATTTTGTCATCTGCTCTCAGCTTTGGCGATTCCTAACGTGGACGCAGAGCTATTCTCTGGGCACAGAGTTTCAGAGTTTGGCTGCACTTCCCAGAAAAATCACCATTATTGCAGTCCCTTGCACATTACCTAAGTACCTCCACTCCAGGCCTGCTATCAGCATTTGTCTAAAGATAATTACATTTAGCACAGCCCCGCGCTGGTTCCTGCACGGTTGGAAAGCCAACCTGCAAAGCTCTAATCTCTGCACGGCACTCGGGGCAGAAACCGGGACCTGCAAGGGGGACAACAGTTTTTGCTGTCACTAAGCAACAAGATAGCAAACCTCAGGTGTTGAAAAATGAGTAATCATGCTCCCTACAGCTAGGAGATTACCTTTGAAATATCTCAAAACCAATACAATCTAAATGCTTTTTTCATCTGCTTTTTGATTCCTTTTTTAAATATGTCAATCATAAGTCAGGGTTAGATTTCCCAGTTTTCCTCTGCCAAACTGGCAGCCAGAACCAAATGCAGTGTAACAAATAACAGGGTTCGCATATGTTCACGTGAGTCCGGGGGCTGGAACTTGAAAAAAAATCTGCAAATCATTGTGAGATCTCTGAGAGGAAACCAAATCCATAAGGCTGTGATGATACATCACTGCACCAGCCCAGGAGCAACATGTAGTACTCAGGCATATTTATTAGGCAAAAGATGTTTCTTACAAGACTGAGAATAAACTAATAAAACCACGCACATACGAACACACACACAGACACCTATCCAATAAAAAAAATAACTACCTGAATAACTGAGAGCAGCAAGGGGAATAAAAATGATGCATGAGCCTATATTCTTGAGAGATCACTGTTTTTAAAATCTAAATTGCCACTCACATGTTTGAACAGTTACTTCCCAGTCAGGCAAGCAGTCTCATTTGGAGAATGCACTGACATTATGCGTTCAGCCCTTCCTCTTTTTTTAAGTGCCAGGGACCTCTAAAATCAGCAGGGACAGAATAAAGAGAAGTTAGGCAGCTGGATGCGGAATTAATTAACCACACTGACATTTGATATTTTCTTTCCATTTATTCTGAATCATTTTGCCAGGTCAAAGTATTCCACTGGGCACTTAGATACTGTCTGTTAAACTTCAGGACTCCAGCTGAACATTTTTTTTACCTAGTAGGAAAGCACTCAACAACAAAAAGGCCGTATTTACCATGGCTACTTCACACGAAAATAGAGAGCAACTGAGCATGCCTTGAGGCAGTCATTACAAGTATGCCACGGCCACTTCAGCATCAAGCAGCATTATCTGCCTAGAAGTCCCACTGTGCTGAGCAAAGCAAGCACAGTCCCACTGCGCTGAGACTGAACAAAGCAAGAAGCCTGGAGGGTTTACAGTCCAGCACTCCAATTCTGGCCTTGAAAACACACAGGCAACCAAATAATGTCACTCTGCGGGGGTAATGCTTTATTGATGCAAACAGCAGAAGCAGGACTAACGCCTTGGCTATCTCTAACTTTCAAAGATGAGGACATGTCTCCTGAACCCTTTCTTGGCTTCCCAAGGAAAAATTCAATTCTCCTCCAAAAGTAATCATCTAAATGACTCCCAAAGCCACCTTCTCTTTTTCCTTCAAATTCCAGAATAAAACTTTGCTTTGATGAGAAAAAAAATAAAGCAGTGGACAGGAAGGTAGTATATTGAAGCCCTGTCTTTCTGCTGCTTGCCACCGTGTCCCTCTGCCTACATCTCGCTGTCCATGTTACATGTTAATTTGAAGCTCTGAGTGGTAAGAGCTGCTTCCTTCTCCTATGCCAGTACAACATCTGCAGACACAAGCAAGGAGTTCAGTGCTTAAGTGCCACAATACCACAAATCATTTGGAGTTCACTGGACTGAAGTCAGCTTGCACTGGGTGAAGACTCATCCTGTATGATCTTTCTGCATCTTTCTTGAAGATCAGATCTTTCCTGGAGAAGTAAACTGTGAATTTGGGGAGCTGTCAAGATGGCTATTAATTGAACTTCTAGTTGCAAAACCAGCACAAGCAAGGTTATTGGTCAAGAACACACAACATAGCTAAATACACTGAATGAGATTTGAATCAAGGCCCAGAATCAGGAGAGGGAGATGGCAAACATGCCTTAATACCTCTCATTTAATTGCATCATTCTTTCTTTCTTTCTTCCCTCAGCATATTTCCTTTCAACCATAGAGGGAAAGTCCCTCCAGGAGGTCATTGTTAATAAAGAAAAAGGCGTATTGCTTGTAATTCTGATTGATTAACATTAATAACTTATTGCATGCCATGCAGTAATCCACCTTCACACATAATTAACGTCGTCTACTTTAATAATATCAGGAATGCAGGCTATCTTCCCCCCACCCCAAAGGATTTTGGCTGTAAAAGGGTCCAATATTTCAAGGTCACCCCAGCAGTCTCTGTTTTGTACATAATTTACGCCTTTACTTATACAGACTTGAGCAAGGAAAATGTTACACGTTAACTTAGGTCAAAACCAGGACATCCCCTTCCCACAGCCAGATGAAGGCACCTGCTAGGGCCCCAGTTTCCAGAATCACGGGAGAAACTGAAACAGCCTCACTTCTTCTATTATGAATGCTAGTTTGCAGGCTGCTGTAGGAGGGGAAAAGAAGATTGCAGACCTCTTACCATGATAAGGATTGCAGCAGAAAAGATACAGGGAACATCTACATAGTACCTCAGCTGCCTGAAACCCAGGGGCTCCAACATCTGCTTCTACAAGTCCATTAAGAGACAATTCAGGCTGCTTAGAAATCCCATCTGCTTCATCGTGAGCAACACTGGGGCCCTTCTAAGGGGGTTTCCGTAGCCAACATGGGTGAGGGAACATCTTGTCAAGGGCAGGTGGAACAATGTGGATGATCAGTGAATTAAGCCAACAGGCTGTCCTTAAGACACAGTGTCTGTGTAATTGGACATCCCCTAGCAGAGGGTATGGGGAAGAAAGGGCACAGAGGGTTCTCACCATGAGAAAAGCGGTACCAGTGGAGGCACATCCCTTTGCATGAGGCAGAAGCTGGGGTTTGCAGGGAATCCACAGAACAGAGGAGGCTGAGAAAATGGCCACAGGAAAAAGGAAACATGAGGGACCTCCAAGCCACCCCTGTTCTGCTCCCCTCCTGACTCCAGCCTGGGGGTCAGGCAGAGTCTGGAGATGCCTCCAGCTCTGATCCCTTGCTGCTCTCCCTTCCCTGCCTGGGTCTAACCAGCTCAGTCACAACATGTGACTCACTGCTGGGGTGAGACAAGTTGAAGCCCATGGCAAGCGGGGGCGATCCCACTGAAGATAGAGTAATTGTCTCTGCAGTCCTCTCTGACCCCGACCCCACATAAAAGCCGCTTTCTCCAAAACCCTCTCACCCATGCTCAAGAGAAAAAAAAAAAAACACCAGTCCCCACAACAAGCCATCCTTTGTTGTGAAGCCTGCGCTGTTGGATTTCAAGTGGTGAAAGTGTCCTACCACTCTAGCGAGTCATTCAGTCGCCAAACACTTGAGATTAGAGATTAGAGATTCTGGAAAGAAAGAAAAACAAGCAGAAGTAAACCATCAGTTGGTCTCAGGATCAGAGAGGAGTCCCAGGCCCTGGGGACATGGCCCATAAGATGAGGCTGGTGGCTGACGCTCCTCGGCTCAGGGAGCTCCAAGTATAAGCAAATGGAGAGAATGGGAAGAAAGAAGTGAGATGATTTACCTAGGGCTCTCAAGCAACCATTAGTAGGGCTGAGACCTGGGACCCAACTGTTGAATCGCAGCCTCGTGCATTTTCTTCCTCTTGGGTGTACCACGGTCTTGATAAACAAGTAACACTTGTTTCTGCAGCTGCTGCTTCTAGGCTGGAAGCAGTTCTCATGTATCTCTCCCCATGTGTCTATTCCCATTCATATCAATTTAAAAAAAAAACTCACTGCTTTTTCATTGACATCCCCACTGCCAGCCATACCAATTAAACAGAAGAAATAAGAGGCTTTAGCTGTAATTACAGTTTTGCCTATTTTGTAGAGAAGTCATCCCGTGAAGACTGACACAGCTGAATACCTGCCCTGGTCACCAACCACACCAATTCTCTCAGTGAGAGTTTTAAGAGGGAAAAATTAAACTGCAGCTGTATAACACATTGAGCGCTCAGAGGCAGGCAATGCCAGTGATTATGCAGCAAAATGACATCAAAAAGTGCACATGCCAAGAGTCATAACTTCCAAGGGGGCATAAAGTATTCTGAAGAGTTACCCTGCAAAGGACGACAAGGCCCTTCAAGAACATTGTCCAAATCTAACTACTGTCCTTATGACAGTCAGGAAAATGTGCCAATCCACTGAAACAAAGTAGTACCTACCGCAAGCTCTGTGCTTCATATGTAGGAGCACTGCACGTTCAGTGGACAAAAAGAGAAGGGGCGAGGGTGTGTACAGAACCATGCATATATTTCATAGCCTTTACTCTTTGGCTTCTCTGTGAGACCTGTAAGACCAGACCAGTCCTATAAAACTTTGCAGACACTTCATATTTGCTTGCAGGTACACATACTCAAATCCAGCTGGCAAGTCCCTCCTTTTCCTCTCTTTCCCAAGCCATGAAAACACACTGGCCAACCTCCCAGTTCAATCCCTGCCTTAATTCTGTTCACCCCAGTGCTCAGGCACTGATCCTACCCTTCCTCTGGCTGCATGACAAGGGAGCGCTCTTTTGAACTCCACTGCCCGAGTGTCTCACTGAGTGGAAGCCTGTCATCACCCCTTCCCAAAAACCCACACACGTATCTTTTCTCTAAAATTCACAGCATGGCCAGGAAAATGCCTTCTTTCCCCTCCTGCCCACCTTGGCAATCAGGCAACCCTCCTCGCTGTTGCAAGCAGATAGGTATGGTATGATATGTAAGCCCTGTGGCTCAGCCAAGCTCAGCGCACCTCCTCAGGTGAGATCAGGCTGAGAAAGCCCAGGTGACAGACGCTGCCAGGGAGGTTTGCTATTTATGTGAGGCTGCGAAGAAGTGGTGAAGAGTGTGACATGAAGCAATGCTAGAAGGCAGCAATGGATCTACAGCAACAAACACAAACCAGGAAACATGGAGCTGGTCTGGGAACCAGCCACACCTTGACTTGGGGCATGACTGCGAGGAAGTGCAGAAATGTTCTCCAGCAGGATATCTTTGCAACGCAACATCCCCAATGCCAAGTACAGAGGACTGTAGTGGTTTAGCCCCAGTCGGCAACCAAGCACCACACAGCTGCTCGCTCACCCTCCCCCCCGCCCCCGGTGGGATGGGGGAGAGAATCGGAAGAGCAAAAGTAAGAAAACTCATGGGTTGAGATAAGAACAGTTTAATAATTGAAATAAAATAATATAATAATAATAAAAAATGTAATGAAAACAATGAGAGAGAGAGAAACAAAGCCCAGGAAAAAAAAGTGATGCAACCGCTCACTACCCACCGACCGATGCCCAGCCAGTCCCCGAGCAGCGATTGCTGCCCCCCAGCCAACTCCCCCCAGTTTATATACTGAGCATGACATCATATGGTATGGAATAGCCCTTTGGCCAGTTTGGATCAGCTGTCCTGGCTATGCCCCCTCCCAGCTTCTTGTGCACCTGGCAGAGCATGGGAAGCTGAAAAAGTCCTTGACCAGTGTAAGCACTGACTAAAACATCAGTGTGTTATCAGCGTTATCCTCATACTAAATCCAAACCACAGCACTACGCCAGCTACTAGGAAGGAAATTAACTCTATCCCAGCCAAAACCAGGACAAGGAGTGTGAGAGACTGGAAGAGTTAATGTATGTTGATGTCTCAAACATTGTGGTCTAGACAAGTTAAGGTCTGCATAGAGACAAGTTAAGGTCTCCATAGCGACAAATTAGGGTTTGCATAGCACCACAGGTGAGAAGCCGATTGGCACAGAGCTGGGAGACATGTCGGAGATGCACAGTTCCACCTTCTGCCAGGCCTTGCAACTTGATGTGTATGGCTGGAGGTCATGTGGAGTTCATTTGGGGAAGGGGCTCACAACCACCCGAAAGACCCCTCGCAACCACCCTGGCGGTTGCGCAGAAGACGAAGAACATTCTGGAACAAGAACCATGTAAGTCTTCAAGGGGGCAAGACTAGAGGCAGGGACTAGCATATAGAAGACACAACTTCGAGGACTCCATGCTGCTGCTGCTCTGGACCTGCCTCTCCCACCCGGTGCCAGTGCTGCTGGCGCAGCCAGAGGCCCTGCACTCCAAGAGCAGCATGCCCACCACCAGAGGATTGCCACGTTTACCATCGACATTGTGGGATCCAAGGCTGGTGATATCTCCCTCTCTCCCCACCCCCGCTCTTTTTTTTCATTTCTTCTTGTATTCCAGTTAGAACCCATGTTGCCTACCGTTACGCTTTCCTAGTTCAGGTTGGTTTTTACCATCAATAAAGTGTTTAATCAATCGTTTGGTGTTGTTTCACCTTAATTTAGCCCAAGGGAATCACAGAACCTCCACGACTCGCCCTGGGCAGCCCAGTTTGGATCGTGACATAAATTGGCGTCATGGACAGGATTCCCTCGCTGGTGCTAAAGCGATCGTTGGGACCAGGCCTTTACTGCGGCCCCTCTCTGGGAGGAGTCGTACACAAGGGGAGACAGTCCTCAGAGGACCAAGAAGGGATCTGATCCCTATAGCTGTATACTCATTATGGCCTCCCTGGGAGGTCCAGCTGTAGATTGTACCCCTCTCCTGGAGAGATTAGAGAGCTATAATGCCCGACCTTCTCCCCCTGGTATGACTTGGGCCCATAATAATTGGCACGATCCACAAGCAGTAGCGGACAGAATCTCCACCTTGGCTAAGGAATGGAGATTGAGGCTTGGAAAGGGGAAAGCGCAGGCATGTGCAGTTTTAGGAGCTGCCCTGGTGGCAGCACAGTGGGATAAACATTTAACACAAAAGAAGGAGGGAAGGCTCTGGAGCAGGAGAGAATACTGAGGGAACAATTAGATGAAACCTGTTCCCAAATTGGCACAGGAGATGTGGATGCAAACTCTGACAGGGGGAAAGAGTTGGAATTGCTATACCCTCTTAAAGATCTAGAGATGTATTCCTCTGGAAGGGAGGAAGCTGAAACGTGACCTCTAATTAAGACCGAGACTATAAATGATGGTCAAGTTACCACCTATACTGTTCCCTATTCCCCTACTGATTTGGCTAAAATTTAGCAGTAATATTCCCGGGGACCCCAAGAAACAGAAACCAAATACGTATGGAGAGTCTCTCTTACCGGGGGTGACCGTATCCTGCTGAGAGAGGATGAGGCAAGAGGGTATTGGGGACTGGGAGTTTTTATAACCACAAACGATAATAGAGAGCCCTGGTCCCTGACCCAAAGAGTAGCATATCGGGCAGGTGGATTAGATCCTATGGAAAGGGGATCTCTCAATCAAAATGCCTATGGCAGGCCACATTTTAGAGAGCGTACAGAAAACTGCATGCCTCCAGTTGATGCATAATCAATTACTGGTTCCGCAGCAGCCCTCCCCCATGCAATATGCGGCAGACCCCGAAAGGTTTCATCCCCTTATAAGGGGACTACCCGATGCCTTGAAATTACAACTACAAGATCGGTTGAGAACATCCCGACCCTGGCAAAGGGGAGGTCCCCCGGAGATGACATGGGGGGAAGTAGATGTAAAAGACATGTTTTTTGTGGTTCCCTTGCAGGAAGCAGACAGAGATCATTTTGCTTTTACCTGGGAAGGGGAGCAGTTTACTTTTACACGCCTTCCTCAGGGATACTGCCATTCACCGACCATCGCCCACTATGCACTGGCACAGGAGCTTGCCCGTGTCACCCCTGAGAAGGGAGTTAAGGTATATCAATATATTGATGATATATTGATTGGTGGCCCTAATACCAATGTAGTGGGACAGACCCAAACAAAAATAATCGCCTATCTGGAGAGTTTAGAACTCCAGATTCTGACAGAGAAGATATAGCTTGCATCCTTAGAAGTAAGGTTCCTGGGTATCTGGTGGAGAGGTGGGACAGTGTGTATTCCCCCNAAAGGGGATCTCTCAATCAAAATGCCTATGGCAGGCCACATTTTAGAGAGCGTACAGAAAACTGCATGCCTCCAGTTGATGCATAATCAATTACTGGTTCCGCAGCAGCCCTCCCCCATGCAATATGCGGCAGACCCCGAAAGGTTTCATCCCCTTATAAGGGGACTACCCGATGCCTTGAAATTACAACTACAAGATCGGTTGAGAACATCCCGACCCTGGCAAAGGGGAGGTCCCCCGGAGATGACATGGGGGGAAGTAGATGTAAAAGACATGTTTTTTGTGGTTCCCTTGCAGGAAGCAGACAGAGATCATTTTGCTTTTACCTGGGAAGGGGAGCAGTTTACTTTTACACGCCTTCCTCAGGGATACTGCCATTCACCGACCATCGCCCACTATGCACTGGCACAGGAGCTTGCCCGTGTCACCCCTGAGAAGGGAGTTAAGGTATATCAATATATTGATGATATATTGATTGGTGGCCCTAATACCAATGTAGTGGGACAGACCCAAACAAAAATAATCGCCTATCTGGAGAGTTTAGAACTCCAGATTCTGACAGAGAAGATATAGCTTGCATCCTTAGAAGTAAGGTTCCTGGGTATCTGGTGGAGAGGTGGGACAGTGTGTATTCCCCCTGAAACCTTAACTACCCTCGAACAAGTGAAAATGCCTGAACTGGTAGCCGTATAGAGTGCAATTATTAAGGACCAGTGGAAAGTTAATCGGGTACCGGTGTGGCAGTGAGAAAAATGGGAAGAAATCTTAAGCATTGCTAAACAGGGGAATCACAGAACCGCCACGATCCTCCCTGGGCAGCCCAGTTTGGATCGTGGCAAGGAGTCAAGATGAACCAGGCACAGAAGGGGTAGTAGTTCAGGGAGATGCCATATTCTGTAAAGGCATCTGGGGTCATGGGTAAGATCACATTGCTTGCAAACACCCACAACCACAGTCCTGTCCCCAGCTGTGCCAAGGGCAACATTTTCTGAGTCTCTCCTTGACACCTGTGGGAAAACAAGGGAACATAAGACCCACATGATCACCCTATGGCAGAAGTCCAGGCATCAGGATGCTTCAACAGCACATCCCATGGCAAGTAAACAATCCAGCCAGTGTGGATGCCAGAGCACTACGCAACTAAGCTCCACTGCAAGAAACCACTGCCTGTTTAATCAAAGGCCCTGGCTTATAAAAGAAGGGTCTTCTCCACCACCACCACCCCGCCACACACACACCCTTAAACAGTAAGCTTTTATCATCCATGTGCCATATACACTTTGCCAAAGGCAGAGGCCCAGCCTGGAAGTTCCTCAGATGCTGACAGGTCACATCCAGCTGGCGTTTGAAACGGAGCTGAGGAAGGAAGCAGAGCCAATTCTCCTTCATCTGGGGAGCATCTCCTTGACTCTTCTGGATGCTTCAAGGATATACCTCCAAAAATACATGTGCGCTGGGGGCTACCAGGAGATATAAAATCCAGGGAGCCATCTGCTCTTTCCAAGCTTCCTTCCCATCCGGCCTGACACATCTCCTGGCCCAAAGTTCAGCACTGTTCCTGTGTTCCTACTTGGCTCCATCCACTTCAGCTATCAAGTTCACAGGGGTCCCAGGATGCATGCGAATGTAGATTCCTTTCCTTCCAAACCTACACCTTCTGCATATATGCCAGAGTTTTACTGAAGGTGAGGGGTGGAAATAAATTTCTAACAGTTAACTTTTTCCCTGCTTTTTTCTTTCCTGCTACAAAACAAATCATCTGCCTGTTTTTCTCAGGCTCCTTAGACTTCAGAAGATTCAGAACAATCTTCATATCCACTGATGCAAACCGAAAGACGACAGAAATGCCCTGGAATGCAAAAATCATTGCATTACATCTCATTTAGCAGAGGACAGAAAGCCCTGGCTTCACCTCTCTCTATTACTTTCTGCCTCTGTCCAGGGTCATGGGGCCTGCATACCAACTCTTCACACCAGGTGACACTCAGTCTCCGGGTCCGTAGTAACCCAAAACTGCAGTCTTCCAGATCATCAGCCTCCTGATGTCTCAGTGTCAAAGTTACGCCCCATCTGCCGTCCTTAGGACAAAGTCAGCACCCACCTCCAAAAGCCCTGAACATCCAATGCACATCTGTAAGTAAGCCTACTCGTTAGGACTCATTTCTTAGGTCCAGGGCACACTGCAAACAAAGTACATGGGCTACCTCTAAGCTTAATGAACTGAAGAAGGGCTTGTATAGATAGCAGAGGAGGGTGCAGGGGACAGGTGGAAGGAAGGGTGGCGGAGACATCGTGAAGAACATGGCAATGCCTTAGCCATATGTGTATTTTGTAGGGCAGGAAGGCACCTCCCAGCCTCAGGAAGGAGAGTGCTAACCTTCCCTCCTTTTGCACAGCACAAAACTTGCAAAAACCAGGGCTTACAAAAACAATCCAGGCAAGGAATGGGGACGTAAATGTAAATTTTCCCAGTATTATACTGTCTGCAGTGACCTTGGCAGCATGTCACAGCGGGCTATACACCTCGGTCTCATCACAACTTTCACCTGAGTATCTTTGCAGTAAAAACACCCTGCCAAACAATTCAGTAACTCACCAAAAATATTCTGCAGCTCTTACCGCATTGCCAGGTCAGACAAACTTTTCTGCAGCTCATAAGAACAGGGATGTAGTGCCCCAAAGAACAATTGCTTACAGATCCAAACATTCTGGGAACATAGAGAGGGGAGGGCAGCACCATGAGGCAATCACTCAAGCAAGGGTTTGAAGCGCAAACATGCACACAAATAAATCAGATGCATGCTCAGTTTATTCTGGAATGAATTCATGCCTTTCAGCAGTCCCCAGAGGTCTAGATGCAATGAAACAGATCCAGATTCCCTACAAACACTGCAGGGATAGGCACACCTGGTTTATCCTGTTCAGATGTGGAGCAGTTTGCCAGGGGAGGGGATGCACTTCATGCCACTGGACAGAAAAACAGCCAGAAGTTTTACTCAGATTAACCCTGCATATAGACTGGGAAATGGACAAAATGGCCACCTCTGACTTCCAGTTGTTGTATTTTATCTTTTCTGTCCTACCCATATTCTAACAAGAAACCAGACATATTAGTAGATCCCTTATACCCCAATGCTGAGAAAGTGTCTTACTATACCACATGACAGAGCTTTGCTCTCTCCGTTGATACTCTCAAGTTTATCGGCAAGAATATTTACAGGACCAGCCAATTTCAAGCAAATATTACAGAACATGGCCAAAATACAGATTTTCTGCATGCTTTTGTGCTGCATACCTGGTTTTAAAAGAAAAGGAAAAACCAAACTCCTCACAGAGAACATATATTCCACAGGAGACATTTCTCAGATAAGAGGATTCCAGCAAGCTGCTCCCAAACAAAACCAGCAACGAGGCACGGGCATTACTGGCAAATATCAAAAACACTGCTGAGAAACATCACAGACACCTTGCAACAAACCCCAGCTGGGCAAGAAGAAGGAAGGAGAAATAAGCACTGAAGGCATCAGATCTGTCAGAAACCACTTCTCTCAGATCTACCACGGCTCACAGATTCGGACTCTGATGGTCAAACTCCCACACACTTTGGAGTTTGAGGAGAAGCTGAGAAAGCCTGTAAAGAAAAATAAAAATTGGTATTTTTCACTCATTCTGCTACTGCACCTTGCTCCAGCAAGCATGCTGAGTGCTGCCAGCCCTGTTCTAGGGTCATGCTTTCTGCAAAGTCCTCGCTTAGGAATTTTAAGTAGCAGTTCAGAAAGGAGTGTTTTGAGAAGTGGATAGCCAGTTACTCTGGAGACCAGCAGTGCCACAGTATCTTCACAGACCTGGCCATGCCACTTCTAAGTTTCTGTATCTCTCCCTGCCTGCTCAAGTGCTTCTAGTCACTATATGCCATCCAGCAGCTTCCTCTACAATCTGCGTACACACCACCTGTGGCTGGCAAACACAGATAAGTCAGTCTGTGCTGTAAGGCATGACTTGACGTGTGTCTCAAAGGAATGCCTCTCCCCACTTCTCTCTCTCCCCAGCTATGCCGCTCTTGCTTTTATTTATTTGAGCTGGAATAGCTCAGCCTACCTTAGGGCCTGTGGCAGCCTCGCTCAGTGGCAAGATGCAGGGTCTGTTACCAGATGCACTGGTCCTGTTACAGATTTCCTATGTGGTCTTTAGCAAGTCACCTACAATATAATGCTGCTGAATTTATCATAGAGTAATATAGGTTGGAAGAGATTTCTGGAGGTCATTAAGTCCAGCTCCCTGCTCAAAGCAGATCCACCTCGATCAGGTTACTCAGGGTCTTGTCCAGTCTATGGCAGTTAAACCTTGGAGGCACCTCTCTTTGTTGGTTTAAAATGGCAGTAAAGCTACTCCTGCCCCCACCTTCTGGCAGCCTGCTGTATACATTGCTTAATGCATGGATCGGCCCTCGCCTTGCAGCCAGCACATACGGGGCCATTTGAGGTTAATAATACTGGGAAAGGCCTGAATTAGATGGAACAGAAAAGCTCGACTGCTAATCATCCATATAGCCTCGAAGTCCTGGACAGCCACAGGTCTACTACAGGATGATAGATACAAACACTTAAGCTCTGAAGACAAGGACTCTGACAAATAAGCTCTAGCAAGCCTGTCTACAGTTAAGACATTTCTCTCTCATATATATGATGCTCAGAGCTGCAGATCTTATTCTGTGGATTTCTAACCTTAACAAAATAACAAAAGACATCTGGAAAAGAAAAATCATACCAGGGATAGTACATCCTAAACACTGGATGGTCCAGGTCTAAAAACATCATTTCACCTAGGCAAAATTTCCCCATGGGAGAAATGGTCCTAAATGCTGGGAGCCTGACTGCAGCAGAAGCTGAGAGATGACAGTCAGCAAGGGTTGTTGCTAAGTTCAATACTGCGTGGAAGCACTAACGCCTACTCATGGTTTCTCCCCTAAATGCAGACACATGGGAAGCAATCTGCCTCCCACAATTTAGGAGAGAAACCATACCCTTTCCAGAAACAGTCCAGGACAGGTTTAGAGCAGGATGACAGTCTCTGGACAAGGGCCGGTAGCTGTACTGGCTCTAAAGCTACTAGCTCCAAAGCTGTACTATCTCCAAAGATACTAGCTCCAAAGCTGGGCTATGCAGAGATATACTAACTTCACACCATCATGCCTTTCATTCATGCACCCACAGCTGTCACACATACCTCAGGATTCTCTTCAGATGAGCTGTCAGCCTTGGACAGTGCTATATGCTGGTTCCTCACCTTCCCCGGACCAGGACTCCCCCAACACATACTCCTGCCATGAGCTTCCCATGTAGGTCATACTCATTCCATTTCTGTTCTTTGGGTCTTCGCAGACCCTTTATTTTCATTCTGCAAATAGAGAACACAGTTCACCACATAAAACCTGGAGTCAGTCAGGAGGGTCAGAAAAGGGACCTCTTCTGCAAAACAAAGGGCAGGGTTAAGTCCTGGGAGACAACAGGGTTTCTGTTCTCATTGCTGTCTGCTAAGATGACTGTAGCTTGAGCTCTAAATATTCATGCTGGAAGGACTAAGCTCAGGCTAGCTGCTGTGGATGGGGCTGCGCCAAATCCAGCCAGCTCCTAAGAGAGAGATCTTAGGCCCACAGCAAGTGTGTTTAGACCTCCATCTTCCAACTTTCAGAAAGCAAAACAGTTTGGGCCAAGCTGTCATCTGAGCTTGAATTTGCCTGTTAGCTGCAGGAGCGGAGTGCAAGAACAACCTGGTCTGAAGGCTGCAGCACGGATGAAGATACACAATCATCATTCCCATGTCACAGAAGTGGGGGATAGGAGAGAGAAGGATCTCTTTGGTTTTCATCCCCCAACTTCTCTCACACCACCCAACGGCTTCACCAGCAGTACAGCCACAAAGTTTGCCACTACAGACTCTCAGAGCCAGTTCTGCTTGGAGAACTGAAATGCCCTCTCCACGAATTCCTGCATTGTGCATATCTTTCACCAAAAATTCTGTCATCTCCTCCGGAAAAACAAAACAAGCCAACAACTTCCCCAGTCACGAGAAGATGAGCTCCAGTGTGACTTTGAGTGGCCGCACTGAGCCACTCGGAAACATCATGCGCTCAGCCTATAAAAGGCGATATCCAGGTGCAACATCACCCACCACCCAAGGTGGAATTTTCCAGCATCAGCGCAAAACAAAGCTGGGAAGCAAAGAACAGGATGAAGAAGCCAAGATGATGAAAGGAAGAAAACACCAAATCCGACATCAAAACCAAACCAAATGGAAATCTCCAGACAGAAACATTAAAGTCAAGAGGGAAAGAAGCATGAAGCAAAAGAGATTCAGGATGAAATTCTCAACTCAGAACAAAACAAAATTAGCTGAGATACAAAACAATAGAGAAAATGAGACTCAAGCAATGCTAATGAAAGTTTTGAAAAAGAGGTGTTCTCACCAGAGAAATATTCAGAAAATGTTTTATTTTACAGAAATATTTACTTTTTCTAAAAATTAGTATTGCCTAACCAAAAAGAGACTAAACTCTGATTCCAAAATCACATGTGTCCTCATGCCAGCAGTCAGGTCCCAAAAGTCAGATACTGATAACATTTCCAAACTGAAGAATTTCTAAGCCAATCTAAGGCTGTTTAATTGCCGTCTGGATTTTAAAGCTATGAACCAAGTTTTCCATTGTGTTTGGTTTTGATTTCAACATCCTATCTGGAACATTCAGCTCATGTTTTCATGTTATTCTAAGCAACCACGAGGGTTAGAAACTCACTTTTTTGAAATGAGAAAATGGAGACTCTTATGCAATATCTTCCTTCCAGCAGCTGGAATTTTAGGAAAAAAAAATACATACAACATCCTGAGACTGCTGACAAAACCATAAGGCTTGGTAACCACTGCAATATGCCATAAAAAAAATGCTGTTCATTACCCCTCCACACGTAACTCTCTTATTTGTATAATTCAGTCTCTCTTCCAAAGGTTTACTGCAGTGTTTACTGAACCAGTGTACTAAAATGAACTATTTGTAACTTCTTTAAAGAATTTCCATTAAAGCATAACTTGGATGGCTCAACAAGCAAATATCACTGATGCTACACCTGTCACAGACAAACAACATCTGTGCTTGGATGTGATCAAGACATTGTTTTATGGAGAAGCAGTGCTCCCAAGACCATCACAAATCCACATGGTGCCTGTGAGTGCCAGATTCTATGATCACATCTCAAAGTAAACTCAAAGAAGTGGAAAATCACAAGTAGACACGGAGCCCCTTAACAATTTTATCAACAGCTTAGAAGAGTCCTGTGCTGTGTTTGTTCTGGCAAATACATGAAATACCTAAGCCTCATGAAAATGCAAGTGTTGGAGCATGTAAATAAACTATGAAGCAAGTTTTCCCACTCTAGAAGAGCCCTGGCTCTTTTTTGCCTGTGGATATTCATACACAGATGCATGCTAGCATATGCTGATCTTTCGATATGTATGTCCCCAGACTCACCCTAACTTTTGAAACATTTCCCCTGACCTGCACCAGGTTTAGAACTGCAGGAGTCTTGCTGCTTTGAAGCACCCTTACAGGTCAGATAGCCTTCCAGGAATGCATATCTCCATCCAGGGTTTTGGTGCTGTGACGCAGTTGTGTTGCAGCTCTGTTGCAAAAGCAGGATTCCTCAGGGCTATGAAGCTGTTCTGATGATCACTGAAGATACATGTTCTTTAGATACAGGTTTCTAGCAAAAATCTGGATAGCAAAAACGCTTCAGTCAAAATGCAACCTATTTCAGCTAAAAGTGGAACTCACTTTGCAGCTGCTGCAGCATTGGAGCCAATTCTCATTCATGCTAAAGATCCTTTACACTGCTCAGGAGAAAGACAGGACACTTCATATGGCACCAGCATTAATTCACACAGCATTTAAAATACCTGCATGCTGGAGTGAGAATCAGGCTCTGCACCCAGAGCAGGGAGGTCAGCAGGAGGGAGGGAGTGTTTTGTGGATGAGATCTCCGTCTCCAAGCCAGCTGTTCAGTTCTGCTGGTTTGCTTCTCAGCGAGACAGAGCTCACTGTGTATGTCAGAGAGCGCAAGCAGAGCTTCTGGCTTGCCTTGGCAATTCTGCCTAACCCAGCACTCCCAAGAACGAAACCAATGCCCTGGGGGCCTCTTGCAAACTGCCTCGAGCTGCTGCAATCTCTTGTTGCAAACGTGGACATACATGGCCGATGTCTACTTAGGACTGCTACAAGCTTCTATTTCTAGCTTGGGGCGATCTTATTTGATGTAATGCTACTGCCCAGTGCAGCCAGAGTTGCTCATGACCAGAGAAGGGTTAATGTTGCAGAACAGGCTTGTATCCCCAGGCTAGGATAATGTTTGTGGACGGCTAACTCCAGCCAGGGTCAGAAGGAAGCCACACTGGACTGAAAAGTGCCAGAGATGTGTCCTGAGTTACCTGGGGTAAAATTATTCTCCTGGTAAGCACCTGGATTTTGAAGGACTTCCTTCTCTTCCCTGGCACTATGTGACTCAGTTTCCAACAGACACTGCACACAACCTTTGTGGATCCATCACGGGAAAGATCCTAGGGCCTAAGAAGAGGGGACCTGCCAGCCAGGTCTCTGGAGGTGTGCTTCCACTCTCCTCTCTCTATGCCGCAGAAACTTTTGCCAAGAAGGTCCTTTGCTCTGACAGACCAGCTGAGGACATGGATGGAAGTTACACCGTTCCTGATGCTGCTTTTTAAGAACCTCCAAGAAAGGACATTCATTTCTTTCCCAAGTAACCTAGTCCATTGGTTGCTATCCTCACCCTTGGAAAGATTTTTCTGATCCCAAATGCTGATGTCCATTGCTATCATCTAAGACTAATACAGCGTGTCTTCAGCTAGCATGAACACAAAGAACACATTACTCCTCCACAGCTGACCCCCTATATGTTTGGAGATTGCTATAACCTCATATATGTTTGGAGATTGCTGTAACCTCTGAAGTCCTCTCTTCCTTAAACTAAGCAACCTTCCAATTCCCTCCATCTTCCCTTGAAGGTAATGCTTTCTAGGCTAACACGAGCTTTTACCTTTACCTACGGTCCCCATTTCTGTGACTGCACATCAGTGCTCAGCATAATGAAACCTGCAGGGAACCTACCTCCCAAGGCAATCTGCAGGACTCCAAGCAAGAACCAAGACAAGCAGTGAAAAACAAGCCTAGGTCTCCACCAGACCATTTTCAGAGCACAATAAATTGCCATAAAAACTCCCACAACACTAAACTGTGGCACAATGTACCACTCCAGGAAGCAAGGAGCCTGATGATTCTGCACCATCTTCTCCAAGAGAGCACCCTGGCTTTGAACAGGATTGCCCCTTGGCCACAGCTACAGCCAAGCGTGGCCCTCACTCATCTCCAGGCAATGAGGTGAGGAGGGGAAGGAGCCAGCCTTTGGGGCACAGTCGCACAGCTAACACCCACTGGTCTGAGGCTCTAGAGGTAAGGGCTTTTTTTAAATATCAGGCTACTGCTGCTTTTTTGAGGTATGGACTTTAGGTGCTGCTGGCAGATAGGTCCTTTGTTGAAGTGGCTCTAAAGCAGGACAAGAGAGACTAGATCTGATGAGATGTGACCGTTTTGACCTCTAGTGCCTTATGCTCCCCAACCCTCAGTTCCTTTGTGATTTCTGTCAGGTATAGGGCACCACAGAAAAGGGGTGTCTAAACAAAAATGGAGGAGATTGAGCAAATTGAGAGCAGTTGCAAGGATGGGCCCTTCAATCTCTGCTGGAACAGGGAGCTGAGATTATTAGTTTGCAGATTCATCTCCGCCAAGACGCCACGGGGGGGGCCACAAAGGGAAGAACTGCTCCTTGGCTGATGTCTCACAGGCTCCAGGTGAGCCAGGGCTTCCTCAGGCTCTCAGCACCGGTAAGGGGCAGGGAGGAGAGGCGCAGAAGGAACGCAAGACATCACATCGGCCCCCAAAAAAGAGAGCACAGTCATTTTTCCAAACTCACTGTAGTGTTCAGACTGCTCATCCAGGACTAATTTTGCAGTTATCAGTTTCACATATTTAATGAACTAAACCAATTACCCACCTTTTCCTCCAAGTGTGGAAGACTTGTCTCCTCAGCAAAGCAGAAATGTGGGAGGATGGAATATGTGTTTGTGAAAGTGCCAGGTAAGAGTGGGGAAAGGAGCCAGGCATTGGAAGGGAGGAGAGTGGATGGAAAAGGCCAGAATTACATCGTTCAGGGGAGTTAGTGCTTCAACCCTGTAAATAAAGAGGAAAAGTGGTATCACTGCTGATTACAAACTCAAATTAGTACAAAACTAAACCTACTGCATGTGCCAACACTGTTTCTAGAACCGTAAGTCACAGATGCAAGCTGAAGTGCTATGTTCTTCTGTAGGACTACTAGCAGCGAGGCTAGTGCTTCAGGCAGACCTCTCAAGCCCTGCTATTCCATCAGCAAGATTGTCCAAACCACCAGAGAGAGGAAAACTGCATTGCTGCCACCAAATTTCCACCCGCTCACTGTGTTTCCTCTCATTAGCCAGCATCAATATTCCCAGCCTCAATATTCCCGCTTTCATAAGAAGCTTGCAACAAAGGGACAAAACTCATCCAAGCACTAAAAGAATAATTTTTTTTTTTTTTAAAGACAGAGCAAGCACCAGAGAGTCTCGCCCTTACTACGAGAGCTGAGATGCAGTGGAGACCAAGGGACTTTTTTGCCACGTTGGCCACTATTTCCTCACCCTTGGACTGGTGTGAAGGATGGGAGCTCTCTGGTGGCAAAATGTGAATTTGCAAAGATGGACTTTCAGCGGTCCCACTGCTTTTCCCTGCTGGCGTGGAAGGCACAAGAGTGTAAGAGAAAACCAGTCCTGTGCTGCCCTCTCCTAGAGCACTGAGAGCAGTCAGACATAAACACTGGACAAGATGCTTTTTAGTGCAGGGGTGCCTGTTCCAGAGCCTGGCACAACTCCTAGCTTGCAGCCTGCTCTTCACGACTCTGCAGCCCTTTCTCCACCCCAGGCAGGCAAGCTGTGCTGGGATACATGTTCGCAGCCCATGAGGTACCTGCATTTGGTTGCATGAGAAAAGCAATGGCAACCAGCCAGATGAGTGTTTTCTAGGAGTTGGTGTGGCTCCAGTCCAAAGAAAACAGGGGACAGCACTGCTCCGGGAATCCAAGACACTAATGAGAGAACAGGAAAGCTGATGGGATGTCTCATGGGAAGTCAACAGCAAAATGAAAGGGAAGTGTGTGAAATTGGTCTGCTTGGACAAACACCAGCAGCTGTGTAACCTGCCAGCTGAGGGGAGAAACACCTCAGTCCTCACCATCCAGGTTTCAGAAGACCCCACAACAGAGGCAAGACCCAGCCAAAAAACAGGAGAATTTGGGTGAGAAAGAACTCGGACTGCCATGGTTTTCACAAAACAACAGGCCTCCACTTTTCTCTACCTGATTCTTGGCACTGCCTTCTTAGGGAACAGTCAAGCTCAAGGGTCCAGTACCCCTCAAACAGTTGGGGTCTCAGGGGATCTGGAGGAGCCAAACCACCCCATCTCATACAGACAGCTCACGTACAAGGCTCGCTCCTTAAGGCCCACCTTGACACCTGCTTCTTAGCTGTGTGCCACTGCTCCTCTCTGCTTGAAGATCAGCAGATCCACAATCTGAACACATCTGGCATACGTGGTCCCTCCAAGGGACCTGGAAAAGCGAGACAGAGTGACATGCCACCAATCCTTTCTGGCATGTGCTCTGAGCCACAAGCCCCAGCACACAGATGAATGATGCCCGTGCAACCTCAGGCAGCTGTTCCCACCTCCTGGCCCAGGGCAGAAACCTCCTGCCCAGCTGCCCCTCCACAAGGTGTAGTGAACACTAGGAGCCTTCATGGGTACAAGTGGTGACGAGTCAAAATCAGGAAGGATAAAATCCACAGAAGGTTATTCAAAATAGAGGCACAATGACAAACTCAAGACATTCCTGCCTGCACATTGGAGGCTGGCAGACCATCTAGCTGATCTCCCGCTGCCAGCTCTCTGCCTTCGTCCGTCCTTCCCCAGGCATCTGCTCTCAGGAAGAGGATACTAGGCTAGACAGACCTCTGATCTGACCTAGGACAGCTTTAACAGGAGCGGAGCTGTCACATCTCAGGCCCTAGCAGAGCCTGTCTTTGCACAATTCCCTCTGCAGCTCTGTAATGCTCCTTCCAGTCTGAGAAACTGTATCATGCTCCAGGAACGACCTAGAGCCATCCAAGTTTATCAGCTTAAGCCTCTCTTCAAGAGGTGGTCGCAGCAGCTGGGGAGGAACAAGCGCATCAGGTAGGGAAAGCCACAGAGGGGCTTAATGCCATGGAAGAGAAAAAAAAAAAGCGGGGGGGAGCAGGTAAAAAGAATTGGAAACTACTAGTTTCTATCTGGCTGAGAAAGTCAGCACTGCTCTCCGACAGACGTGCGGACAAATTCCTTTCATGCCACCAGATGGTGCCCTGCCTTCAGTCACCAGCAGGCAGCTGGCCTGGCAGGGGACAACAGCCTCGGCTCTCCCGCTCCGCCTGCGTTTGATGGGCATCGTCCTCAAAACTGCAGGGAGAGGGGAACACCAGCCTTGCTTTGCCCCAGGGCCCGTCCTCCCCAGCAGGACATCTCACGGCTGCAGGGCCACCTCCACCCTGAACCGGGATGAGGCTGACTTTGAATCTGGGACAGAGAGACTCGGGAACCACGAGAGGAGGAAAAATGAACCGCCTGCCCGGAGGCGAGGCTGCTGGAGCGGGAGCAAAGGTCAGAAGTACATTTTTGAGCACTGCAAGAGCAAAGTATCATCTGTTGGGAGAAAGACTTCTGTGACAGGGGATCTGATGGGGGAAGCACTGTGCAGGAGTTGTGTTTTGGTTACATTCAAGTCTTTTTGAACCAGCGGAAGTGTCAGAGCCTGGGGAAGGATTGCAAGGTAGCCTGTACAAGGAAGAAGTTGCTCTGCCAGGCCAGATTTAGCCTGTACACCGTTGACTGGCCTTCTTCAGAAATGCAGCTGCAGTCATGCTCCTCGCCAGCACCCACATACGGCTTGTTGGGTAACTAGCCATCAAGAGATCCGAGCAGCGCTACTCAGGCAATGCAATGGCTCAGAAAGACACCATTGGTTGCTGAAGACTGGAAACACACAGGCTCACCGAGCTGGTTCATCCCACCAGACCAGCTAGCCTTTCTCCAGCCAGTGTGCCAGAGAAGAGCCAGCACACCAAGCACAGGCCACCATCACAGATCCAGGCGCAGAACTGATCTAAGGAGGGCAGTGGGAAAGGGCTGCTCCACTCACACTACCCTGTTTGCCAGTGGAGACTTCCCCACAGCCACCTCATTGGACAAGACCGACCGCAACAGGAATATATAGCTCATTGTGGCCCAGCTACTGGCCCAGGTGGCTAGCAGAGCTATAGCTATCAAGCCACTCTTGACCCCATTCTTGATCTACACATAAGGACCACATCCTGCTGCGATCACACCCACAACACAGATAGGAAAGAGGTCAGGGATACCGTCAGCGGTTCCCATCGATGGCTGTGTGCTGTCTGCCTGCATACTTGCAGGAAACACAACGAGACCCTTCTCTTTTCCAGTTTGTCTCTCCTCCCACTCCTCCACCCCACCTCGCACAGTCCGACTGGCAGAAGTGGTAGGAGTGTTACCTATCTATGTGTGAGGCAGGTTCACCAGGAAAGCAACACCCTTTTTTAGACTACCTGATATATTGGAA
Organism: Balaeniceps rex; assembly: GCA_013401315.1. NCBI lineage: Eukaryota > Metazoa > Chordata > Aves > Pelecaniformes > Balaenicipitidae > Balaeniceps > Balaeniceps rex. The sequence continues at coordinate 353,128 of VYZW01025374.1, forward strand.
AGCAAAAAAATAAGCGAGCGCAAGCTGGCGTGCTTGCTGTCCCTAGCAGCCACCCATAACGCCTCTAGCACAGGCAGCTCTCATAGCTCTTAGACCCATCCAGTCCCAGGCTGTGGGAAGGAGATTTGTCCTGCTGCCTGCCCCAGTTGTGCTCCACAGGCACTGGCAGTGCCCTGGCTTCTCGCCAGTGTCACAGTAGACAGGGCTGTGCTTTGGAAAGGAATGCTTACCTCTCCATACCTGCCCCTACAACTCAGGCCTCCAGTAACCACCCTCAATTCTCAGAGCACCCCCCTGGTACAACACCGCATTCCCAGAAATCACATTCAGTGCCACTTCATTCTCTTTGGACAGTTTCAAAGGGGCTTTCTCTACCCTCTAGCAAATCCTTCCCGGCTATCAGGCTGCTGTTGATGAACACCCATCATGCTGACTAATATGGTCTCATTGCTTCCTTTTTCATTACCCCATGCGTTTCTTATCTTATGGTTAGACAGTAAGCAGATTAGGGTGGGGATTTTCCAGTTGTTGCCTGTACAGCACCTTGCACGATTGGCAATACATATGGTAGGGCTAATTCACATGCCATCTAATCTTACCCTCAGAAGCCCTCCTTATAATGAACTCCCAATTTTAACCACACCAGTAACAAGAGCCAAGCTCCCCCCATTCCTGAGAGCTAAACCTAGACAGGTTCAACAAGTGGTCACAGCCCCAACAAACACAAACAGGCCTGGAGTTCCCAAGCTAGAAGAAAGAGCCATCCTGCAGAAGCAACACACCACCAAGAGGTTTCTTCGTTATTCTGATGCAGCTAAGTGCAAACCCTATCATAAAAAAAACCCAACCTGCTACAACAACCTGCTGTCTGGCTCACAGTGTGAGAGGAGTGGGGGTTAATTTAGTCAGGAAATAAAAAATTATTAATGGCACTGCAGATAGATCTCAGCAGCAACCACCTCCACACCTGGAACAAAGCCCACGTAAGTCACAAGTGCTTATTCTCCAAGAAATTCATGCAGCCATGCCGCATTCGATGTAGTAGCATTATCGTCTTACATGCACAGAGGAGAGATGGCCTAAAGGTTAGGGTGTTACTCTGTAAACGCAGTGAAGACTTCATCAGGCTTACCACAGATTTCCTGCCCAGGGCTGGGAGAGTCATGCAGCCTCTCTCGGCTCAGCCCTCCCCCTTTATAAAAGGGGTTGTGCACACAGCCGTGTCTCACAGCAAAAGCTCAGGAGCGTAACCACACTAAATGCTGCAAAGCACTCGGGTAATACAGCCAGGGATGCTGCTTAAAGCTTTACCCACTGGTTAAGAGGAGTTCAAGGCCTCAGTGTGCTTGCTCAACGTGAGCCTCCCTTCTCAGACTGAGGGGGATTTAAGATCCAATTCACGTGCCCGCAGGGAAACCAACGCATCATTGTAAGTTTTGCTTGTTGCCTATTTTGAGGATTTAAGTGAGAGTTGAGGAGTGGCTAGTTCTGAAGCTGATTCTGGGGCAGGATGCGTTTCATTCTCATCATACAAAGTACTTCAGACAAGCACTTTAGTGGCAACAAAAGCAAAAAAAAAAAAGGAAAAAAAAATTAAACACTCCACGTAGCTCGATGACATTCTTCCATATTTAAATTAACATGGAACATGGGGCTGTTCCATTCCTGAGCTGCCTTCTTGTGTTATTCCCTCCTACATCCTTCTAGTGGTGAAAATGCCCCAGAGGTAATAAAGCATAGAGCTACCTTCCCCATTGCACTCAATCTACAATGGTTCTGATGAGGCTGATACAATTAGCCAGGTTTTACAGCAGTAAGCAGGGTCAGATTTTGGTCCAGTTGTTCATAGCCTGCAGAGTTTTTACTGTATGGAAATTAAAAGGACTGCAACCTGCAGCAATTGTGGAAGTTGAGAGCAAATTAAAAAGAATACAAGTTCTGGCATTCATCCTCAGCAATTTAGGACAGCCTTTTCATTACCGTAAAAATAGCACTTATTTATAAGCAACATCCAGTTCTGATCTCCACTAAATCTCAAATGGCATTATAGAAAAGGCAGTAACAACATTAACACTTCGCAAATGGGAAACTAAGGCAAGGGGGAAAAACAGCTCGCCCAGCCTCACCCCACAGGCTAGGGCAGGGGTTTGGACCAGTCTCCAGGCTCTTGGTTCCCGCACGCTGCCTGCTGTGCCACACCACCTCCTCGGAAAAGGAATGGAGTATCACAGCAGTTTCTGGAAATCACCTTTAGGTTCTCCTCCTCCCCCAAAATTTCCCTTTAAATTGTGATTCCTGTACATCTACTAAGCATAATGTTTCAGCAATGCACAGCAATGGGCTTCTCAGTGCTTTGTTTCTGCCAGTGAAATAGCTATGACTGTAAGGTTTACAGAGACTTTCTGTTCCCGTCTAAAATTATCTTTGCTGAGCCTTGTGACGCCAAGAGCACAGAGCCAATATTCCATATGCCCTGAGAAAAACGGACTACATTTCAGGCACACTCAGCTAGTGTGGTTATAGTAGCATCCATCAGCCATGACCAAAGCTCAGGGCCACCACCACATCAGGCCTCGCACAAGGGGACATCGCCTGTTCCTTTGCTGCATGAGACAGCACATAAAGTCAGGGCCTGATCCTGCCATCTGCATGCTCTGCGGTTGCAGGGTGGTTGTCCATCCAAAGAGTAGTCTCTGCGATCCCTGCTCAAACTGTGAGATCAGTGTGAAAGGGTATGAAAAGACAGCAGGTGGATACAGACAGACGGGGAAGCGGGGGCTAACAGGGAGACAACAGCAATTAGCATAAGCAGCGGCAGTCTCAGCTCACCAGCTGCTTTGCCGATTGTCTGCCTCCCTGATTTCCAACAGCAAAGAAGCAATTTGCCTAAGAGCACAGTCAGTAGCTAAAACCGCCCCTCAGAACTGAAAGTATCAGGAAAACAACCCCTGATTTCCATGGTACAAAAGCAAGGCTTGCAGGGCTGTCATGTAGGAGTTTGCCTAAGTAAGGCATGGAGCAGGCGGCTCAAAACAGCCACCAAATATTTCAGAGCGAAAGGCTAAAAAAGGAAGGTTTTAGAGGAGGAAATGAGTCAGTAGCTTGGAGGACGGGAGGGGGAGTTCAAATAGCTGAGGCATATAAAGTAAGCAAGTAGTCACCATCTCAAATGCTAGAAAGTCAGTGAGGTGGATGTGTTGAGCTTTGGTTTCTGTTGATGCAGGGTCTCATTCACCAACGGGAGTCCATGGGTGACTTTTTATACTGACCATGCTGGGTTTTGAAGCGGTCCTTCACTGGACAGACGCTTGTCAGCTACAATTCACACCAGTGTTTCAGACTGGAGCCAAAGCGGTCACCACCAGCTACAGGATTGCTGAAATTTCTTGGGCTCCCCCATGGCTGGGGGTGGATTTTCTGGAGGGAACTTTCAGGTTAATTGCAAATGCCATTTGCCTTAAGAGAGGGAGGGGGATTCACCTTTCGAGATGGTTCGTCCAAACATCCAGCTTGAGCTTTCAGCCTAGCTTATTTACAGCTCTAACACTAGGAAAAAAGGACAAAGCGTATTCAGTGTTGAAAAGCAGCAAAGCTAGTAAAAAACCTCTGTCTCCACAATGCTGTAGCAATCCACAGCGTTCATTTTTTTCTTTGTAACAACCTTGTATTGCACTGAAACCCTGGGGGCAAAAGGGTGAGTCTCGGCTCCTGGAAGCCTTCACCTTGCTCACTCGTACACCACCACAGCAGCTGGCTGTAACAGGGCGTGCATTAGTGGAGCAGTAAGCCGTGAGAGGGTTAGTGTTAGCGTGGCAATAAGCCACAAGATATGACTCCCCTACCTCTGACCCATGTCCCCGTCCAGTCAGAAGAGCAGAACTGATGAAAAGGGAGCTAGTAGAAAGCAACACCAAAATTCCCTCCCACCGTCCACAAAACAGGGAGCTTCCCCTCAGTAGCTGCTGCGTGAGGACTCTGCTGCAAGCCCTCTCTGAGGGAAACCGCAGCACTGCAAACAGTTGGGGTGATGCTTAAGGTCACAGGCACGTGAGGAACATGCTGTCAAGTCAGGGGAGCAGCACAGGACTGCAAAAACACTCCCTTTCCCCAACACAAGCAGCAGCACAGGATTTACAAACAGTAGGGGTTCCCAAACCATGACACACGTACTGCTAATCACCGGCAGGCAGCTCCCAGTGCTGAGCTGGAGCTCCTGGTGCCCATGCTAGTACAGCACGCAGAGTCTGTGGAGCCCTGTGCTAAGGCAGGCTGGTACCACCATAAGCCATGCACGTGTCAGTGCTTCTTGGCACACGGCTCCTGCCTCTAGCTTCTCCAAAGCAGCACAGCCGCTGTGTTTATGCCTCACCAGGCTAGGCTGTTTTGTCTTTTGGGGAACGAAACCTTTCAAAAAGCCATCATGGTTCTCAGTAAGTGCCCTTCCCAGAGCAAGCACATCTTACCCATGAGACAGAACCAAGCAAGAGAGATCTCCCTTACTCTACTGGTGAAGGAGCTCCTGTCCTTGCTGAGGTTCCTTTAACTAGTTAGATACCTTCTCAACCCACTGCAGTGTTTCCAAAAACACAGCAAGACCTCTTGAAACAAACTGAGCCAACAGGCCGGTTCCAACTCATTTTCCCTTATAAGTATACAACATGAAACAGCCCCGGCCCGGTTCTCGTGGCCTTACATCACCCCTTCCCCTCCTCCCCAGGATGTCTTACTTCTGTACCCCTCTTTCAAAGCAAAACTGATCTATGAAGAGCAAGCTTGGAACAATAACAGACAAATTACCCACATCAATTAAGACTAAAAAGCACAGCTGCCCCAGGTCTTCGTTACGTGCCACCGGAGATGGAGGTCTGCTACAGCACTGTGCATCGCCAAACAGCACCTGCCTTGTATTCTCTCTCCCAGCCACACAGCATGCGCTGCCACCAGGCTAACAGTTGTGGCAGAAAGACAGGACCAGAACAGGTTGTCCAGAGAAACGTATTTGTAGGACTGAAGCTCTGCTATTACACAGGCGTCTTATCTGACTTGTTTTAGAACTGTATATTTAAAAAAACAAAAAAACAAACATGTTCCTACTCCATTCTTGTTACTACTTCCAAAGTCAGTTAAGACTTTGGTCCAAATTTAAGCATTCCTTGATTAAATACATCAGAAAAGAGCCTAGGGAGGAACTACCCACCCGCCCCAATTTAAGTCTAAGTCATACTGGCAGGTCTTTTGCTAGTTTCACCCCAAATCTGATGCAAATGCTCTTGCAAAAGGGACCCCTAGCCAGCATAAGCCACCCAACACAATAAGACTGCTTTTCCAATACATGCATCTTCAATATGGGGTCTTTCAGCAACTTCTATCTAATGTGAACAGGCATAACAGCATTTAAAAAGGGCATCTACTGGGGTATGCAGCAAGGAGGGGAAAAAAAATCAAAATGTAACACCCTTAATTAGAACAGCAATATGGATGAAGGCTGTAAGGTATGGCTCACACCTTTATTATTGTGGCTTTATGCTAGCTGTAACGTGGTATGAAGTATTGCTGCCTCATACCCAAGCCCTGAAAACACGCAATCGAGTCTTGTCTTTGTTTTCTGCTTACAAGCAGGCACAGAGACTCAACAAAAACGCTTGATGCTGGGGACTCTGCTCATCAATTCAAGCTGGGAACACCACTGCAGTCAAGATCCAGTAATGAAACCTAACTGTCTATAGATCTTTTTTAACATTAGCAGGTGTTTCTGTAACCTGACTACAAAAAGCCCGGGCTTCATTGCCCAGAAACGTTACGGAAATAACGTTTTCATAGCATTTCAGAGCGAGCAGTACTGCAATAAACATGGAACAGCAGCTTCTCCGAGCACCCCCGGTCTCAGCAGCAGCATTTTCTCAGCGGCCAGCTTTGTCCCGAAGACAAACCCTTCATTGTTTCAGCCACCTGAAATAGATGCCGCTCTGATTCATGCGGGGACGCTGCTGCTGCCGCTGTTACTGCTGCTGCCGCCGCCGCTGGGAAGAAATGCACAGGGTTTCCTGCAGCACACAGCGAGCGCGGCCGGCCTGGGCCAATCAGGAGTGCCTGACTGAGATCGCACCAAAGTAGGTATTAAAAAAACCCTCAAANAAAAAAAAAAAAAAAGAGAGAAAGAAAGAAAAGCCCCACACTTCCTCCTCGCCAGCTCTCCTGGCCCCCCGCCCCCATCCGCTCTCTTTCAGGCCGCCTCCCCCCGCGGGTTGCCCTCCTGCTCGCTCCAGGGCCATGGCCGCCCCACGGCCGCCCCACGGGATGCCCCCCAAAGGCTCCCTCTGTCCCGCCATGACT